>CM061045.1:39390458-39560458 GCA_030762985.1 Adelphocoris suturalis
TATTCAAGATGTGGCCTCATGTAAAAAAGTGTTTAGCTTTGTTAACAATTGTATACAAACAAGAGTTTTTGTTTTGAATGAAGGTTTCTTAAACTAGCTCATTTATTCTTTTATTTTTGTTACTCGTTCTTTTTCCATGCATTGTCGGCTTAGTCTGGACATTAATATTTCATGGGCATTATTTCTTTGATAGTGTGATTACTATTTTTGTACATTGTTCACCAACCTTGTAACGCTAGAAGGCTTATACAAATAAACGATTTCATTTCATTTCAACCGATTTCCGAGATTCTTTCTTTGTCCAATCCCTATTTTAGTCCAGTTGTGCAACAAACCTTGGGGGAAACGAAATTTGCTGATAATGCTGCCCTAGCTATAATTTTTGAGATTCATTTTGTTCAATTAAGAATTTGGTCCAGAAGGTATGTTGGGATTTTCAAATTTCATACGGAAGTTAGTGTATGGGGGTGGGGGTAATAGTGATAAATCGAGATGTTTTAAATTTCTTATCTGATTTCCGTGATTGGGTTATGTTTGATCCAGGTTCCAGTCCTGTTATCCTTGGAAGTTGCAGATTTACTTTCGGTGGGGGTAAAAGGAGTGGGTAATTCTGATACATACTGGAATATTTTCGTTTTTCTCATTTTTTAATTTAATTATGTTATTCATCTTTCTATTGTTATTATTATTTTTATTTATTTATTCATTTATTTATTTTATTTTTTTCAATCTTTTGGTTTAGATGGAATATCTTTTCATTTTGATGACGAGTTTTTGTGATGGCGAGTGATGGTACCTATTATTTACGCAATTCTCAACCGATTTTATGATTCTTATTTCGTTCAATTATACTCGAAGAATTAGATTTTTTTCGAGAAACCATGCTCAGTAATTAAATTTCATAGTGTTTGGGAGGAGGGATTACCTTAACATTGTGATATTTTCAACCAATTTGTAAAAACAGTTCTGCTTGTAAATATGTATGCCCAGTAAAATCTCGATCTATTCGCTATTCTCACCAAAATCTTGTACATTGTACAACCCATTCATAGGGATGTTACAGGCGTCGACCAGGGACATTGTGATGTGATGGCACAGCGCGACCTGATTTTCCATTCGGAAAAATATTAATTTACGAACAATACCTTTCCAGTCTAGCTGAAGTTCCCACCGCTAATGTTTACTCTCCCGGCTATCCCACGTCTCCCAAGTTTGTGGTGGTACCTCTGTATATTACTCGTACTCAAATAAATAACGATAAATAGTGGTTATATACTTGTGTTTACATCATAGCAACATATACCCGAATCACCAGCTGTTTATTTGTTACACTGGTGTCAGAACATTTACGAACCCACAAAGATCTGACCTCCTTTGTGAGTATTTTAACTATATAAAACAGTTTTGTTCGCAAATTGTTATTCTTAATCTTGAATACGTGCGAAATAGATGGCTACATCAACAACAATGGGCTCATGGTGGCTCATGGGCTGAGGGGATGCCGTCATTTGACCCCACCTCCAGTCCATATGCCCATATAATTTGAAGATATCTTGTGAGTCCTTTCCGAGCAGTATGATGAAGAGAAAGCTACAGCATGGGTGGACCAAGTACCCAAATTTCAAGTCCAAGCCCATTCACACGTTTATCAAACTTACATCGTGCCATAAACAAAACCAAGAAAAGCATCCCTGGTCAATTTAGAATCCGCTTCTACACCCTCACCACCGAACAGCCCAAAAACTGCCAAAATGCTTGTCGTAATATTGAATTAGGTGATAACAGAGTCCGATCTTCTCCTAGTGTGTGAGTGGAGTAAGGTATTGTAACTCCACCTCTTGAGAGAGGGTACTCAACATGCACTTTGCGCTTTCTGCAAAAATGTATGGAGGTAGTTTTTTCAGGTAAAAAATTAAACCTTGCATCCGTGCTGTTTGATAGATGGTATCAAAAGCACGTTGCAAGGTGTCACACACATGCTCCAAGACTATTTCTAGTTTTAAAACCCACTTTTTAACCCCTCGATGATAGAAATCTGCCGATTTTATCAGAAATTTTCCCTTGATAATGTATACTTATCTATTGTTTTTCCTCTAAAGTTACATCTTCCCTAGCCAGATTGGAAACTTTATCTCTACTCTTTTTCCTAATAACCTTATTCCCGTATGGTATCTACGAGATTTTCTCCATATCCATTTCTAGCCGCTATGCTTTTGATAATGGATTTTTCTTTGGATAAATTTCGTTTACTCATTGGAATAGATGGTGCTCGGTTGATCATACTATGGAAAGCTACATGCTTATGGACTAAAGTAAAGGGTGATTTAAAGTATTATGGATCGGTATATGACTATATTTATCTTTTCTATAAATTGAAAAATCATACTTCTCGTCTACCAAAGAGATGGGCGATCAAGAAATTGAGTTTATTCCCGCAGAATTCGAGGATGAATTTGATAAAGGGATCTAATTTATTATTTTTGTCCGTGAAACGAATTTAGTTGTCTTTCTGTGCCCTTTCATAGAATGACAATATTATAGGTATATGTATGCAGTAGAGAAGAATATTTATGTTGCGAGTTGTCAGTATTTGTTGCTCAAGATATCCATATACTCGTATATATATCTGCGAGCAGAGGAGATAACGGAGAACCCACAGCAACCCCCCTGACTGTGTATAACATTGCCCCTCAAATGAAAAGTAATTTTGATCCGTACAAATAAACATCAAATTAAACAATTCATCTTTTTCGAAAATATTAAGTTTAGAGGAGTGTGAATCAGCCTGCATACCACATCTTTGCAGCTAGCTACATAGATGTTGTTGAACAGACTAACTTCGTTTAAAAGATGTGAGTTTAGCATTTGGATGCATCTGAATGTCCTTCATTTTGGAAACCAAATCATAACAATTTAGTACAGTATATTGATTTTGTTTCTAAATAAAATATTGAGTTTTTTCTCTCTCGACCAAAGGGATTCAATCTCCCTTCACCTGTGACTATATAAGCTGTGTCCTTTCTAATGCGTGTTCGGTTATTGTATGTTACTGATGACGGCCTAACCGTCAAAATCTATTCAACATTGTAATTCTTTATTTTTCGTGGAAATAGACAATGTTTCGTTCACTAACTTCCGTTTTGCGAGTTGAAGTGTAAAACTCCGGTTATAACAGAATTTGAGAGATCTGAATGTGTTACTATACCTTCTCCACAACCTGGACCCTTCAAAATACCAAGAATAGAATGATGCAGTACATTCATCATAACTACCATAATATTACCTTTGTTCTAAGGGGGTACCTACATTTCCAGGATTCTTTCTTTCTAAAAATCCTATTACTTTGTTTGAACTAGTTATGTGAAACGTACTTTTTTTTATTACTATCTACTTTTTTGTGAAAAATTGCTTAAATATAGATTTCATCACAATTTAACAGTTTTCCGTCTACTTCGTAGAAATTGAGTGTGCGCATTGCATATGGAGATATTGAATGACAGAAACGTAGTGTTGAGCCATGCACCTGATGATATTTCACTGTTTATACCTGAAACCTGTACAATTGTACATATACCATCCTGTTCGACACAGAAGTTCTGGGAAACGTGCGCAAACGCACAGTGGCATAGACCGAGAATAAGCATAATAACTGTTAACCGGACTAATTTGGAACAGCTGGATTTGTATTCCAGCCAATTCAGGGACTGGACCAGAAGCATTTCCCTAGCTGTCCCAACTGTTTCGTGTAGTTGCTGGTCCTGGAAATGCGGAAAGTGAAGCTCCTCAAACATCCACAACCCGCTCTATTCGCAAATTGACAAGTAGTTCTCAGGATGGTTGAGAAGGGGGAATCGGTTCCAATGAGTGGTGAATTGTTTTTATGGGGAGCAAAATAAGGAAGTTATATTATCTTAGCAACGATTAGTTGTGTATGAAAAGCATTAGAAAGACACATCACACTTTTCCACACTAATTTCAGAGTGAGCCCCTAACTATGTGAAAAATAGGTGTGTGGCCTCATTCAACTATTTTTGTCTCCAGTAACTTCCATATTTTAGGAATCGCCTTCAGTTACATTTGATTTCAGTAAACTGCTATCTTGGTCTCTAGGACTTCATTTGTATGAAAACGAAACTTCCTATTCAAACTTATCACTGATACAAACTAAAGCAGAACTAGTTCTTTCCCCGCATGCATGGGACCGCCATGTCCAGAACAAGTCCTTAACAGATTGGCAGGGTAATACCTAGGAAAACCAGCAAGTATCAAGACAAGTATACTTATGATATGTTTCATGATTGTATAGGTTGAATTACGATGTTGACAAGGCCTGTTGATTTATTTATTGTAGTTTTTGTTTTACAGATCACCCTCCCCTCAGATCATCCACAGATGAAATGTGTCTGTGCACTGAAATACCTGCAATAATCATCATCTAGAGTTTGGGAAAAACTATAGCTACTTGAAAAAAGTTATGAGAATTGTTAGAGATTATAAATCTGAAGAACCAACAATGAAATTGATCAATCAGCGAATTCACTACATGTTGATCCAGACAAAGCCTCTGAACTGATTCCAATTACAGTAGTATATCTGTTTGGTTGATGAAGAAACATAAACGTTGTGCTCCAATTTAAAAAAAAAAATCCAACGAAAAATACTCAACTAATCACCTGCACAGATACGAGGTATGCTTTATGTTATTATTTCAGTATCAAGTACTCGTACAATTCTCTTTTAGCTAATTTAAAACATGAAATTGGAGGCCACCCTACACATCTATCCCAGTATTGAGATGAAGTAGTATGCTACTACTATTGTTCATTTCTAACTCTAATTGTTCAATTTATTGTTTCAGGCGATATGTTGACAAGCACTGTAAAGCATGGACTCCATTGTTTGCTGTTATTTACTGTCATCATTGTATTTGAGCTCACAACTGGTGGCCTCAAACTATTTCAGAGTGAAGCAATTGTGATAGACCCATGGGAATCATATGGTTACATTGGTGCCACATTCCTCTACACATTGAGACTTTTGGCATTCCTACCTCTTCCCCATATCCTGTTGAATTTTTGTGGGCTTGTATTTTTCAATGCTTTTCCAGATAAAGTTGTAATAAGAGGTAGCCCATTACTTGCTCCATTCATTTGCATTAGAGTTGTCACAAGAGGAGATTACCCACAATTGGTGCGAACCAATGTTTACAGGAACTTAACAAAATGTATCGATGCAGGGTTGGAGCATTTTATGATTGAAGTAGTTACTGACAAGGCTTTGAATCTTCCAAAGGACCGCAGGGTTGTTGAGACAGTTGTTCCCACAAATTACAGGACTATCAGCGGGGCATTGTTCAAGTCAAGAGCATTGCAGTATTGCCTGGAAGAAGGCGTGAACTCCTTGGCCCCAACTGGTGTGTACACTTTCTTAACATTTTGAAGTTGTAGTATTTACTTTACAAATGTAACAAAATGGAATATCTCTTGGATTAGGTGTGATTCTTTATATTAGCGAGTTTTTGTGTAAACAGTAGGTTTTGCTATAGGCTGACAAATTATTGATATTCCAGGTAAATTTGTTTAGGGTCCTTCTTTTAGTGAAATTAAAGAACGTTTTTGAGCACAATTGCGTACAAAATCAATAAATGTCTCATTTCACTGTGGATCTTTTCCAATTGATATTCCTCTAATTCAACAATTTTTAGCCTAATTTTTATTTTTTATTTGTGAAATTTTATAGTGCCCAAAATTATTGTTGCCTAACGAACTCATCCTTTCTTTTGAAATGCTTGGTATTTTGGCGAGTGAATGGAATTGTGAATGAAAAAGCGTTTAATGAAAGGAATAAAAAAAAGTGTTCAACTCAGATCGTTTCAGAATGCCTCAAAACTGATTTCAAATAAGAAAATTTTGGAAAATGTATTTTTTCAAATTTTTAGAGTGATTGTAAAAAACCATTTCCGGCACTCAACACTTGGCATGGATGCTGAAGGGATTAAATGCTTGCATTGAGAATACAACTACCTACCTGTTGTTTTGTTGTACACATTCCCTTTTTTTCTATATTTATCTACGAATTTAAATAATTATAGATAATATATAACCTCACGTATCATTGTTTTGGGCGCCAACAATGAAACTTCGAAATTTACCAAGATGTTTTTACTTTAATTATTCATGATGGTACCCATTAAAGAGAATAATCATGACAGTACTGAGCATAAGGGAGAATCTATTTAGAAATAGGGTAAACCAATTTAGAATTAAATATTTGTATTCAGGACAATAATATTACCAATCTACAAATCCACGTAAGGATTTGTCACACTTTGTTGCTCCTAAGAATATGTATAATTTTCAGTCTGCTTTACCTTTAATTTTGGTAAATCCTCCTGTATGACGAAACGAGTAGATGTTATTCAGGTCATTGACTTTCTTGGCTAAAACTAATAAACTCAAAACTTAATTGCCTAAGCTATTAATCTCTAACTATTGCTAACATTAACCGAAAAAAAAAAAAAAAAAAACATTTCCGGCACTCAACACTTAGCATGGATGCTGAAGGGTTAATTATATGTTGTTTACGATTTCGTTGAATTCCTAATTTGTATGTTGGTACCTACCTATTGAAGTCCTAGTTGATTACCGCAGTGGTTAAAAAAACTTAGAACGTATTGGTAAAAATGTTCTTGATTGTTACATCTTACAGAACTTTTTTGGCAATATTGTAATTAAGCCTTACATGCTTGGAATTGTTGCATGCAATACATGCTTTATTTTGTCACCTAAGAGATCTAATGATTGATACAGGGTGAGAGAAATGCACATGGTGGAAATTCTTTGATATTAGATAGAGTAATATCGCTAAAAAGAATTCTGGTTAAGAAATATCTTGGCATCCAAATGAGACAAATTATTTCCTACCACAACGCTGTTTATCGAATTTTCTTTAGGAAATTTCGGGCTAAGATAAATTGTGTTCGCCATGTGATTTTCACAACAAACTGAAAATTTCACCAGCTCTGTGAAGTTCGCCAATTCATGATTGCCTGCGTCCTCACATGGCATAACAAGACAAATTTTTCATGGAAATCGTCTAAATATAAACATTTAATTATTGCAGCGGACCATGCAAAACAATAGTTCAATAGTTATTCTTGGTCTGATTGAAAGTATGCCAGTTAAGATTAACTTTCAGGAGTTTGATTGCTCGACCTAAACTTGACTATTCAAACATTGTACGCCTGCAATGGTAATGTTTTCTCCATGCTTACCTTTCATATTCTTTTCTCTCCTTCTTTCCATGTTTACCCTCTCAAATAATACTTTAATAGAACAATTGGTTAGTTTTAAGGGAAGGTATGAAACTCTTCATAGTGAATGGAGGTTGTATTTTAGACATAATTAACGAAACTCATTGGTAAATGGAGGAAGAGACGTAGTCTGAGTTTTGCCCCAAGGTCCTAATCTGGAAACTTGATTAGGAGAATATGTTGGGCACTAATGCATTACGACTCCCCGTTACTCATTGAATTTTCTTAGATTTAGTAGGAACCTTTTATACCATACTATTCATTTCAAACTCTGGCATATTCCTAGCACTGTTACATGTTGTATGTTTAACTCTATCATTCATTGCACATTCTAGATTGGATTGTCCACCTGGATGAAGAAACACTTTTGACTGACAATGCAGTGCGAGGAATATTGAATTTCGTTTTGGATGGTAAATGTCAATTTGGTCAAGGTCTTATCACTTATGCCAATGAGGAAGTTGTCAATTGGGTTACCACCTTGGCTGATAGCTTCAGGGTTGCAGATGATATGGGAAAACTCCGAGCTCAGTTTCTGCTCTTCCATAAACCACTTCTCAGCTGGAAAGGATCATTTGTTGTTACACAGGTAAATTATCATATGACCATCCATACCTCAATACTATCATATAATTATGTGCCCTACATTCCTCGATACCAGGGGACATTGAACAAATTTCCAACTTTAAACTTATGAAGAAATTTAATTTATTTGTAAAATTTTAAATAACTATTTGAAAGTAGAGAGGGAAAGGCAAGGTTGAAAATAATTATTCAAATAAATTTTCACAGGGGTATCCAGTTTGTTTTCGTGACTACTATAGTTTTATAAATAATCACATCTGAAGTGACGCCTAAATTATTTAGGTGATTCATTTATGGAATGAATATTCACTATTTTCCAGGGCTTATAGACAAAAAAGGTTAATAAAAGTGTAAGATTTGCTAATTTGAGTAGAAAATTGAGTATATTGGTGTACAACATTTATGTGGAACAGAGGATATCCTGAATCATAATGTTCATTTGTTCACCCAAAACTGTTTCAAGATCAAAGGCAAATATTCAACTTTTGTTCTATGCCATTTCCATGCTCATTTACAACTTTTTGAACTCTATCACATTTCGTTGTCTTAGGCCAGCCACACAACCAAAAAGTTTGCAAGCTATACAAATTGCCTGGTGCTAACACTTACTAACATTGCCAACTAGATGGCTGGCCATGTCTATGGACCCCCCACTACTTCTATCTAGATGCTTATTTAACTTATTCAGGACAATATGCAAGGCCTAGTGGATTTCTGCTTGTAGGATAATGTTACTGGCAAAAGCCTATATTCCTACCCATACTGCAGAGGTTAGACATGACCCGAATCCATTTGGTAGCTCACCCAAGGCAATAGCCTTGGTGAGTTTAAGTAAGTGTGGTGACCATGTGTTCTCCTGGAAAAACTCACTCCCAATAGCTGGACACTCCCAGACATCTTGTAGCCTGCCTGTAGAACTCTCTAGAAGTCGTATAAAAATCAGATTAAGATTAGATGTATTACGTAGGAACATCTGAGGGGGCAAGTTGCAGTTACCATTTTTCAATGTGAACCAGTTCACAAAAATCAATATGCCTTTAGATCATTTTAGTACTCAACTGGGCTGAATGCTCTCAGGACGTTGCCTGTGATGCTAGCCACTTTCAGGGGGAGCACATTCTAAAAGTGGTGAAAGACCACTGTAGATACCAAGATAAATTGCCTCCCTCCCTCCCAACTGCCCTTCTTGTTCTGGGATAAATACTGTGCAGACATGAGTCAATGCCTTAACACCCTCAGTGCGTATCTGAAATGGTGGCTGACCCCCGCATGCATACAATAATTCCAGAAGGGAAAGTAATTATGATCTCAATTTTTGGTATTCTAGAAACCAGATAGTGTAAGAAAAAAATTTTTTTCTTTTGTGTGCATGTTTTCAATAACGACTCCACTGTGGAGTCGTACGCCACGGGGAACTACTTGAATATGAAAACCCGCCACAAATATCCCTGCTGCGGGTTGAATGGGTAAAGACTTCAGAAAAATAAGTAGTTTTCGCAGAATAAACCCCAAGGACGACTTGAAAATTATGGTGAGGTACACTCTGGTAGGAAGGTAGTTACAATAAAAGTCATTGGTTTAGTTTTGAATTTACACAATAGTGTAATGTCAAGACACATCAGATCTCACTCTAGCATACGGTAGATGAATTATACTGGTTGTACAAGTTCCCGATAGAGATCGTGGCTTGGCACATTGATACTGAATGAGGGAAAAATAATGGGAAGTTCCAGGAATCGGAGGGTGTAACAGGGAAATACCCATTGCGCCTCAATAGCACCTGAATTATTGTATGCTATTACTGTGATATCGAGAAATCAGGAGAAATAATAGGTACAAAGATTTAAGGCAATAGTCTACTGGTTTATTCAATGAGGTAATTGTATTGCTCTAGAGAATATTACGGGAATTCTACTCGTAACTAACCTTGAGAGGAAGTTATGAATTGTAACTTTACAGTTTGTATAGAAGACACCACAAGGGATATAGGAAGGAGGCTCAGTCCAGGAAGGCAATATGGATATTCAATAGATATCTAGAATTACTATATGAAAATCGGATATGCGTAAAATAGACTGATTGTGATACTCTTACCATCTTGGAAGAATCAGGAAAGGCCAATGATGGTTTCTCTCCTTCTCGGAGCTAGCACCGTCACACTCCTAGTGGCCAGCCAACCTATAGATGGTGCTTGCTGTCAGTTTCACTACAAGAGTGAGGCACCATTCAAGAAAATAGCCTGGGCGGTTGTACGCGACTCCACGGGTGGAGTTCTACGCTTGCTGGGAAGGATCACTACAACTCCTCTGGTGGAGTAGTACGCACTGAACGTGCTAAGTGGTCTTCCACACTAAAGCTGATGTTTGAAGACCTGTGACTCTACAGTCACGAAATTATGGTTGCCTTATTATTTGATTTTTCATGGAACCTTAGGGAAGTCATAAGGTTACAAAAAATCTTAATCTTGGGTATGAAAGTATCTAATTTAAAACAAACCATTTAAAGAAAAATCTCTGAGTAACTTTTAGTTGCAAATTAGTTATAGGAACAAACTCCGAAGTTTTGCACACCTGCAATGTTATTATTGCAACTGGGTCCTCAAGAAGATCGTCCCACAAGTGGCAACTGGGATTCAACAGTCATTGGGTTAAAGAAAAAAAATTGCATAATTCGAAGTATTACTTTATTATTTACTTATATTTCCTGACATTAGAAAGATAGTTTCATTTGTGCAGACACTGCCATCCACATATATGACCTTTTTTTAAAAAGAAGATATGAAATTAACTTGACCATTTGTTAATTTTATTTTCAGGTGAAAGCAGAACAGGAAGTATCATTTGACAATGGTTTAGATGGCTCAGTTGCTGAAGATTGCTTTTTTGCCATGAAAGCGTACAAAGAAGGTTACTCATTCAATTTTATAGAAGGTGAAATGTGGGAAAAGTCCCCTTTCACTTTGTGGGACTTTGTACAGCAAAGAAAACGTTGGCTTCAAGGAATCCTTCTGGTAGTGCATTCCAAAGTGTTGCCTTGGAAAACCAAAATGTTCCTTGCAATATCATGTTACTCATGGGTGACAATGCCATTATCAACTTCCAATGTTATATTAGCTTCCCTTTGCCCGATTCCATGCCCACCCTTGATGGACTTCGTTTGCGCATTCATTGGTGCAGTCAGTATATATATGTACATTTTTGGAGTCATTAAGTCCTTCTCACTTTACAGATTTGGGCTTATAAAATTTACTCTTTGCATTATTGGTGCACTTGCTACAATTCCTGTAAACGTTATAATTGAAAACATTGCTGTAATCTGGGGTTTATTTGGTAAAAAACACAAATTCTATGTTGTTAAGAAAGATGTTCTCACCCCACTGACTCAGATAACAGTTTAAAAATATCATGTTAGCATTCTACTGTTTTTCAAGAAGGAACTGTCAATAATATAAATATATTTCCTCGAGAGGATTAAGTGAGTTTGTATATTCTTCATTATCAAGTCTTCTTTGGGCCACTTTCACTGATTTGCATCAATTTCCCATCAACTTGGGGGAAAAAAAAACAAGAGACCGGAGATTTAGATTGGTGTTAAGGAATTGTCTTCCACCACATTAATTCAGACGTAAAAGTAATCACCACAGGAGATGGTTACGGTTTGATTAGGTTAATGCCAAAATGTATAATTTTGACCGAGAATCATGGAGAATGTAACCATGTTGGACAAAACTACGGCTCCTCAGGGCATGGCAACATCTCCTACTCAACAACAGCTGTTTCATTTCTAGTTCTTTCATGATTAAGTGATTTCTTTGAAGTTCAAACACAGACATTTTCAATCAGAAGGGAGATTTCAAAAGCCATTGTATCTGAAACTTGTTTCTAATGGAAACCCCAAAAAGTGAAGTGAACTAAGATGAAATACAGAAGAATATTTCTACACTCGTGGCGTCAGGACTATCTGAATGCCTTGTAGATTTCCTGGCTGCTACTGATACCAGATGATATCACTCCTTCTTTCATCCAAGAAATGTATGTGTAGGAGGATACTAGCAGAAAGAAGGGAGGTGACACATGAAACCATAAAAAGTAAATAAATCTCTATAATTCCATAGGAAACCCTTAAATTGGATTATCAAGCTTGGGTGCGTACCAAGATAGATTTATACTGAAGGAGTCAAAGGACTTTGGTGATGCTGGTTTTCATCTAGCTGTCGCAGAAAATTCTCTTCCTTATGAATCATGGTCGATATTGTCACTTGAATAATACTCAAAATGATGAATAAATGCTTTACAGAGGCGCTCATGTGATCTCAGATTCCCTTTCGACCTTTAAACAACCGTCTTGTTAGATGACATTTGAAATAAGGTTTCTCACTTTGATGTGTCTTCTAATCTAGTTGTATGGCGAAATTTGAAATGTATCTTCTTGCTGGAAAACAATCCTTGATACATCTAGGGTCGGGTAATTAAGATAATCAACTTTGGTAATCAGAATCTCAAGTTTTTACGAATAATTAACCAGCAACAGGCGTTGGTTAAAGGTAAATCGCCTTGATGTCGAATTAAGCCCAAACATAATGCTAATTGTTAACTCAAATGGTGAAAGTGGCCCTTACTTGTTTTATTCCCAACCCCGAATAAAATTTCATGAAGTGATGATTTATCATAACAATCTGAGTTTTAAATTGATTCGTTTGTACTTATTATTTGTATTATATCCATTTATTATAGTTAAACGCAGTTAAAACTTATTTTCTTGCCACTTCTAAACTAAGCAATACCTTGGAACTTGACTAAATTCTATATTTGTTTGTACTTATTGGTAGTCTTCTAAACTTTACTACTCCTCTGCTACAGTATTGCTATAGGAGTTACCAAATGGATTATCGTATCAATTTTGTTAAATTAACACCAGGACTTGGGAATTAAAATGAACTGAAAAACCTACATATCCATGACCTTTTTTTTTCTTTTGTAAAGTTTGTACAATATATCAAAGATAGTTTCAACATTCATCTTTGTTTCAACTGTTATCTTTCAGTTGTACTTGTGTTCCAACAGTTACCAACTCTGAAAGTAGGTTGGACTACCATGATGAATCCATGTGTCCTGGCGTTATGTATGTATTATTACTTCATTCAGTTTTTTGTATTTCAGCAGAATTCCAGATCAAACAATCCTGTATCAAAATTAATATGCTCATATCTTTATTGCTATCCAGATGTAGTCGGCACTGTCTGCCCATATCTAGTTCCCTGGACATCTTCATAGAACTTGGCTAGCAATGCTCAATATTGATCTACATCACCATTTTGTTGAATTTTTATTTTATTGTATCACCAAAAATAGTTGTTTTGTAATTTTAGTTAATTTGTCATGTGTTATCTTGGACTGTCATATGGGTTAGGCGTTTCAATGAACCGATTCTCATACGATTAGTGAAGTTAGGCAACGTCGAGTGTGGTGAATACTTGGATGGACAACCGCAAAGGTAAGGGTCTCACATCCAAGTAATTTTCACGCTTCTTTGGCGAATCCCTCTCCACTCAAGGGGGCAAGGCAATGAGTAGCTTAAAACGAAACCATCTGAACGAATTCTGATCCTCCATTTGGGGGCAGCTGATGACGTCCATGTCGCCCGGGACAGTCGGACGAAAAGCCCTAACCTGCAATGGATGTTTACTACTTACTTATTTTTTAGACTACAATACCATAGTTGCATACACATCGAATCATCTCATCTGCTATCATAATCTGTATGCATTTTTAATTGAGAATGAATTGCTTTTCCGCAAAACTATGGTCTTTATAAATTATAAGTCTATTTAACGTATATTAATGGTTGGTTTGCTTGGAACTGTTATGCCAGAGAAGCACGTACTAGCAACAGTAGCATCCAAATAGATCAGTTATCTTTGAAAAACTATTGGTGGGACAATCCCACCAGGCTCCTTTGTCATTTTCTTCCCTATTGGTTTAGAGTCTAGTTAGAAATGTCAGTGTAATAGTTTTCAACTTAAAGTTCCTTGTAGAACGCCTGTAGGACTTGGAAAGTTTGTGCATGATGTCACATGCTACGATAAGAGAGGAGTTCTCTTTAGATGTGAGTTTAGTGACTCCATATGTTAAAAATGACCGTGAACAAATTTCAACTTTTTCTTTTTATTCCAAACTTAGCAGTTAGCACCTTTTTGGAAAGCTTTTACTGAGATATTCGGCTTTACATAGTGAAATATTATTGCAACAATCGCTCATTCCAATGGCTATTGCTGGGTAACTCTCACACTTGATCTGCCACCCATGAATAGAAAGTCAAGTCCTTGGGAAATCATTTTTGTGCAAACATTTTTGCATAGCCCTGAAGATACAATACTATTTTAAAGTTTATCAAAATATTTTTTACTCCAATTACCTACTAGAAGTCATGGTATAGTGTGTGAAATGTATGGACCTTTACTATTTTAGTAGTATAATTGAGGTTCATGAATTTAAATTTTCTCTTACCATTTTCAGTAAATGGTATAATTTATTGTGTTTTACTGGGTTGTAATGAATTAATTGTCTCACAGTACTAAAATAACTCGAACTATTGTGATTTTAATAGAACATTTTTATTATTGATGTTGATGATTGAATTATATTTAGTTTTTTATACTTGTAATATTTTGTCAAGTTTCGAACGATCGAAGCTTTATACTTTAGACTTTATCAAAAAATTGTATGTTTTTGTACTGTTCACCGTCCATTCGATTCTCTCTACTCAATATTTATTAGATATAAGTATGGGATTGTAACCAAACAGTGTCCTTCCGGGCTGGTGGCAAAAATTTACTTAACTCCCATAAGAAGGTAGTAGAAAATGTTAATTAAGGATTTCGTTTGTCTATGGTGAGTCGCTTTGGAAAACAAATTATGCTAGACCTTAGAATCTAACAGCTAAACAGCTCCCTCTCCAATACTAAGGTCAAAAATTCTTGCTGTGGTTCATTTTTCTTCTATGTGAGTTGAACGGACAATTATCAAGATTTCTGAATTGATTTGGTCCCAATCGGTACTCAGATATAAATATCTGCAAAATAGCATGGAATTTCAAATATATTCTCTCTCTAATGTTTTAGAGTTGTTCAGAAATCGGCATTTCAAGTTAGAGCAGATACAAATAGTTTAGACTATTAGTGATGATTGGCAGAGGCCAAATAGTTTGGCTTATTTGGGATTAATTTATCCTATCTCTACCCCCAGGTGGATCGTTTCTGCCAATCATCTCACATTTACAGTACTTGATCGTGGGGCATAAAATTCAATTAGTTAAATCCTACAAATAATTATGACATTCCCAGAAAAGCTACTCTATTCTCTTTTTTGAACGTTTTTTCAAGTGTAGAGGTAGATGATTATAAATTCAGTTTCAATTGGGTACCTAATTTTCCAACACAGGATAATTGTCCATCAATTATCTATTATTCTTCGAACTTCATTCAACTTAGTTTTTATTGATATCATTTAGAACCTGAATTTTTCGTAACTATCGCTCAATTGTTAGTAGTATGAAGTGAAATCTTCTCCACCAATATCTTGATTCATATTTTGTGGCCTTAACAGCCTCATTAAATGCAGAAGTTTGAGCTTTAATTATTACTGGACAGACACTAAGAAAAACAAGATTTTCTGCTTCTGCGCAGTTAAAAAAAAAATATGAAGATCTACCATTTTTAGAATTGTGTGTGATCAATGGGTTTTTCTTTGAAGAGTGTCCTTTGTAGTAGTTTTTTTCTATTTTTAAATTTGGTTTTTCCCCATCAAGTTTTTAATGTCATATTTGTATGATGTCACACTCATAAATATCTGGTGCGAGGGTTGAAACTAATCTCCAAACATGACTCAACTTGCATGGATACCACAGGTGTTTTCTGTGTATTGCATTTTTTCCCTTTGCAATATTGCTGTTATTTGACGATTCTTATATAAAAAGGGTGTCTCATGAACGTTCAAATTCATTAAATTCAGGGGTTGATTCCACAACTAATTTGCAACAAAAGATTACTTTCTTACCCGTATTATCTGTTTTCTTAGGTTAAAAAAAAGTTTCATATTTTCAATCTTGTGCCACTTAATTTACTATAACTCCCTCAATGTCCACATTGAATTTAAAATGGATTATACCATTTAAACGAGCGTTAAATTTCCTGTTTATCGCATACCAAACTAAAACTTTTGGAGCTGATTTGGTGCATGATGAATCGGATCAAACTAAACCTAAATTTAGTTTAGTAAGTGATAGATAGAAAATTGAACGCCCTTTCCAATAGTACCATAAATTATAAATTCATCATGAGAGTCAGCGAAGTTATGATCTATTTAGTGGCAAAAATCATAAACTAAAAAAAAAAAATTGTTTTCAAGTGAAAAACCTCGGAAAATAAGGGTATACAAAAAGTTGGATTTTTTGTGGAAATGAGTCGTAGAATCGACCTCTGAATTGAATGTATTTGAACCTGAGACATCCTCTATATTATACGAACCTTATCATGGAAAAGACATTCTTTTTTGTTTTTCCTAGAAGTTGGAATGCTCTTTACCACCTACAGACGGACACTTTTTTCTTGTTTTCAAGTTATTAGGGTCGCAAATAAACGAAAAGGAGGATAGATTTTAATGGAGGTAGATACGATTTTTGAGGAGGTTGGATTTCATTACCTTTGAGCTTAATAATTTCAAACCAATGAAAAAAATTGAGTAATCAATACTATTCACCACTTTAATGTTACATTCTTGAAAGCTAATTAATAAATTGTTGAAGCTCAAATCTCATTGGTACACTTTTCTTTGGTATGAAGAGTGGTTCTGGGGCATTTTGGCCTGAAATCCATTTCGGAGATTCCACATGATAATCTGATAATATAGTCTGTTATCAGTGCAAAGTCTTGTTTTATCTAGTGTCTCTAATTATGAAATATGCTGGAATCAATGTTTTCTTGCCTATAGTGAGCTTATTCCATGAAGGTTCGACAGTTGTAGCCCCATCTCTAAGGGTATCATAATCAATGATGAGTTTAAACGAAAGAAGTGGGTTTGTCATACCCACTGTGGGTGGTGTGGGTTCGATTGATGGTAGTGGATACTCTGAGACAAATGTTCTGACATCCTATTAGAAGCCAGGATCTGAACATTTAACCTCCTCAGTTATCTAATAGATAGAGATGAGGCATCATAGTATGTTTGAGCCCCTAATGAAAGTTTGATCAATTTGTTCTTTTTTCAGCTTAGGCAATCGGTAATAGGTATCATTTTTGTAGTAATGAAGAAGAATAGTAAGACATATTTGACATTTCTGACAGTTTTCTCTATAAGTGTAACATCAGTATATACTGTTGCAAAACACATCGTTTGCGGTCTTTTAATGCAGTTTTAATTGTAATAGTTAATTCTTTTTATATTTCAATTAGAGTAGGTGTTTTAAAAACGATACCTATTATCTTACTCGTCCATACAAATGTTGATCAGTAATTTGATTGCTGTTTGCTTTCTACTGTTTGATATCTCATTATCTGTTATATTTTTCTTAAACGCACATATCTATACATAGTAAATGAATCATAGTACGAAAATCTGGAAAACTTAGTAGGTTATGCGTATATGTAGTAATCTAGTCTTAATTAGTATGATTCTGTTAACATAACTAGAAACTAGTTGATGTTGCTACTTATTTCATTTTTAAATTGTGCATGCTTTTAGTGTGAGTTAAAACTGTACACTACCAAGGTTTACGTAACTGTTATCTGTAAATGAACTACTTTATTAAACTAGGTATATGGGGTAGGTGTGGTAATGTAACCAATTTCATCTGATTCTGGAATAAAGGCTATGTTGAGTGTGGTGTGTTCTTGGATGAGTGGTCTGAAGGGGGGGGGGGGGGGGGGGGGGTCAAGGAAGCAAGGCTGTGAGTAGCTGACGACGTTTGCATTGCCTTAAGTGGCAGATGGACGAACTCAACCTGAAAAGGTTGTTGGAGTTTTTCTTTTCTTTACATATAGTATTATAAACAGTTTTCTATTGTGGCATACCATGTGTTCCAAAAATGTTTACGTTGATGTTGAATTTGACTTCCCAGTGTCATGGTTCTTGAGGAGAAAAAAAGGAATATAGGGAACGAGGGAACGCAACGAAAATTATTGAGATCATGTTGAGAAAAGTGGAGGGGTACCCACTACGGTGACATTTTTTTTTTTTATTTTATTTTTTTTTTTTTTGGGTGGGGGGGTACAGATGAATTTCTTATTATATAGTCTTCAGTAATCATGCAACATCGAGAACTATTACACACCAAACGTTCATGGTTCTGAGATGTGTCAATTTGGTAGAAAACTGCATATGTTCGAATTTTACTTCTCATTAGGGCCAGGTTCCCACTGCTTGCTCCTCCTTTTTCTTAGCTGACAAATGTTTGGAATATATATTGAGAAATACACCTAGAAAATAGGGGTTGTGAACAACAATAAAAAGTAAGACATTTCTCAATTCAATATAGAAACCTGACAGAAATTTGTGGAAGTCAATCTGAATACCTACGAGAAGTTAGAGCACCTCAAATGAAGATCATCTGATGGAGATTATGAGTGCTTAATGGAACAGAATTGTTGTGCTGTGATTCAAAAATTTCACTAGTGTTCTTCTTGTTTATTAGCTGTGTGTTGTTGGTCATTGCACGTCATTTGATTTAATTTCAGCTGATGTAGCAGATTGGCTTAGTTTACGATTCTGTGAAAGACTAATGAGTAATATTTACATCTCTTATATTTTGGTCAGGTCGACTAACCCACAAACTTTGGTTCCTACTCTTTTTGATATGGGTTCATTTAAAACATTAAAGCAAAGAATTCACACTGCCCCAAAACATTTTAGAATTAGTTTCCTTTTCAATAAATTTGCCAATTATTTTATTTTGAATCACTGCTTAACTCAAATAGAGACTGATTACTAGGTTAGTTTATTTATACCTGCTCTCCATTTTAGCTTACCTCTATCAACATTACCTACCTTATTACACTTCATTGTTTATTCTTGGGAATTGGGAATGAATGAAGAAAGAGAAACTGAAACCTTTGAACGATTGCAAGAGATTTCCTTTAAACAATCAAACTTTGATCATTTCCAACGTTTTCTTTCTCAATATACAGCAAATTGATGTGTAATCCATCTAATCCATCCTGAACAAGTAAAAGTTGTTCTGAATGATTCATCCGTTTTTAGTTTTATGATCACTTAGGTGGTAGGTAAAAACGTTCAATTCGCAATTGCTGAAACAGAAAAATGTTACATTTTAGTTTTGAATCTACACTTAGGGAAGTAAGTTCAGCCCCCCCCCCCCCCCCCCATCCCAACACAAACTGCACCCCTCTATATTAAATCGTTTTTTTTCCATTTTGGAGTATGCTCAACAAATTTCATTATTAGGCAATACGTCTGCTATAATTAAACAAGTACTTTTGGTGTCCCCCAATCAAGACCCAAGAATTTATAGTCGTCTCTACCCAAGTATTCAAGCGGATCACATGAAAGTAGTAGGTTTCCTTGTCAGTATAATTTTACTATTTTCGTTTTGGTCCAGTATTTTCAATAATAAACCTTTGTAACTAATTAAGAAAAAATAATTATTAACACCCCACCCTCCTCTCCCGTTTAAAATTTGCTGGTTTACGTTTTTAAATATGTAGATTCCCAAAATTGAATTAAAAAAAATATATATAGGTCAGTGATCTGCACAGAAGGTATATCTAAAACAGAAATAATAAACCCCTGTAATAATGTGCAGCCTCAAGTAACGTAAATGAGATTCATACTTCATGAATCAATGGCTCCTGTTTAATTATTCTCCATAATGAAACTTCTGTTACCAAATAATGACAAAAAATTGAATTCAAACTTTTTTCTACAGGTTTGTTAAGTCATAATTGTGCCGATGTTTATTTATTTATTTTTATTTGATTTTTTCATTAAGACTGACTACTTGCAAGCTATTGACTGATTTTATTGAAATACAGAGACAAAACTATACAAATACTGAACAAAAGAGGGGGCAGTAAAATGTATTCAACTACGATAGATAACATTTGAAGTGCAGATACCCGTTTTCGAATGCCCTTGAATGAAATCACATGAAAGATTCAATGTTATGGAGATGTAAAGTGTATGAGGTGCCTGCAAAAAAATTTCGTTCGAACAGATTTTTCAACTTTTCTTCATAACGACTGATGTATTCAAACTTCAGTTTGTATATGTAGAAACTAACTGAAGGTCTCCTTTGTGATTATAAATGCTAATATTAAAATCATAGTTTGGTTATCAATAAATATTTTTAGAGCCAATATGACCAAAAAACACCTGTATTTAAGCTTTCCTACCTTCTCGCGTCAAGAAAACAGAAGAGTCAGTCTCATTTGGAAGAATTTGGAATTATAATAAATTGAAAAAAATTAGTATGCGTACAACACATTTAAATTCCATTCGTTATTCCTTCAGCAGGGTAAAAATAGAAGAATACAGTAGGTGAAAGAGTGATATTTTATTTTTCTCAAACTTGGTGTGGGTTCTTGAAGAGGGTGACTGAAACTACTATTGTTAGTTTTTTACTTTTATCATAGGCTTGCTACAATATTTTATTGCCAACAATTTGAATTACCATGTTTTTGTGATAGGTATCTACTTAATGATTTGCCTTCAACATCAACTGATTAAAATATCACATGGTTGTATTATGATTTTAGTAATGTGAGAAATTACACAAGCGTGATCCAGTAATGTCACATGAATGATTTATTGAGTAATATCTCAGTAACGAAGTACCTAATCATTCTCCTCACCTTACGTTGGATAAGCCAATTATATTGAAATATAACCTTCAATGGGTCTCGTATTTTCTTCATTTTTCTCCCTGGTTGTTGTATATTTTGTCATCAATACCAAAGAAATATATATTTCAGAGTAGGAATGTATCATAAACGTTTCCAATTCTGAAAAAGTTAACTTTATTTCAGCAACACAGAGTAGTTTGTACTGTAGGTACTCTGCAATTCTAACAACAGTCTCAAAACGTTTCCACCAGTCTTGAATGATTTTTTTATTCTCATCTAATAACGTCTGGGATGGGAAGCCATATTTTGCTCTCTTGCAAGTCTAGATAAAAGATGAATCATATTTCAATTTGTCTAAAGACCCTAACAAAACAGCAAAATGACAGAACGAGGAAGGGCGTGTGTGAATGTTTCAAACTGGAGAAGAAACGGAGTTCAGATATTTCCAAATTGATAGTGAATTTTCAGATCGACATACGTTTGGGAACCTGATTCACCATTAATAAAAATGACAGAAAGAGTATACAAAGTGTTAAAAACAAGATGAAACTTATCAATATTGTTTGCTGGGTACACTCCGATTCTCAGATGACACACACTCAATGCCAGGAGGGTGGGTACACACACACTGAAAGTCGGGTGTCTGACAACGACAAACCCCTCCCCTTGCGGACAATGTAGTAGGGGAAAAAATTGCTCAGGGCAATCTTCATCCCCGTGCGCTAGGAGGGTACTGTGGGGGTTCCCTCCTGTCCATCCTAGGCGTCAGAGAGGGGTGGCAACCGACTCAGAGACGGGTGTACCCATTGGAGGTTAATTATATTGTATTGATAATGATGGCTTAGAATGATAGATCAGTTACTGGATTCTTGGATCAGATTCAATGAAATTAATTTTTTCTTGTTTAGATAGTAGATACTTCAAAGTCCTATTGATTAATTTTTGTTGATATAGAAATATCTAACTTTCTGCATATTGCTAATTTTAAACTCAAATTCAATTACTAGAATGAATTATTGTATAATTTATTGCTACCTACTGTCACATTGCTTTTACACAGCTTAAATTATATGATGTACAATAATAAAGACTTAGTGATGAAAATTGACCTTGACTCGAATTAACGGTTGTCAATCATATAAGTTAAGGTAGATAACAGCTTTCAGAGTGTGCATTCCAAGAACTGGATATCTAGGAAGACAATTTTTTCATCATTTTGAACTGGATATCTAGAAAGACAATGTTTTCATCATTTTGAAATTCGCATGTCTGTTCATCCTCGGATTGTAGAAGGATGTTTCGCAAACGTTGAATAGTGTAACTCAACAACTGAGTTTCCGAGCTAAAGTATAGATTATCACGTTTTAAATGTTGTACAGTTTCACCCTTTCTCTAGGTGTGTAGTGTAGCTACGATATTTCTGGTGTCACCAAAGTTACTTCTTTATGTGTATGGTCTCATTATCATCCTGCAATTCCTATATTTTTGGATTACAATAATTCACAACTATATTTTCACTCGATGAACACAATTTTTGAATGAATCAGATTGCTATGATTCGAAGTTTGTATTTGTACTATGTATAATCCTTGTATCAAGGAGTTTTGTATGTAAATACCTATTTATTTTTGATCTGTTTGAGGCAGTTACCACTTTCATGTAACCTCTGATGTAGAAACTGTGGAACAGTGACACTTTGTCTATTATATAAATATATATACCGATTTCATCACAAAATGTAATGAAAACACATTAATACATTTTAATAAAAAAATTTCTTAATGTTTCGATACGACATAATTCATTTTAAAATTTTATTCAAGCTATTTTTCGCCCACTGAAATCCCATTCTACGACCGAATCCGTGAAAAATCGTGTGTATGTATGTGACAGGGGGAGAGCGAGAGAGAGGGGGGGGGGGGGGGGAATGTGGCACATTACATTTATCCCCAGTGGGAGCCGACAAGAAGCTGTGTGTGTGTCGTTTTTTCGGAAGGCTGCAAATTTACTTTTCATGAAACATTGTCGGGTGGTGTTCAATGTTGGTGGTGTTCGGCATGAGGTGGTAAAATTAAGTGTCGTTCGTATTTAAAAACTGACGGAAATGAGGTGATAAACCATACAGCCCACAACCAGAAACTCACTGTGAGGGTAGTAATAATCCATCTAGAATTTCATCGATATTATTAGAATTATGAATTTTGAGTGTTGGTATGGCTATTTCCCAATTTTCTAGGTTGTGCTGAGCGCCCTCAGAGAGCTCCCAGATATCGATGCCACTAACAAAGGGTTGAGCAATTTAAATTGTATAGCTTACAGGAAAAAAAAGACTGAATTTGTCCAGTACATTCATGACACATATGTATCACATAACGCACATTTCCGCCCTGGAACACTCAGATTACTTGGAACATAGAGCCCTGAATCGTAACGCCGCGCCGCTAGGGCTTGAGGAACACTCGGAAGAACATCCAGACCAACTTCCTAGGGGAACACTGGGGTGCTTTTTCGAGCCTTCGGGAACATCAAGGTGGTTTCCCATACCTCCTTCTTCTTCCTAATCTGATCTTAAGTCACAACAACTTTGCTTTCGTATTTCTTCTATTTACATGTCCACCACAGTACTAATTTGTGACTTTTTATCACGTTAAAGTTCACTTCTAAGATTTTTTTTCGCATTTTCGACTTTGTGTCACTAAAACTGTCATCTCCCATAATTTCTAGTCAAAACTCAAATTTGATTATACCGTAGGAAAGAACATTGGATTTCCAATATACCTGATGCCTTTTAAAAAAATGTATGGAGTAAACAGGTAAAAAATAGTCGTAAGTGAAAAATTTGTGAAATTCCGAAAATGTTCACTTTTTTCAAAGTTTGTCTCTAGAAACATTCCGTATAGAAATTTTCATGCTGTAAGCCGAAAATTTGCATCACAGTCCCAGCTCTCCAACGGTGTTGTAAATTGTTTCTTTTCATCACTTATTAGAGTAAAAAATGACGTTTTTAGGGCAAAAAACGTGAATTTTCGGTGAAAATCTGCGTTTTTTATCAGAGTTAAATTTCCAATTTCATAAATTAGTTTGTCATGGGATTTTATGTATTTTTGACGCTGAATCGAATGGTTAAACTTTCAGATCTCCTCGAAAGTAAGGGCTTTTCCTTGGGGCAAAGGGCTCAAAATCGTTGTTCGTTTTCTCCTAAATTCATCTAAGGATACCATTATGGAAGGTCTGGGTTATTTTTGACCCGTACATACCTTTGTCCCAATTCGTTTACTTAGGGCCCGTTCCATCGCGGAGGAGCATGAACTGATCCATAGTTAATCCAGTCATGCCACTGCCGTTTTTGAGGTATAACTCCCGAGTCGGGATTAACTCCCTATGGTGGAACGAGCCCTTACCTACCTACCTAATTTTTGCCCGCTGTCTTGAAAAAACCGTCTTGATGATTGTCGGAAAGCTTTCTGTTAACAATTACAAACACAATAGAGGAGGGGGGGGGGGGGGGAGTTAATCTGCGTTTTTTATCAGAGTTAAATTTCCAATTTCATAAATTAGTTTGACATGGGATTTTATGTATTTTTGACGCTGAATCGAAAGGTTAAACTTTCAGATCTCCTCGAAAGTAAGGGCTTTTCCTTGGGGCAAAGGGCTCAAAATCGTTGTTCGTTTTCTCCTAAATTCATCTAAGATTTTTGACCCGTACATACCTTTGTCCCAATTCGTTTACTTAGGGCCCGTTCCATCGCGGAGGAGCATGAACTGATCCATAGTTAATCCAGTCATGCCACTGCCGTTTTTGAGGTATAACTCCCGAGTCGGGATTAACTCCCTATGGTGGAACGAGCCCTTACCTACCTACCTAATTTTTGCCCGCTGTCTTGAAAAAACCGTCTTGATCAATATTTCATCTGAGATTGTTGGAACAGTCAATTTTGACGTAAGTAGATAGTTGCTTAGTACTCTGCGCTTGAAAACCATGACATCGTTTTCAAATCAAGGATATGCTGCTGCTGGTTTACGGGTTCACCAACAGCAATGCCCTTGAAGCCATAAGGGCGTATCACCGGCGATTCCCTCAAAAACGTCTTCCTAACAACAAAAGTTTTCGAGTTTATGTAAGGACCTGCCGACTGTTATGAGCTTGTTCTATGTTACCTCTGTGTATCACTAA
Organism: Adelphocoris suturalis; assembly: GCA_030762985.1. NCBI lineage: Eukaryota > Metazoa > Arthropoda > Insecta > Hemiptera > Miridae > Adelphocoris > Adelphocoris suturalis. The sequence continues at coordinate 39,415,383 of CM061045.1, forward strand.
CTATGGGTAAGTATGTCCTAACTCGCTACTAAAACTAATTTCAGTGTAAGTAAAGAATTTTCAATCTAATCCCTAATGTGTAAGAAACTCGAAAAGGATACACGTTCAAACACGCGAGAGGATCTACCACTGTAATAACTTTTTTTTCAAGACAGCGGGCATAAAAATTAGGTAGGTAATTATGTAAACGAATTGGGAGGTGTGCGTGTCATAAATAACCCAGATGAATTTAGGAGAAAACGAACAACGAGATTTCAGACCTTGACCTAAGGAAAAGCCCTTACTTATTTGTTTATCGAGGAGATCTAAGTTTTACCATTCGATTCAGCGTAAAAAATACGTGAAATCCCATGTCAAACTAATTTATTAAATTCGAAATAAATTCTGATGAAAAACACCGATTTTCACCGAAAATTTACGTTTTGCCCTAAGAACGTCATTTTCTACCCTAATAAGTGATGTAAAGAAACAATTGACTACACCGTTGGGAAGCTGGGATTGTGATGCAACTTTTAGGTTTACAGCATGAAAATTTCTATACGAAACGTTTCGAGAGACAAACTTTGAAGAAAGTAAATAGGTACTTCCGAAATTTCACAAATTTTTCACTTAAGGCTAATTTTTTTACCCGTTTATTCCACTTAAATTTTTTTTTTTAAGGCATCAGGGAGATAGGAAATCTAACGCTCTTTCCAACGGTATAATCGGATTTGAGTTTTGACTGAAAATTAAGGGAGTTATGACAGTTTTAGTGACACAAAGTCGAAAACGCGAAAAAATCTTAAAAATGATAAAAGTGGTCTTTAGCGTGAATTAAAAAATATATGTTATAGGACAAAAAAGTCACAAATTAGTAGTAGAATCGAACCCTAGCCGGTATACAGGGTGTCTCCCTACTTGAGTTCATCAAACTCTGAGGGCTGATTCTACAGCTCATTTCTGATCGCAAGTTCCTCATAGAGATTTTTTTAAACGCTTCGTTTTCGAGTAATTTAAGATTTTTTCGTGTTTTCGACCTTATGACATTAAAACGGCCGTAACTCCCCTCAGAATCACTTTAAACTCAAAAATAAGGACAGAAAGAGCGTTAAATTTCCTATCTACCTGATGCCAAAAAAAATCTTTTTTGAGCCATATTTATACGTAAAAAGGAGGCAAAAAATAAATTTTGAGAACTTTTCAGAATTTGACTTTTTTCCATTTGTCGATTCGCTCTTACTTAATACAGACTATTTTGGATTAGCACTACACGGGAAAAACTTCCTCAGAATCTCAGCTTTTCAATGGTACAGTAAATTTCGTGAAAATGAACCTCTATAAAAATACGAGTTTGGAGTCGGTTGCTGCACATCAGTCGCAGTATCGTCTTCTGTGGGGTGCTTGCTTTTATGGCCTTATAAAGAAATAGAGGCCAGGCTTGGAGTTAAAGCTCTCTCAGACTGTGCACATTGGGAAGCACATATCCTAAATCCATCCATACATACATATGAGTACGAAGTCCAGCCATAAGTTCGTATTTTACAACAACAAAAAATTTCAATAAAGAACACAGCTCTCAAATGTTAAACATTGAGTAGGTTGGTACCTACCTACATTTTCACGATTTTTTATTTACCTACACGAAAGAAACATGAAAAAGTAATTAGGTATTCAAAATTATCTCCTTTTGTCCAAAATTTTAGTTCTGTGACAATGTAAGTGACTGTTATGATTAAAGTTACTATTTCTCTATAATAAATAGATAAATACTAATATTTATAATGGTAAGGACGTCTAGAAACGAATGATGAAGTCTATCTAGAGCCCCCCAGATCAGTTGAGTGAGATCCGGAGCTATGTTCTTTTCTATTCAACCTATGAAGCTGAAATTTGAAATGTAGCGTGTTCCATGTAGGTACTTCTAATGTTTAGCAGAACAAGGTGAAAGCAAAATGGGGTCTGAGGTCTTCCCAGTGGGGTCAAGGGGTAGTGCTCCTCCATCTCGCTTACAACCTAATTGTTGGTACAGAACTGTATGTTTGCCGTTTTTTCTGGGAATTCGTCCTTTGATTTAATCAGGGCATCTCTTCAGGCTATTTCCTCAAGCTTAGACCTCTAGAAGTAGTCCCGCAGAATGAGGTCAGGGCTCCATGACGGCCAACCTGAAGCTGAAATGAACTCGGGAATGTTCTGGCGTTGAGGACTGGGGCATAAATCTAGTTGGAACAACCTGTGTTGTCCCACAAACATTGTTTCTCAAAGCTTCACAACACGTTCCAAGATAAACGACTTCCGTGGCTCGAGTTTTCACTCCTTGTGAAGGACAAGAGGTCAAAACTCTGGCTCAAAGAAAATGTTACTGGGTTTATTTGGAACTTTTGATTAGCTTCTGGTTATATATAATTATAACTTCCTTTCAAAACAACCTCTGTATCTTTTTTTCTTCTTTTTTTAATATCTTCTATTTCCCTTCAAAAACGAATTTTACTAGTTGTGCAGCCACCTCGTGGAGTAAAGGGACTGAGTGCGAATTGACTTAGTTTTTTATTGCATATGTAATCATAAAACGAGGGGCATAAGACGATTGGCTCTTCATTTTGTTAGCTTTGTGCTGTTAGTACTTCCCTTCAAAACCAACAGTTGTATGGTATTCGTGTATTTCTATTGACATAGTTTATGAGCTTTAAAATGAATATAGATGGACCTTTCTGACTCGCATTCTTCGTATCGGTGAGCGTATTAAAATGAGAGAAAATGAGGTTTTGGAGTTTCAATAAACGATTTCCTATGGCATCTCAATACATTTAATGAAATTCCTTCAACTTTTAATTTTGTATTAGTGGACCTCCCATATCAAACAATTGTTATACCAATACCAAGCCTAGGAGTTCATACAGTTTTATCAAGAAATTTCATCACCAGGTAATGCACAACAAAACAAAGTATAAAAAAGGTAATTCTTGCATCAGGCTTCAGGATTATAATTCACAATCTTGTAAGGCACTTGTGTGAAGCGATGAACACATTCCCAATCCATTAATTTCAAAATAGATAATTTTCAGTCGAAAATTAATTATTTATGTAACATAACATATAATAAGAGTAATTAATATCAAGTCAATAAATAAATAAAATAAATTTAAAAAAGACCTTTATAGAACTTAATGTATTAAAACAGGTCGGTATGTAAAAGAAAAATCTCTAGTTAGAAGTTCAGCAACCTTTCTTATAAAAAAGAAAAGAAAAAAGTTCTAGTCATGCTTCACCCTACAAACACCATTTTTATGTTAATTAAAATTTTATAAGACATCTGAGCATTATTTGTGAACAAAAATGTATTTCAAAAACTTTTTCTTTTTAATCATGTTAAGCAATAACAACTATTTTATCTGATTTAGGACATTTTTTACTCACTTCACCAATTTTCAATGCTTTTTTCTAAATTTAAGCACTTTGTAATGTAGAAAAATTAATTTCAATTTATGAAAAACACATTATTCCAGAATAAGCTCTTACAATAAAAACAAATGTTTTGGATTTGATAAATTTTTTTTTTTTTTTTTTTTTTGGGTGGTTTTGTGAGCAGATTTTACTGAAATTTGAGCATATTTTTGTGCACGGAAATCGTTGATGCTCCCCAAACTCATGCCCAACAATCTTTTTCCAAATGATTAAAACATTTTTTACTTTTAGAAGTATAGTCATTTTTGCCTTATGAGACTTAATTAGAAAATTTTGTTAGCACAATAAGTAAATGCTGGTCACCGAACTCATCCTTTCTTTTAACATGCTCGATTTTTTCAGACTAGAATGGACTGGAGAGTTATCAACTGGAATGACACACACACACACACACACACACACACACACACATATATATATATATATATATATATATATATATATATATATATAATATTTGATATATATATTAGAATAGAGCAAAACTATATAAAAAACAGAGTAAAATCCAGTTTTGTCCCTTCAAAGCCCTAATTTCTCCACTTTACCTTTGCTAATTTTAACTTTTGGTCGAACTTTCAAAATCAGCGTTAAATTTCTTGTAAGTATTGTGTAGGTACTTTGAGTCTTAAGAAGTAACAACACCAGCTCAAATGTAGGTAATTTCATAGAAATGACATTTCTGCCGATCCTAGAACCTGGTTAATCTTATGGAAATTTCTTCATTCCAAGAGTAGCTTTCCAACATCATGGTCAACTTTGTAATTATCAATGGCGTGGTCAACTCTATTCCTTTGATTAAGATTTTGAGTTTAGTCGAAAAGGAAAAAAGTGTAGCACCTTGCTACTGCAAATAGAGAAAGGTTATAAATGACATTCTCTTCAATTTTCGGTTTGTAAGAGTTTAGTTCAAAAAGTCTTGGTGCGAGTTTGGAAAAAATTAACTCCATAGGTACCTAGTAGAAACAGTCTGACTAAAAGTTTCAAGTTATTTTGACATAAGGAGTAGTGAGAAAAAATTAATCCAAGCTTCAGAACCTGCATTACAGAGCAATGAGATGGTGTATGAAGAACAAAATATCATGGACAATAATTAATAAAAATACAGTTTGAAGTTGATATTAACGATGGTAGAAGAGCAGTGTGAGCCGAAATCTATATCATCTACAGGAGGTGCGATGGAAATGCACTTGCTGTTCAGTATTAGTATTGACTTGGACGGATTCCAGATTCTCGACAAAGTAGATATCCATGATACATGCGATTTGTGAACCGCACCACATCCATCATTTTTAACACAACAGGAAATGATTTTCAATTAACGTTGTTGTTCAGACTGGTGGACGCACAAACTAACTTACACTGCTTTGCTTGTTTTTTTTTATCTCGGGCTAATTTTTACTGTCAGCGCCACTAATCTCTGTAATGACAAAACAATTGGAAAGCATCAATCAGACAGTTTCTCCTGATTGAAATTTTCGAAGCTCAGACCTTGTGCACTACCTATCAAACCAAGCACACCCACGAAACATCCCAAACCCTTACAAACTGACAATGCTTAGCTTTTTTGAAATTTGCGTTTAAACTTAGGAAGTTTTTGTAGAAAATGAAGCTATTGAAATGGCTCTAAAGATTTAAAAATCAAAATTTTCGAAAATTGTCTTCATTGAAATCCATTTTGAGACATTCTGAAACGAATCCTAGAGTTTAACGCTCTTTCATATATACATATAGATGTAATTATTTGTTAGAAAAAAATTTAGACAAGATTATTATATTTGAAATATCAAAAATATCTTTTTCTTTTCTTCATTTTTCTATCATTCATGCAAAACACATTATATAGTTCAATAGACAGTAGAATGGTATACCTACTGAATATATCAAGAAATATATACAGGTGTGTGTCCTTCCAGACGATAACTCTCCTTAGGATTGAAATAAAAATTCCGTTCTGGCGCCAAAAAATCAAGCTTTCCAAACGAAAGGATGAGTTCGTCGGCTAGCATTTTTGAGCACATTAAATTGTTCACATTTCAAAAAGTGCTGAAAAAATCACTAAAAACAGCAGAACACGGCTAGAAGTCGTTAAATTTATATTTTTCAGCAGAATATTGCTCAAATAAGTTTATTAACTATAAAATAGAACATTCGAACATTTATGTACAAAATCATGATTAAAATGTACCTGAATTTAATTAAAATGTGCTAAAAAATCTGCAAAAACTTTAGAAAGTTAGAAATCCATAATCTCTTTTTGAATTGCAGATTAATATTTAGAATATGTTTTTTGCCATAAAATTGGTTATTAATAATATATTTTGACTCAGTCCTAATTTTTCAAAACAATGTAACATAAAATAGAAGGATAATTTACGAAAACTAGGATCATGCTGCATGACTGGAACTTTTTCTTCTTCTTGGAAATCAGTACCTACCTAACCTTACTATGATTTTTAGAGATTTTAGTTTTTCAAAACCTTCTATGTTTAACCTAGTTTTAAAGCCTTTAGATGGAACCTACTTTTCAAGAATCAAAGGGCGCTACGCTCGTAGTAAATTAAAGGTAATTTGAAAATATGTTCAAAAGCTAAAATTAGTTGGTTGATATAAAGTTGAGAAATTCTAGTTTTAAAGGAAAAAACACAATGAGGTTGGTGGCATTTTACTCCATTTTTGAAGTAGTAGTGTCTACATGCAGTTCACCCGTGCATACACTCAACGGGGAAGGACGTGTACCTTGGTCAGCTTGTACCTAGGGCAATTTTTCACTAGTCAGACCCTGTAAGTTCGTTGGGACACAAGAAATTATTGTTTTCATGAAGGCATCACTGCTCTTGATGTATGGCGGGCGTAATGTTGTTTATTGTTGCTATACTGCATCCAGTTGTTCACAGTCCCTTGTTTTGGTGATTCGGCCTCCGTGCGCCTTTTTTCTTGGATAGTATTGGACGATTTTGAAGCTGTAAAATGTGGGCTTCATCATGAGCCATTGCTTTTTTTGTTTCGTTTTCATGAATTGAATTGAGGGGTGAAAATATTCATGGTCATTTCCGTGTACCTGGAGCAGCTAAATTTCGTGTACCTTGAGCAACATGCTGAGATTTCCCAAGGTATAATTTTTCAAATTTACTAGACTTTTTGGTTTATTTTTTTTTATTTATTTTTTTTTTCTATGATGTACTTTTACAATCGACCGAAAAAAAATTGTAACCTCCCTCAAAATTAGTAGGTTAACGTTTTGAAAGAATCGAAAAAAGAACAAAAAAAGTCCGTTTGTCAGACGCCTATATTTACAGTATCAGCTTCATATGTTACGTTTTTCCAATGTTACTTAGGAACTTGAAATTTGGAATATTAGCCTAAGACTTCAATAGACGAATGAAATTACGGCCTTCATCCTGAACAGCTGATTTAGCTATATTCTATCATGTTACCCCTAAAGAAGTGGAATTTTATAGAAAGCCTCTCTAAGCCATCAATAGATTAATGAAAATATGTTGGGCTTGGTTGAGGTACTGAAAAGTATCCTTTGTTTTTAGCACATTCGGAGTGTATTTGACACTCGGATCGGCCGGGTAGCCTTGTGTAGAATATCGTGGATATTCGGAAATCTTTGTCGAATCATGATGATTGACTTCAGAGCGGGTCTGAAAGGTATCCTCGAACTTTTGTGTGTGTGAGGCTTGATCTAACGTTTCCTTCATGAATACGTTAGGGGAGAAGGCGATCTCTTCGCGAGGATCGAGCCTTGGGCCGTCGCTAGGAACAGCGGACGAGTCGAGCAGCGGGTAGGGAGCGCTGCGTGGGCTAAGAGGCCCGGCCGCGCCGTGTTCCGCCTCCCCTTGCATGAGGAAGTAGGACGGGCGGCGCTCCATCGAAATATCCGAGTTTATTAACTCGTTTTCGATACCTCTACGTATAGGATAGAGGGTTTGGAAGGTGGACTCGCTTGACAGAGCTTCTTTCCTTTGATGTCAGGGTCCTACCTTGTAGTCTTGAAAAAGACTTCCTTGGACGATAAATTAGAGCGGATGAGCTGAGTAATTTATCGGCGTGCCCCGGCGGTCGGTAACGAGCCTAGTGCTACGAAACCCGGGCGACACGTCTCGGAACGTCCCAGCGGGCGTACGATCTAATGAGAATATCAATAGATGTACCGGGTGGCGTCCTGACAGAAGAACTACGTTGGGCAATGAGCAGGATGAATAATCACTGGACTCGTAGATGCCAATGCGAGATCTGTGTGGAGAGAAGGTATGCCTTGTAGAAAGCAGTAGGAAGCCGTTCTGAGATGAACTCGGGAGCAGAAGGATCGTCAGCGTAGAGCGTGTAGAATCTTCGTACTTCAGAGTGTAGTCGTCGAGAGCGGTGAGTGGAATGAATTTCGGAGGGCTCCGAGCGGGGTAATTATAGGGAGGTGGCCGCCTCCTGCCGCCTCCTGATTGGTCCGCTTAATTTCATTAATTCAACTGTGTAATCTCATTGGCTCGCACATTGTTTTCTCAGAATCTGCGAGTATGATAGCTGAGTTGGTCCTCCGGGGTGGCTTCCCCACGTCCGTCGCTGCGACGGGGTCCCCAGAGGTGGCTTACGCGCGTCCGTTGCGGAGCCAAGGACCTTGAGGTGTCTTCCCTGCGTCCGTCGTTTAGACGGGGTCCTCGGGTGGTTTCCCTGCGTCCGTTGTTCAGACGGGATCCCCGGGGTGGCTGCTGGACCAGAGGTGGTTGCTTGCCGCCTCCTGGTTGGTTCGCCTATTGTCTCTCGTGTAATCATTGTTTCTGATTGGCGAGTAGGCTTGCTAGAACTGTCCTTGTTAGTTTTAGAGGACGTTTGCTTGTCTGTTTGAGTTTTCTCATTCAAGGCGACTTGGTTCGAGATACTTGTCGCGTCTCTCTCGCCCAGTAAGTTTTTAGGGAGGTCGCCTTGTCTGTTATTTGTTAATATTTCACTTTTGAGAGAGAATTTCGTATTTTCTCTCTGGTGAAATATTTTGTTTGACGGAGTTATAACTCGACGTCTTATAAATATTTGTGTGTCGTGTCTACCTCTTTTTGGTAGCCCTGAAAAGGGCTGTTGACAAGAGGGGGTGGTTTTCACCACAGGCGCCCCCCCAAGACGTCGTGTTATTAACGACGACGCCGGTTGGGGTGTTTCGAGCGCAGTCACCCACCTCTCGAATTTGGTAGAGGGGACGTGTCTTCTGGCGGATTTTCGGGGAGTCTCCTCCTTATTTTCTGCCTGATTTTTGCTTAGTGACACAGCTTCGTCTGTTTTTAGAGTGTAAGCTGGTTTTATTTGCTGTTTGGGAACTTTTTTTGTGTGTTCGCCAATTTGTACTGTAACCGAAAACTTATCTCTTTTAACAACTTTGAATGGTCCCGTGCAAGGACATTGCAAAGAGGAGAGCTGTGTGGGCACTCTGATATAGACATGTGTACATGTATCCAAATTTTTGGGCATGTTGACGGCATATTTCGTATTATTATGTTTAATATGCGTAGGCCGGAAGAAGAGAGGCTCAGAAAGGTTTGTAGAAGTTATGAAAATGTCACCTGGGAGCGGTACGTCAATTCCGTAAACTTTTTGGAAGGGTGTAGTTTCCGTTGCTGGGTCTACTGCCGTACGCATGGCGAGTAGTACTTTGGGAAGGGCGTCGAGCCAATTTTCATTTTGTGCTTTGAGAGCCTCTTTCAGGGATCTATTTCTGCGTTCCTCCATTCCGTTTGTTGACGGTTTGTATGGTAACGTGTGAGTATGTTTTACTCCGAGACGTTCCATAATGGAATGAAATAGATCTGATTCGAATTGTGTGCCTTGATCACTTGTGATGTATTTAGGTACGCCATTTGAAGCTACCCAAATATTGATAAAGGCGTTTGTGATCGTGGATGTTTCGATGTTGTTGAGAGGTTGCTCTATCGACCATCATTAAAATGTAACGTTTCCCTCCTTTAGCTAAAGGTACCGGTAATGTCAATGTGTACATGTGAGAATTTGTTAGCTGTTTCAAATTCGGAGTAAGGGAGCTTCACGGCGAGTGATTTTTGCTCGTTGGCAAGTCTCGCATGCTCGGACCCAGTTGGAGACATCTGCACGAAGTCCGTGCCAAAAATATCTTTGTTTTACTTTATACACTGTAGAGTGTATGCCTGGGTGTCCCAAATTGAATTTGGCTGATTATTTCATGAGTTTGGAATATAAGGTCTTGGGTGTCCTAGGTCTAGGTTACACCAAATCTCTCCTTGAGGGAATTCAACTCGTGTGAGTTTCAATTTGTCCTCTGCGTTAGGAGGAGAATGAATTTGTGCATTTGAGATGTGCAGTAGAAGATTGCACTCTATTGCGGCCGTAATTTGTGAAATTTCGGCTATGGGCGGACCCTCGTCAGTTTGGGTTGAAATTGACTTTTTTTGAATTTCAACTGGATCGAAGGGTCTGGAGAGTGCGTCGGCGACGAAATGTCACTTGATTTGGGAGATGTATGTTAGCCATCTCAATCGCATTTTAGAAAAATGTGCGTTTTTCTTAAGCATCGTGCCTAGCAGAGGCTTGTGATCTGAGCAAATTGAAAAGAGCGGCCGTCCAAGTCATTGTGCCAATGAATGCAAGCTTGGTAAGCGGCGAACATCTCTTTGTCGAACGAGGCTTTATATTGTTCCGGAATTTCTTTACTGAAAAATCCCAATGGTTGGTAAGATTTCGAGCCGTGTTTGTCTGTACTTGTGTATCGGATGCGTCGCAAACTATTCTCCACTCTGCTGTAGGGTGTGGATGAGCAATATTATGCAATGTAGCTTTTATCATTGCTTGTTTTAAGCTGTTGAAAGCTTTTTCTCTCTCTGATGTCCATTCGATAGGTGTTTTGTCATTTTTTTTTGTTTGACTGAATGGAGTCATACAGAGGTTGTGCTGTGTGAGCGAATTTGCTTGAGCAAGCTTGGTAGAAACCACACATACCTAGGAATCTGCGTAGGCTTCGTACGTCTATTGGCCTAGGAAATTGTTCTATGGCTTCTATTTTATCTCGTTTAGGAATTATCCCTTCTTTCGAGATAGTGAAACCTAGGAAATCGACGGTAGGTTTTGAAAAAATGCATTTATCAAAACCTACTCAAAGTCCGTGTTCTCCTAGCTTGTCGAAAATTTGTTTGAGGTGGTTCATGTGTTCTTTATAATTTTTAGAAGCCACCAATATGTCATCTAGGTATACAAATGCGAAATCAAATTTTCGCATGATGCTGTCCATGTACCTTTGCCATGTTTGAGCCGCTCCGGCCAAACCCATGCTCATTTTTTTAAACTCATAAAGACCGAAAGGTGTAATAATTGCTGTTTTATGAGCGTCATCTGGGTGCATCGGGATATGGTAATATGCCGATTTTAAATCTATTGTCGAATAGATTTGTGTATTATGTAAATTCGCTTGGAAAGAGCGAATGTGAGGAGGAGGGTAGGCGTCTTTCTTCGTTTTCGCGTTCAGGAAACGGTAGTCGCCGGTGATCCTCCATGATCCGTCTTTTTTTGGCACACAGTGTAACGGGGATGCCCATTCGGAATCTGATGGTGCAATTATGCCTTCGGAGAGCATTTTGTCAAAAGTACTTTTGACTTGAGCCCGTTTCTCGCCTGCCATGGGTCTTGCACGGAAGTGTACTGGTGTTCCTTCCGTGGTTATACGGTGGTAAACCCCGTTGTTTTTCCACTTTCCTTGAAGTTTGCTCATTTTATCATTGTATTTTTCAATGATAGAGCGTATGTTTTCGTCCTCCGTGAGCGGTACTTCCTCTGGTTGAGGGCTGTTGTCACGACGAGGGATATTAGCTGCTATTTGTTCGTCAGTGAATTTTTTGTTCATGACTGCAGCGATTTTTTGATCGGCATAGCTCTTTATTTTATCTTTATAGATATATTTGTGTTTGACCCGTATTCCGATATCCCAAGACTCGAGGAATGGTATACCGAGGATCGCTAGATCAACTTTAGTGATCATAAAATCGGTGGTCATGTCTCCGAGGCCGATGTTAATCGTCGTGTCAGCACGCCCTAGTGTGTCTATAGGGGCGCCGTTAGCTGCTGTGAGCTTGACGTTGGACTTACGAATTTTTAAGCCCAATTTTTTGGTGACATTGTGGGGCAGAATGTTCACTTCTGCTCCCGTGTCAATGAGAAATTCAGTGCCATTTAGTTTGCACTTGAAAAAAAGCCTTTTATACTCATTAGTCTGCCGGTGTATAGGCTCAGATACACTGGCAGTTATTCGTTTTCCTCTGAGTATTTTTGCTTGAAACCAAGGTTTTAGGCTGGCTTATAGGCGCTGCCTTTCTGATAGGTTTGGAGGCAGTATTTGCCTTCCAAGTGCAGTATTCTGGGTCTGCACACTTGCGAGTTTCGCTACCGAAACGTGCGTGGTTTCGACAGACATAGGCCGTCGGTTTGTGAGGCTTACTCTCTACTTGCTGAGGTTTGAACTCAGCTTTTTGTGAGAGGGCCTTTTTGAAACCAGTCTTCGTGGGTTTCGAAGTAGATTCTACTCCTTGTATGTTGAGAGAGGGGTTCGCTGTTTTGTACGCGTGTAGCGTATCAGCTAGGTCGAGCCGGGCGGTCGTGGTAGGCTGTGCTGCGACCATGCCTCGGGCTACTTTTGAGTGATCAGAGCCTCTGAGAAGTACCCAACAGCCTTAGAGTACTAAGCGCGAGGAGCCTGTCCTGTAAGGACAACCCGTATTCTCGTTGTAGGCGCTGTTTGGCCTCTTCATAAGGTGCGTGGGGTGCCGTGAGGTAAGCTGAGTCGATAGCTTCCCGCATTTCTTCCGGTACCCACTTGTATATAGCTGAGAAACATTCGTTCTGCGTTCTCAGGTGTTTTCGCACAAACTCGGCGAGTGCACGATCGATATTCTTCTTTTGGAAGATAGGTCTTTGATAATCTCCCATTTCCTCCAAAAGTGCTCGAAAGCCACTTTGTGTAGAGGGTTGTTGAGTGAGATGTGGGGCGTATAGGCCCGGCGGGGGTCGCACGCCCGCAGTGGTTCCCTGAAATCCACTAGCTTCATAAGAGGGAACGAAATGCTCCGTGTTAAGCCTGTTCAAAGGCGGGGTCACCATTTGTAGTGGATTTATATATGTTTTACTTGGTGTAGGTAGACCAAGTGGGACATTTATATTCTGGTTATGCGGGTTAGTCCCTGAGGTATTCCTGTAAGGAATGTGAGCGAAATCGCCAAGGTCAGCTTGCTTGGCGGGAGGAACTGAGGGATAGTTCGTGTCGCAGCCGCGTGGAGCACTGGGCTCGCATAGTGGGTGCTGGGTTCGATCAGTTTGGTACTGAGCCGTTTTGTAATATTCCGGCCTAAGATTTATATCTGTAGGAGGAATATGTTGAGCTTGGTTGAGGTACTGAAAAGTATCCTTTGTTTTTAGCACATTCGGAGTGTATTTGACACTCGGATCGGCCGGGTAGCCTTGTGTAGAATATCGTGGATATTCGGAAATCTTTGTCGAATCATGATGATTGACTTCAGAGCGGGTCTGAAAGGTATCCTCGAACTTTTGTGTGTGTGAGGCTTGATCTAACGTTTCCTTCATGAATACGTTAGGGGAGAAGGCGATCTCTTCGCGAGGATCGAGCCTTGAAACAGCGGACGAGTCGAGCAGCGGGTAGGGAGCGCTGCGTGGGCTAAGAGGCCCGGCCGCGCCGTGTTCCGCCTCCCCTTGCATGAGGAAGTAGGACTCCATCGAAATATCCGAGTTTATTAACTCGTTTTCGATACCTCTACGTATAGCTCGCTTGACAGAGCTTCTTTCCTTTGCTCGGATGTCAGGGTCCTACCTTGTAGTCTTGAAAAAGACTTCCTTGGAATAAATAGAGCGGATGAGCTGAGTAATTTATCGGCGTGCCCCGGCGGTCGGTAACGAGCCTAGTGCTACGAAACCCGGGCGACACGTCTCGGAACGTCCCAGCGGGCGTACGAAATGAGAATATCAATAGATGTACCGGGTGGCGTCCTGACAGAAGAACTACGTTGGGCAATGAGCAGGATAATGCGAGATCTGTGTGGAGAGAAGGTATGCCTTGTAGAAAGCAGTAGGAAGCCGTTCTGAGTGAACTCGGGAGCAGAAGGATCGTCAGCGTAGAGCGTGTAGAATCTTCGTACTTCAGAGTGTAGTCGTCGAGAGCGGTTGGAATGAATTTCGGAGGGCTCCGAGCGGGGTAATTATAGGGAGGTGGCCGCCTCCTGCCGCCTCCTGATTGGTCCGCTTAATTTCATTTATTCAACTGTGTAATCTCATTGGCTCGCACATTGTTTTCTCAGAATCTGCGAGTATGATAGCTGAGTTGGTCCTCCGGGGTTTCCCCACGTCCGTCGCTGCGATGGGGTCCCCAGAGGTGGCTTACGCGCGTCCGTTGCGGAGCCAAGGACCTTGAGGTGTCTTCCCTGCGTCCGTCGTTTAGACGGGGTCCTCGGGTGGTTTCCCTGCGTCCGTTGTTCAGACGGGATCCCCGGGGTGGCTGCTGGACCAGAGGTGGTTGCTTGCCGCCTCCTGGTTGGTTCGCCTATTGTCTCTCGTGTAATCATTGTTTCTGATTGGCGAGTAGGCTTGCTAGAACTGTCCTTGTTAGTTTTAGAGGACGTTTGATTGTCTGTTTGAGTTTTCTCATTCAAGGCGACTTGGTTCGAGATACTTGTCGCGTCTCTCTCGCCCAGTAAGTTTTTAGGGAGGTCGCCTTGTCTGTTATTTGTTAATATTTCACTTTTGAGAGAGAATTTCGTATTTTCTCTCTGGTGAAATATTTTGTTTGACGGAGTTATAACTCGACGTCTTATAAATATTTGTGTGTCGTGTCTCCTACAATAGCACAACATTTTCAATTTGTAAGGAATTGGGATGGTAAGATAGTGGAGAAGGTCTTGATATGTGATTGGAAAACATAGATTAGAAGAAACAGTCTGATTAACATTTGCTGATTTGTCATCTGAGGGAGTAGTGATAATGGACAGTAAAATTAGTCCAAGGTTCAAGAATCAAGCATTACAGTGTAGGAAAAAAAAGTGGTTTGCTGGAGAATAACATTTAAAAAAAGCATATTTTGAGAATGGATTGAAATAAAAATAAGTGATTAGTGGCGTTTTACTCGATTTATGAAGAAAATAATTTTTTTATCTGCCTGTGGATCACATTTTATATATACGAAACATCTTAAAGTTTAGGAGTCGTTAGAATGTCCCAAAACGGATTCCTGTGGTAAATATTTTTGAAAATTGTATTAGCTAAATTTTCCACGAAAATCTGCTAGGAAAAAATTAATTAAAAAGAAAAAAAAAGTTCACCAACTGAGTGTTGAATAAGGTATTATAATTTTCCCAATAACAGTCATGCACACTCTGCAACTAGTGGATTAGATACTTGGCCATGAAAGAAGGAAAAATGAAGGCACACTTTATAGGAAAATGCTTGTTGAAGATTAAAGAAAAGTAATATTTTAACCCTGCAAAACTGAGCCTTGTTGCACTGCCAGCTCACAACAATATTTTCCAACGTTCAAAACTTAATTGATGGAAACTAGATAAAATACCTTGGATTTTGAGCCATCTGTTCAAAACGTTTATCACTCACCATAGAGACCAGGAAACTGTAAACTACTTGGCTATTGACCTTCATCTGGGCGCGTCGACAGTAATCTATCGTCTGTACCTCAAAAACTTGAATATCTACAGCCTGAAGGTACCCAGAGGTTTCTAGAGGTGGCTTACATTCTCTAGTTACAATATATAACACGAAATAGCAGATTACTCACCCCTCAGATCAGAAGCCCGCACATGCTAGTCATAATCAAAACTTGGAAGATGGAGGTTTTCGGCTGTTGTGTGATTATTTTATCCATCGTCTGGGTAAAATATGGGTATTCAATTTCGAGTACACTTATTGTTTTACTGCATGTACAGGTAACAACTATATCAAACTAGTTTGAAGTATTTTGTACCATTCATAGTAGCGTACAACAGGTTCATAATGTTGTTTATATTACGTTAATAATATTTGGTTTTGTACCGGAAATAGATTGGTACCAAAATCCAAGGGGTATCCATCCACGTCTCACACGTAACACGTCTTTCTCTCGTACTTTCCATCTTATTTAATATTGAGTTATTCTTTCAGTTGTTCCGGTGCATGATTACCAATTTGTTGATAATAATAAATTATGATAACATCGACCTTCCCAATTAATTATTGTAGAGAATACTTACCTTTCATACCAAATATACCCATAGTTGCTGTGTATACCTATCAGAAAATTCTGATTTTTCTTCAGAATACGAAGAACTCAGTTAATGAGATGATGAGTAGGTACGTATACTAACTTTCTTTCAACGTTAAATCTTTCTATTCTAATTACTTTGCTTTCCATATTTCTTTCTTTTTTTTTGCAGTGATATGAAACATAATTAGGAATCTAATTGAATAGCAAACCTTTTTTATATCATTTTACAAGTTTATAACCGGATTAATTAGATTTTTGGTGAGATATGAGCTGATAATTACGTGAAAACGAGGTGGCAGTAGATTAATGTCATGCACTCACTTGCGATAGAGCCCAGATGAAGGGTAATTGAATAGCCTCATTGGCCAAGTCAGTGGCGAGTAGAGGCAGGGTAACTGAGTTCCTGAGACAAATGATGTGTCCAATCTGGGTTGAAAGGGGTAAATACAATACTTATTTAAAAAAAGTAAAAAATAAAATAAAATGAAAATAAATTTAGTGGCAACTTTTAAAAATCAAAGGCAAACTGAAAATAACTCTAGCATTGTGCAAATATCCTACCAATCCCGAAATTTCAGGTTTTCAGGATTTTGGGGAACAAAGAAGTGTAAATCTCAAAAAACGTGGTTTTAGGCAAAACTAAGGGTTTTGCAGAAATCTCAGCTTACTCTTAGCATGAATAAATCCCTCGATTTTCAAAACATTTCACATTTTCCGAGATACCCACATTATTTTTGCCCTTACAGGATATACTTTATAAAAAAAATGGAGCCCGCTATAAGGATGAAAAGATTTGCGAGAAGTTTTTCTGTTTTGTACAGCTTGAAACACTGATTATGTGCCCTAGAATACAAACTATCCTACTGATCCTTGTTTTACACGACTCTGTGTTTTTACACATGCCCCCACACGATTAGTAATAATGTCATTACCTTATCGGAATTACAATGATCATCTAGACAGTAATATTGATCGTCTAGGGTTGGTAATGGTGGAATGACCATGATAATGATGGAGATCCAGATTTTATGATCCTGGGACGTAATTACTTGGGAGGGGAGGGTATACTGTCATTATTACTGATCGCGTAGGGCGGACAACGCCAGTTCTCCATCATTACCCATTTCAACAGGTGCCCCCAAGTAAGCACATGCGTGGGGGGCACACCCCCCCCCCCCAGGGCGAGGGGGAATATGATGGTGGGTGAAGTACATTCCTTCAAAAGGAATCATTGTATTATATTATGTTGACTTGTTTTGATATTTGAGCACTTCAAGCACAAAATTTTTTAACTATTAATTTTATGGAAACCAAAATAGCTATAATTTTGGTGAAAAAATAACTTGTTCTAAATAATAACCAGCTATTCAAACTATGATTTTGAATTTAAAATTTTTGTTGTTACAGTTTTTACCAATTTTTAGGCATATTAATGAAATTCAAGTTACATTTTTCAATATAATTTTGTGCGAAAAATGTTTTAATGTCCTGGTTCATAGTCGATAAACTTTTTAAGCAATATTCTACAAAAAATATAAATGAAGAAGTGGAATGAAGCAATAATGTCATTACTGGTAATGACATTTTACTGATAGTGTAGGAGCCGATTCAGGATACTCCCAGTATATTACTTGAACTTGATAAATAATGTTGAAATTCGGCTTTGTGTGGATTCAAAATCATGTTGACAAGTCAGGAAATCAACTCGAAATAATATAATTGTATCATGTGAACTAGAAGTACTGAAGGAAGTACCAAACTATTTGAGAATACAGCATGACTCTGAGTGAACCCTTTCCTTCTTTCATGGAATTCGCTAGGTACAAATTACCTCGGACTAATTATTGCAATAGTTAATCAGTACAGGAAAATTGATTCTAAGATCAACTCAACCAAAACATACCATTACCTAAAGGACCAGGCTAGGAAATACACCATCTTGGAATTTAACACATTATAACTACTACACATGAAAGTTACAAACAAGCCTGTGCAACAACTATAGAAGGGATCAACACAAGAATAAAACTTATATTGCTTAGGACTAAGGCATCAACCAGTGACACTACTAAATGAAATAAACTTTAAATTTATGGCACAAACATTAAAAGCTTGGTGGTTCAAATCAATTTCCAAGAGGAGCAAGGTTGATTTTTGTGAACAATTAAATTCGCATCAGAAATGTAAGAATCTCAAGATTCGCAATTGATAGGTACTCAATTATCATTAGTGTACTTATTCCACTATTGATAGTAAGAGTGCTTGGCATTTTCATCGATATCACTTTCATTTTAACCACGCTCTGTTAATACCTAATCAACAGGAATAATAAGCCCATTTTATTAGTTCAACATTGCCCAACACTCTCACTTATACAAAACTACTAAACAGAAAATTATGATCGCTTTATAATGGGGTTATTCTACCTTACTTCCTCATTGAATAAACTTGCTAGCATTAGTCTCTAATAGAATGTTTAGCATCGAACATTCATTCTATCATCACCATCTAAATGTGCTCTGTGCCACTGGTTGTTAAATATTAGGAATAACTAACTAATTAATAACGGAAACAGTGCACAAATTATTAACTTCATGTAAGATGAGAACTAGGCGATGATAAACTCATTTATAATTAATAAGGTACTTATCAATGATAAATAACACTTTTCCATAATCAACAGACGCTACAAAGAGTGCATAGTTAAATAATTTTCAAACATGAACATGAAAGACCACAAGATGACAACACAATTTGGCATCTAACTAAAATTCCAATAAGGCATTTAGACATGCATTTGTTTACAAAGGCAAAAGTACACCCCCCCCCCCCCCCCCCAACTAGAATGGATGATCTATTAAAACAAAACAACTAATTAAATATATAGGTACCAATAATTGGTTAAAAGAAATGTGTTTATCATTTGGTGGTAGAAAATATAGTGTAGACTATATCAAGAAAGACTGCTTAGTTTGAAACTTAGTAAAAGATAATTCTTAAGATACTTTGAACAATGACATACATAAGGATTCAAGAAGGGTTTATTAGTTATAATGTTTGAGCAGACCAATACCACTGTTGTGAATTTAGATTAATGGATAACGACTTTTTTTAATACTAATATTTTTAGCAGCTAGGACGGTATTGACGATTTCAACATTAGTTTAATTAACATTCAGCTGAATTGACAAGAAAGCTCAAATTCAAAACAGCAGGTTCATAGAGAAACGTTTCGAATAATCAAGTAAGATTTATAGGAGAAACCCTTGAAAACATTAGCAGACCAAAGGCTTGTTTACCTCCTCTAGTGATGCAGGGCTTAATAATTGTGGTTTCACTAGTCCTGAGTTGCTGGACTTAACTGGTCCGTCCGTTTTGTAGTGTTAAGCAAATAATACCATCCTTATTGTATACTCAGAAAGGTAATCCTCTTTTCTTTCAGAATTTGCCGAAATTCCTTATATTATACAGTTTATTTGCATTTTCAGATGGATAATTTTTGGGAAACATCTATTCAAGGTGAAGGGAATGATAATGTTTCAACACCTAAATATTCACAAATTTCTCAAGTGGGGTATGCCTCTTGCTTTCAATAAAGGTAATTGTGGGTATTCGTTGACTGAATATGGGAAAAATTGGGGTTTACATTACAGATACATCCACACCATCTTCTCTCACCCACTTGGATACAGTCTTTACGTCTATTTCAATTCTTCCCATCAGTTTGATGCAGGAATTCTCTGAGAAACTGAATCTCAATTTGAAGCTAGGAGTGGTATCATGCTCGTTTTTTGTGCTAAGATTCAACTGACAAAGATTTGGAAATCGGATATCTTCAGTCTTCCACCAAATGTCAGCTCATCTGTGGAAGGAATTGAAAACAAAAACTCTCAGTTGAGCTGATGCACTTTTCACTCAAACAAAAAGCTTCAATGCTAAAAAATCTAAAGGCTACTGTTAACTGAAATATTTTCAATCATTATTCACTTCAAGGATTGCAGAGATTGATCACATGATAACAAATATAACATCAACAAATATGAATAATCATTTAGCTTAACTTTGTAAGATTTCAATTTTAAGAACATTGTTCTGCTCATCTCCTTCAAGTCCAATACAAATTTGAGTCCCTAACCAAATATTCGAACATTCTTTTGAAATGCATTGATAGAGAAGAACCATATCATTAACTGCTGTTAAATGATAGCTAATTGAGTCATTCGTTGAAGTAGTGATATGTAAATCTTCAAAGCAAATCACCCAGTTGATGGTACCAATTATTTTTCTTCCTCTGACATTATAATTCACAAAAATACACATTTAATGATCTCCAAAAGAAAATATAGTTCTTATTACAATTATATAAGAACAATGAGTAGAGTAATAACATTCACATTTTCTTCCGGATAATAGAAGAAAGCCATAATATAAATAAAAAAACATTTCCATAGAGGAGAGGATTAATTGGATGACAAAGTCATCGCGAAAAACGAGCAAGAACAGCAAGAAAGAATTTTTTTGTACTAATTCTAAACAATGATTATCTATTGAATTAATACTCTCACAAATAAATTAACTGGATAAGATTAAAATAACTAACTGCAGGACAATACTGAAAATTATTACATTTTACATTGAAGCAGAAGGCTCAGTTAATAAACAATAAATTCTTTGCACCACTTTCAATTCAAATGTAATGTTTGCTGACAGAATTAAAATAACTCCTGAATATTCAGATTACAGTTTGCTTGAAGATACAAGCGATTCCTATTGAAAGAGAATGTTCACTATATTGGCCTGTGATAAGATCTCCAGTCACTATGAGTATAACTACTTGAAGGTTATTACAGACATGAAATGAAATATCACGAAAAGACAATTCTCACCTTCACTAATATGAACATGTTTTTCCAACCAAATATACACGGTGAACAACGAAAAAAAAAACATGAAATTACATTACAAAAAATTGAGTAAAATCCGCCAACAGCATATTCTATCTCACTCCGTTTTTGAAGATTTCAAGAGTTTTTTTTTTTTTCAGAAAGCCTGTGTTTTTTAGAATTTCTCAATTTTAATTAGTATTCGAAATCAATGTTAAATTTCCTATCAGCCAAAGGTTTTGTTCTTAACAAGAACAATCCAAAAACCACAACCCCAGCTTGAACATTTTAGACTAATTTTACTTCTTAAGTTCAAAACTTCCTTGATGACAAATAACTTAGAAACGTAAAATAAGACCATTTCTCCTAGTTCATATTTTCCAAACCCGCATCAACTGTGTCATTTGTAAACCCCTTCTATTCTAATTGCAGATGCGAGGGGCCTAATGTTTTGTTTCGTTTTTACCCAAATTTTCGTAGAAAAGAGGGTATGTATTACAGCCTTCGGCACTTTTTTATTTAAACTTGTAATTTTTCATCTCAGTAAAGAAATCATCGCAAACTTCATCATGCTGTTGGAAAGCTTATTGAATGAAGAAGGTTTCAAGAGATTTCCTGGGCTCCATGAATTTTTTCCCCAGAGATTTTCAGATTTATTTTCTCAAAATCATCCATGTTTTAACTGGTGTTATGGTACCTACTTCTTAAAATTTTAAATACACTATGCTCAGAGGAAATTTAATAAGATATAAACATGCGGTTGGAGGTGTTTTATTTTATTGTTTATGTAGTATCACACAACATTTCTTTTGCATCGACTTTGTACATCTCGTAATTGATTATAACAGTCATTTAGATGGTTTTACATACCGAAATATATATGATGGAACTCCTGGAAAAATAATCTGACACTGTTTCAAATAAGCACTAGGATTGGATTTTTCATTACTCCTGGAGGAATGCAACGAATTGCTTAATTCAATTTTTAATAACCAAGTGTTACAGAGGACAGATTTTTAAAATTTACTCTGAAATATCTTTTAATGTACAAGGAAAAAAATAATTTTTTCATTTTATAACTTATTGTTTCAAGTGAACCTACCTATATAATTGAACCAATTTGGGTTTATTTTTAAATAATTTTATAAAACCATGTTTTAGGTTTTTCAATTACTGCTCAATATGACTTCTAAGGCTGTTCCGTACTTTCATTTGTAAATGAATTACCAAGCTCTAACGTCTCATAAGAGACTGCAACACTTCTGAAACACCATATATATATATATATATATATGATCAATTTAGGAAAGAAATTTCACAGATGAAAGAAAAATCTGATATTTCTATCAAAATCTTGGTCACAGATATAGAAGAAGAAATACATTTTTTCTTGCGTGCCTGGTTGCTTGGGAAAGTAGTATCCAAGAAAAAAAAATCTATTTCGCCTTCTATTCTATATCTGTGACCAAGATTTAATCGAAATATCAGATTTTTCTTTCGTCTTTTATCTGTGAAATTTCTTTCCTAAATTAATCATTCATATATAGTTCAGTAGAACCATCACTGTATATATATATATATATATATATATATATATATATATATATATATATATATATATATATATATATAGTGTTATGTTTCAAGTTCAAAGGCTTGAATCAGGTCACCTATAGTTATTGCTAGACTCAATTATCATGCAGCCCCTAGCCACCGCAATTTTTTTTTTTTTTTTTTTGCCACTGCGCATTTCTTCGAATATTAATAATTACAACTGAGCAAATTTAATTGAAGTTTGCTTTGAACAGTAGCTGCTAGAGCCAAACCTATTGAAAGAATCATTAATAAATTATCTGGAATGTATCTTGTCACTGCGAGTGGAAGAAAGGTTCTAATCTAGGTAGAACATAAGTGGGATTACTGATGAAAGTGATAAGGTCTGACAAAAAACTTGCAAAGAGATGAAATAAGTCTCTGGGGAGCTACTGGTGCTTGGAAAAGGCCAAACAGATGCTTTCCATTTCGTCGTTCACCAAGAGTCCCCTTCTGATCTATCTTTTTATAACCTCATTACAAGGATCAACTGATTAAATGATGTTGTTTGGAGGATTCGGTGTTGGAATTTGTTACCAAAAATATTTTTCAATTGATTAGGCACCAATTGTTTCTGTAACAGTTCTTGTAGGTTTGACAAATAACTAATAGATTAATAAAATTTTATTATCAAGAGAAACTCATGTTCTTAAAACAACATGTCATTATGAGTTTAGAAGCTAAAAATTCCTCGCTGCACCCAGCCAAGAGAATGCCAATATTTTGAATTCGTTAGCTGAATAAACACTACAGCAATGTATCAATTTTTCCATACCAGTAAATAATTCATCACCAAACTCAACCCAAAGCCACTATTCCATTGTCATTGGCAAATGAAAATGTGAACGTTAATGATTTGGGAATCCTACGGAGTGTATCAAAGGAATAGAAGCAAGAAATTTGAATCTTTTGATTTTTTCCACAGTTTTTTGTAAATCAGCATTTTACGTGCAACATAGTCTAATTCATATTTCAACTATATGCTTCGTCCTTTTTACTACTTTTCATTTAATGTAAAGGTTCAGCAATTGTTTGAGCGTCAAAAGTTAATCTTTAATAAATTATATAAATTACTTATGGATGAAATGATTTTCCAGCAGTAATATTAATAATTACTTTTCTTTTTGTTTTGTTAAATTAGCTTTAGAGGCGTACATTGAATTAAACGCGTTATTTCTAAAATAATGCCTGAACAATACGTCTTACAGACCAATGATCAGAATGAATTATTGTACACATGTAAAAAAAATATTGTGCATAAAAAGAGAAAGTATTGTAAACAAAAAAGATAAAACCAATAGTTGAATACCACTATTAGTTGAATTCCTCTCATTTAAAAAACTAAAAGCAGCTAACGTTCGGGTTAATAGAAATTATTACAGATCTTTAGCTTCTTAGAATTGTCTAATTTCAATCTTCCAGATAGATTGTTGGTAAATTAACAATAATAATTATTAATGCATAGTTAACAATTAAACGATGCATAGTTAACAAAACTTCACTTGGAACAAAGTCACACTTTGTAGTATCAATTGTAACTACATATAAAAATTCACAATCTATTCATTTGAAAAGATTGGCTCTTAACAATTAATCCAATACAGCAAATGGAGAAAATAGTATAGAACATAATGTGTTATATTATAAATGATAAAACCTATACAAAATATATTCATCAAAGAGGTTCACAAAGTTGAGGTACATACCACTTTATCACAGTTAGAAAGCTGGAGCTAGGAAAATGCTGGTTTGTACTCAATTTGCAAGAAGTGGATTATGAAATAAAATATGCTCGCTACATTATTGTTAGCAAAATAAAATCATGTGCAATGGCAGGAATGCATAAATTTAAAATATATATATTTATATATTGAGAACGGAAGGCACTTTTTCATTACCCTTGGTAACAAAATAGAATAAATAATTGGAGTTTAATAACAATCATTGCACAAAATAATGATACTTATCAAAATCATCTGCAATCTCACTCAAAAATGTGATTCATTGAGGGAGAAAATAATAATGATAATCATGAATTTATGGTCAAAGTGAGATTATGCCACACCAATAAAATGTAGCAACCTATAATTATATTCCTACCATTCGTTAAGGCTTTGAGAAAAATACGGGTGGTATCCAACTATGTGAACCAAAAGAATAATGAAGTATTGCCTCTCAAGTTAACAGTAATACATACAGGAATTACAATTTCTATAACTGTAATTCACTCTCAGGTCTTGAAGATTAACAAGTTTAACAAAATTACCCTTTAAAACTATAATATTTACAACACAATATTCGTTCACAACTAGGAGTCTTCTCACAGGAATATTGCTGTTAAGTCCCACTATTCTTGACTCCTCGAGCATTAGCTGGTCTTGAGCTGTGGAAACAAGACAAAATCAGAATATGATTGTGATGACATGAATGTTCATAAGTAATTATTAAACCAATAATGGGCTAGTAACCAGTTAATATCTAGCGTAAACAAAAGAAATAAAAATGACAGACACTAATATTGGACTCTGAGAAGGGGAAATGGTCACCATGAGTTTTACTTGATTAGGAGGATAGGGGGAGTTGTAACAATTTTTTCACTACTATGTGAGGTTATGGAAGAAATAGTTCCCCTTTCCTAAGGTTGAAAATTTTAAAGGGTGCAGACCTAGTGGATTGGAGAACACCAAACATAACACCTAAAACTTTAGTAATTATCTTAAAATATGCAGTCATGGCTGCGTTTGGGTAATGAATGGAACAAATTTTCAAAATGAGAAATGAAAACATTTAGGGTTGTATTGGCCCCAGGGTCTGCAACCCCTTGACGAATAATGCATGATGATCACAAACTCAAGTGTCATAATAAATCAAACTCGGAACAAAAAAGTCCGAATGTGAAACTGTGAGATCAGAATGAACTTGACCCACAAGGGTCGCTATCATAGTATATAACATTTTTAATGTTTTATTATATATAAATATTTGTTACATTATACATTTTATAATTTTGTCAACATTTGTGTTCCCTGTCAACGTATACTACTAAACTTATTCATTCATTTGCGTACTGATAAATGGGATACGCGCCACACTATTTTTATATTCATCATTGAACGTAGATTTCATCCTGAGAATTTTGAAACTAACCACACTCTCCTACGATTAGCAGTTCTTTTTCCATAATTTTTCAAACTTTCATAGTAAGATGGAACAAACAGTAATTATTAGAAACTTTGAAAAATCATAGAGAAAAATAAAACATAATACAAATGAACACTTTTTATTTTAGACGCTGAAGGTAAACACGCTGAAGGTAAAAGGTAGTGTAAACATTTTATCAATGGGGAGGCGAACGGTGTAAAAAAAGCGATGTTGTGGTGGATAGGAAAGGGTGGTCGTTGGGCAGAGAAAAGTGGGTGAGCGTTGAGCTCCTGCGCAAAGGGAGGTTGTTTCCACCCCTTTCCATATTCAACTTCCCTGGCACTACCTCTTGACCGTGTGGTAAACTAAACCTAGACTAGTGGCGAGGGGTAACAATCAGCATACTTCGTCGGCTCAAGTCAGGTGGGTTCCCAACTCGCGTTCGCACAGCCTTAATGTTTTTTTTTTTTTTTTTTGTAAGGATCTCAAAAATTACAAAATCGTTCATTGCACATGTGCGCAAACGTGTGCAAATTGACATCAACTTCGTTATTTTAAATGAGAACCCCCATTTTTTAATGCAGATTAGAATTCTATGTGAAATTTCATGAAGAAATGACCCATCACTCGAGTTTTTAGGTACGCACAAACAGGTGCGATTCCACTCTAAAAGTGCAATACCTGAGTTTTTGAAGACACTCAATTGCCTCATGTAACACATGATTTTGGAGTATTTTTTCGTGCTGAACCTCGTAATGATGTTCATTCATTGTGATATTTGCAACACCGATTTGGAAAAACACCGAAAACCTACATTTTAGTAGGCTTTGTGGAAATGTGTTAGAAAAGCGCAATTCTAGTCAATTTTTCCCAAGTTGGTGTTGCAAATATCAATAAATTATAAACGCAAACGGGCGCTATTTCGCTCTAAAAGTGCAACAACTGAGTTTTTGAAGATACTCAATGGCCACATGAAATACATGATTTTGGAGTATTTTATCGTGCTAAACCTCGTAATGATCTTCATTTATTGATATTACATCATTAAAAGGTTCAGCACGAAAAAGCACTCCGAAATCATGTGTAACATGTAGCAGTTGAGTATCTTCAAAAACTCAGTTATTACACTTTTAGAGCGGAATCGCACACATTTGCGCGCATCTAAAAAATTGAGTGATGGGTAATTTCTTAATGAAATTTCACGTAGAATTAAAATCTGCAATAAAAAATGGGATTCCCGCTTGAAATTGTAAGAACCCCAAAATTGTCAGCCATTTTCTGGTTTTTGTTAATTTTGAAAACGAATTACTGTTTCTCCAAAGATTGCCACTCTATGCTCTTTTAAAGGGAGACTGATTTGATAAAATTTAAAACCAAAACAATTGTTATAGCTGTAATAGTTTCGAGGATATGCGCTGTTGTTGAAAATTGATAATTAAAAAAAAGAAGCTCTCGTTTTTTCATAACATCTTTTCTTATAACATCTCACTAGTTCATTTGAGAGGACGAAAATTGAAAAAAAAGTTGTAGAGCATTCAGAGCACTAACAGTATCTTCCATAGAGGTGCAATTTAATATTTCTTCTTCAACTATTGGAAGTTCAATTCAGTTCAATTCAATTGTGGGAGCCCGATCCAGTCGAGAGGACCAATGACATTCGTCTTTTTCTGAAAGGCCCATTCCAAAACCCACAAGCCAAGAAGACAGCTGATTTAAGATATCTACAAAGTGGCGAGGGGGGGAGGGGGGTACATAAAGTTGAAGGAAGCACAGTTTCCTTCTTGAAAAGCACAGTTTCCAAGTGACATTTCAAAGGAGGACTTCATGGAAGCAGCTTTCACTCAAAACTTTCCGATAAGGGTTTGTTGGAATCATTTCAGTTGTCATTCAACACCATATCCAAAACAGGCAAAAGAGATTTGGACTAAACTATCTGGGTAGTGGAAGTTAGCCGAAATCTCAGAAAAGCATTATTGAAAAGAGGAAGTTTATAGGCTATACGCTGGGAAAACTGCAGAGTTAATGATCACATTGCAGTCAGTTGTAGTTACAAATGCCAAAGGTACGATCATGTGGAAAAGTATCAGATGGGCGATCACTGCACAACTGAAGGCCACATCGGTGATCAGTGTCTGAACCAAAACCAGCCTACATAAGAGTACGAAGTGCGAAGAGTGCGAATCACAAAAGTGCTCAGCAAACGATCAACCACAACATCCGCTCAAAAGACTGCCCAGCACACCGATGGGCTGAAGTGTTACATGACTTAGAAAACGATTGTCATATTTAATGTGTGTGAAATATGTAGCTCCTCGAAGCATGAGATGCCTTGATTATCAAGGAATAATCGAGAATGATCACAATGATGCCCATACATGTCCACACTGTGGCGATGATGGTTATACAGAGAAAATGCGTGAAGGTTGATAAAAGCCCTAAAAATATATGAATTGAAAACAGAACAAAACTGTTGAAGAACAAAACTAAACATTTGACGTCCAGCCCAACTTGCCCAACCGTCAGCATATATGTTTGTGATGGGATATTAAGTGGTAATCTTTCAAAGAATGAAGAGCCCTAAGGGCAGGTCAACGCGACCATGGGGGAGCCTCAACAAAATTCTAAATATTCTGGAACCTCTAACGAAACTTATCCTGAGCAAAACCATCTGGATCCCATAAGTGATAGAGATCTCAGTATGACGGGAAAGACGTCTGACATCCTGGACACCTCGTTAGAGGAATCCTGGAACCATTGGACAAAGAAATAAACCGTTGAACAAAGTAGACGTCTTTTTGACTTTTTTTTGTTGAACTGTCAAGGTTTGGATAATTTTATAGAGGTTAAAGAATTACTTTTTAATGCGCAAATACGATTTTTTTTTCCTAGTTGAAACATGGAATTATAAAGAAAGAAGTATTTTTGATCAGGATTATAAATGTTTTTTGATTCTTAAATTTACTTTTGATCAGAATTATAAATGCTTTTTGGTAGGTTCTTTTTGGTTCACATGCCATAGGGCATGATAGCGGCAGGTTAATGATGCTTTACAATAGGATGTATTAAATTACAGATATATCCCAAAATCTTTACTGGTTTCTTCACAGGTATAAATATTAGGATGAAGGTAGTTTATTTTAACGAGGGTTTCACAGAAGACATTTGTACTCATTTTAATGCTTGCTTGGAAGAATTATCAGAAATTTATGTTGGGACCCCTTGTGTTCTAGGTGGAGATTGGCACTCGCGAATCAGCAATCTAAATCAGGGCACTCCTGATATTAATGTTTACAAGTCTGTACTTTCCTGACTGCACGTTTCGGCTAATATGAAAATTGATATAAAGGCCTTAGATTAGTGAATACTATGGAGGATTATGGTTACCAAGCCCTAAATGCAAGGTCAGAGGGAGACAAACACAGTGGCCTTACCAGTTTTACCCCGAATGTAGCCAGCACGGTCGATTACATATGTGCTAATTCTCCTGCTTTGGATTTGTTTTCTAATTTTTGGATTCTCAACATTGATTCCGTGTCTGATCACTTCCATGTATTGCTTCAACTGAATGGAATGTTTTGAATAAATTTTATGAAATCATAGTTTCACTTGGAGGAAAACTTGGGTGGGATTTGGCCTAGGTCTCTCGTGTAGTTGTTGTTCTAACCAAATTCAACTCGAAAGAGTTGAACCCTTCTCGAATGTACGCATTTTTGGTTAGTCCAATTTTTAGATTAAGAAGAAATTTGCAAATGTACCATCCCCTGACTCAGAAAAAATAGAGAACGACAAGAGATCCCTTTGGTTTGAATCCGAGTTTGGAATAATTTAAATTCAGACTGTTTAATGAATCTCTCCAGCAAGATTTCCTAGCTAGTAATTTGGATACAAAAATCTACTCAAGGTCAAGAAGCCGGCCTTTTTTAAGGTATTGTAAAGCGATCTCGCAAAATGTAGAGATTCTGAATCCTTTTGATCCATTGTTGAAATAGTGAGCAATGGAAGAGTTGTCTCACAGTTGAAGCAGTGGACACTTTCTATGACTATGTTTACCCTAGTATCACTGCTGGCTTCTGTTGTGACCCCACTAGTGGTAACTGGAGTGATTTTCCAGTTGAATAGAGAATCCAGGCATTAGTTGGAATTAGTAGTATCCCAAGGTAGTAGTAGGCATTAGTATTAAAGTTGGAATTCATAAAATGCAACATTCGAAAATCCAGGAATAGTGGATCATGCACCTGGTGCGTTATCCTGGTCTGGTCCGCCAGACAGGTCACACACATAGAGCATCTTGTTTTTAAAAATCACAAGATTTTAAATTATGTTTCTTTCTCCCGCCTGGCGGAAAGGTCCCAAAACTGTTGTCCTGCTCTAGAAATTAGTTCAAACTACCACTAGGTGGCGTTATTGGAATTTGGTGTCCATGGCGTCATTACATTATTTTAATTCTCACTGTGAATCTACCCAATTCCCCAGAAAAATGTACTGTTTCACCGGAGAGGCATACTGGAAAAAACTGCACTGAATGTAGGCGTTAAAGAAATATAAAATACCAAAACTGGTTGACGATTGAGGCCTGGGCTGCACACACACACAATTTTTGTCATACACACAGACATTCACATACAGTTTTTTTCCTGCCCCATGACTAAAACATAAAAAAATTCACCCTACTTCAACCATAGTTGTTATACAGGTTAGTAATAAGCCAGCAACCCTCCACATAGTTTTTAAAACTTATAATTATAGATTATGAATTCCCCCATGTAAGCCTTTCATTATTATAGAAGTACACAAAAAAGTATGGGAGGCTTGTTTCAAAACACGGGACAACAGTAACAGATTCCACTCACGGATGGGAGCCTCTCACAAAGGGACCTTATGATTCTGAATGGCAGTTTAAATGCAAATCCAAAAAAGAGGCAGGTTGAGGAAGGGAAGGGTTGCAGGGAGTAGTATCCATGTTCAACAGTGCAAGAATGGTAGTAGTTTGTAAAAAAGAATCTTAATGGTTTCTAAACACATGTCAAAGCTGCAAAGATCAATGAAAAGGCTCCATTCATATCACAAGGTCCCCTCCTGAAATTGGGGAGATAATATTAACTGCTTTGATTTCAACTCCGTTTCCTCTGCTTCGTTTTTTGAACTAGAACAGACACACACACTCGCTCGTTTCAAATTCAAATATGAAGTGGTAACAATCAGTTATTGTAATCCAAATATTCTGTTTCTAAATTTATAGTAGTTGTTAATGCCTTCTGATCATCATCCATCCTGATGCCATTCATTGATTGGCCAATAATTCATTGATCTCTCATTCACGCATCTTAACAAGGGAAGTTGGATTAATGAATGCATGAAGCATGAAGATGATTTTTGGGTATACAGAATGTGCGCTGCTACCCCTGGCAGATGGGCCTAGCTACAGTACTGTAATAAGCTGCAAGTATTAGTTGGGATGCGGCCCAGGAAAATGAATTGAATTATTTCATTTATTCCTTTATTACTTTAAGTTTCGTCTACCTGCTATATTTTGTTTGTTTTGTTTTCCTTAGGTGAACCACTGTGGTTGCTGTTTTTGACATGTCTGTATCATTCGGATATTTGGTTTTTTTTTCTGGATACACCAGTAAGTTATTTGTTTGAATTAGTTTTTAGTTATTATCTGTCATTTGTTCTGTTTAATATAACAATGCCTGCTTGTAAGTGTATGTCTTCTCAGGATGTCCAAAGCAAGTGGACGAAACGTAAAGTAATAGAAAAGTTAATGAAATAATTTAATTTATTTTCCGAGGCCACATCCCAACTAATATTAACCTTTTTGCGCCGGGGTCCACATATATACAGTCCAACCTTAGATCAACACCCTGCCGGGCTCCGCATATATATTGTAAGATAACTTTAACCAAACGAATCACGAAACGCTCGGAAAGTATTTCACTGACCGAAACTGGCCGCCTCGTCTCGTTTTACTGCCGGAAAAAGAACCATCCAAAGCGCCCTTCCCCCTTCAGGCGCTGTGTTCGAGAACGATGACGTCAGCTCCAGAAATATTTTCCAAGTGTCCGGACACCAAATCAAACAAACGAAGGTCACATTCCAATATCCATGATCCTGTTCCTTCATTAGAATCTCCTTTCAGATTATTTTCATCTAACATAACTAACACAGCCAATCCTGATGTAAGCGCTACAACGAAATAAATTATTCATACACACAGGTCTGTCGTATTTCTCCTACACTCTGAACACTTCCTGGCCAACCGCCAGCCCAACATATACAACAAACACACAGGTCTTACTGCTCCTACAAAGTCTTATTGCCTCCTGGCCATGTGCCAGCCCAACATATACAACAAACACAGGTCTTACTGCCTCCTGGCCAAACGCCAGCCTGAAAACCATTCAAAACCAAAAAAAGGGAAAATGGAAAAACAAAAGTTGGTGCAATAATATCAACTTTTTAATCATCCTGAAACGCCGTGAGCAGCGAGTCACAAGAATTATTTGTATCATAATAGCAAAACAATAATGTGTAAAAAAAGTCCAGTCATGCAGCATGACCCCATGAGCGAATTTTTGAAGAAATCTTCGACATTTCAGTCGCTATTGATCGTGTTGAGAAATTTTAGTTTATGATTTTGATAGACAAACATGGAATCAAATTATTAACACATGCACAGAGTAAACTCATTAGTTGTGATTACTTTTTTTTTTTTTTTTTTTTTAAGCACCTACCCACTACCTACGTTTTAAACAGCATGGTTCTAGGATTGGTTATACAGGGATACTTCCATAAGAGTAGTTCAATCTGAATTTGGACAATGTTTCATGCAAATATTACCGATTTTTACAACTAGCGAACGGCATTATTTCGATTTTTGACTGATTTTTCAACTTTGAAATTTTTGAAAACTTGATACAAATTCTTATAGGAAATTTTACGCTGATTCCGAATATACCACATGTTAGTATGCTGAAAAAATTATTTCGCACAACAAATCGCAAAAAACGGGCTATTTTGAAATTTTTGACTACATTTTTGAAAATTTCAACCCGAAGATGTAATCCGATCATGCTGGCCAACGAACTTGAACTTTCGTTTTGTGTCCTTAACATTTTAAAATTTGTTTGAAGTTTCTAGCACAATTCTACGGACAGTTATCGTCTGGAATGACACATACATACATATATACATACATATATACATACATACATACATACATAAAAAAATGCGTTAAACTTCAGAATATGATTCAGAATAGCCTGAAACGGATTTCTGCATAAAAATTTTTCAAAAATTCACATTCTACAAATTTTGAGGCGAGAGCAATAGCTTAATTTTCTTCAAAAATTCGCTAAAAAGGGAGTAAAACACACAAAAATTTGGCAGTAACACACACTTGATTCCTGTGCACTAATTATCACAATCTTCATTTGAAAATCTTTCTGCTGAAGTACTCGGCAATGACGTGTCTGTGGCAGATAAATCTGTTTCAGTCCAATCTTCGTCAAGGGTTATGAGAAGATCTTCCATGTCATAATACAATGACCAACTGGTTGGCCACCGTCGAAGTTGTTCTTGATCAGCTTTGGAAATGATGTTGGACTCAACTTTTTTTTAACTCATATTTCCTATTTCCTAAACACTTGGTTATCTCATATGGGCCTAACAGACAATAGTTTAGCTTGCTTTTGTGCATAGTTGAGTCTCTGTGTAGTACCACAAAATCACCAACTGCGTAGTGAGAGGTGTTACGTCGCTTTTTCACATTTGGAAAGGTAGATGGATCATTTAATCTTTTTGCTACCTGCTCCCTATCCAGTTTCCTATTACGCTAAGGGGTCATATCTTCATCCAAATCTTTCAATAAAGCCTGAATTAATGGGCTTGAGTTGTTCGAGCCTATGAGTAATGACAGGGGTGTTCTCTGCGTTGAATTATGAATGGTACTGTTCAGCACCTACTAAATTTTCCAGAGACCACTCGACCATTCTGACTTCACTTTTGTTTCCACACGCATCAAATTCATAACTGTTCGCATGTAACGCTCAGCCTGTCCATTCCCTCGATGAAGATCTGGTGTAACCCAATGGTGCTCAACATTCAGTGACTAAAAATTTTGGAAAGATAGTATTTCTGAAATTCGAACCTGCATCTGTCACCACTAATTTAGGTGTTCCGAAAAGTCCCAAAATTAAAAAAAAATCGTTCTTTGTATCAGCTGTAGTAACTTGAATGAATTGGCCTCAGAATGCAGTACTTTGTGAAGGAATCAACAGCAATGAGTACGTATTTGTGGCCCTGGGATGTAGTTGGAAGTGGACCTAAGCAATCGACATGCAGTGTATGGAATGGGTTGAGTGGGTTTTTCCACTGGTTGTATGAATCCTTGTAATGGACCAGTTCCTGTTTTATACAATGCACATATTACAAAATGACGAACGTATTTGTTCACAAACCTCCTCATGCCAGGAAACCAAAAATGATCAGCTATTGATGCAAATGTTTTATCGGGGCCAATATGGCATTGTTCATCGTGAAAAATTCTCATCAATCCTAGCCTACTTTGTCGAGGAACAAACCAACGCAAGACTTCACAGTTATTTGGCCCCATAACTCTACGATAAAGTAGGCCATTTTTCTCAGCAAATTGTTTTTTGTCTAAACGGCCTTCTTTCAATGCAGTCAACATATCTCGTACTTCTGCATTACCCTTTTGTTCCATATACAGCCATTTGTTTAGTTCTGTTACCCGTCGAGTTTTCGGCATTTCCGGTATGTTTCGACTGAAATAATCAACATGAGCCATTGAGCAGCCCTTCCGGTAAACTATATCAAAGTCGAAATCTTGTAAATACACCCACCAGCGAGAAACACGAGGGATCAAATCTTTCTTTGTTGCTGAAGATTTTACTGCATTGCAATCTGTTACTATCTTGAATTTTATTCCCAGAAGGTATACACGAAAGTGTTTTAAACTATTCACAATGGACAAAGTCTCCAACTCATATGAATGATAGTTGGCCTTAGTAGTATGCTTACTGAAATAACCTATGACTCGCATCTGACCTCCTTGACGCTGAAGTAACACACTACCATATCCAATACTGCTTGCATCTGTATGTAATTCTGTGGGGTACAAAGGATCAAACACAGCGAGTAGAGGTTTATCAGTCAGACGGGCAATGATGTATTGGCGAGCTGCCTCCTGTTCATGACCCCATAGGAACGGGACATCTTTTTTTGTGAGCAGGGTTATACACGCTATGCGACTAGAATATTCTGGTATAAATTTTCTAAAAAAATTTGCCAGACCCATAAATTGTCTCACTTGTTTTACATTAGTAGGGATGGGTGAATCAACCAAGGCTTGAACTTTGCGTTCCCCAGGTCCTATACCTGCTGCTGATATTTAAATCCCAGGTAGTCGATCGTTGGCTGTAAAAATTTGCACTTATGAATGTTCAGAGAAAATCCGGCGGACTTCAATGCGTCCACTACTTGTTTTAGATGTGTTAGCCCTTCCTCGTGAGTTACAGAAGGGATCAATAAATCGTCGAGATAAACCAAGGCAATAGTATGACGTAGATGCCCAAGTGCTTTATTAATAGCAGACTGAAACACTGAAGGTGAATTTGCTAACCCCATTGGCATTCGTAAAAACTCATACTTTGAATCTGGAGTGATGAAGGCAGTTTTATGAATTGAATCTTCATGCACTGGGATTTGGTAAAAGCCTGAAGACATGTCCAAAGATGTGAACACTGTCCCCTTTCGTAATCGATCTAACTGATCATCTATCCGAGGAATAGGAAACGGATTTTTTAGCTCACGATAATCTACGACCATGCGGTAACTGCCATCTTTCTTTTTTACCAGCAGGACAGGACTTGCAAAAGGAGATTCACTTTCCCTAATAATATTATTCTGAAGCAGTTCATCAATGATATCATGAAGCACACCTCACTCTTCAATTGAGAGTCTGTATGGGTTACGATTTACAATAATTTCCTTTTCTAAACGAATATGAAGTGTACCTGAATTCACCTGTCCCACCTTGTAACCCGTTGTAATGATTTCCTTGTAATCGAGTAGAGAAATAACTTGATTACGGTAGTCTAACGGGACATCAATTTCATAATTGCTTGAGAAATCAGCTTCCGAGATTCTGTAAATTCCAGGCAGTTCCCTACGTGAGATAACTGTACCATTATGGTCAGTAATGGCTACTAAAGATTGATCTTTATAAATATCACGACTAACAAACACATCACAATCCAGGGCATCGTCAGGAACTATGAAATACTTAATCATTAATGTTTGGCCTGTAACAACTGTGTTAGCCATAAAATAAGAAGTGGAATGGATTTTCTCCGAAGTGATACCTTTAAGAAAAATGGAACATGGCGACATTTTATCTTTAAAAAATGAATAATATTTATTTAGACACAATGATATATCTGATCCAGGATCAATGAATGCAGAAAACATTTTCCCATCAATATTTACTTCAGTGAACGGAGAATTCATGCCGGATCTCACACTATTGATTTTTTTTCTTTCATCAATACGCCTTTTGGTAAAACATGAGTCAATACTGTGACCTAATTTGAGACAAAATTCGCACTGTGTTGAAAACTTTAACTGCGAATTAGTAGAAGTTATTGGGTCGTGTTGTGACTCCTGCTTGTGGGGTTCACGACCCCTCATAAGTTAAAGTGAAGATCTGCTACTACCATGCATCCCTGCGGGTGATGGAGAAAACGACGAAGGGCGGGAACTGCCCTTGGCGCCCGCTGAGGGACAATCACGCTTGAAATGCTAGGGTGACTGACAACATAATGCTTTTGACTCCGACTGTCCTGTCTTCTAGACGGAAACGCTTGGCTGAATGACCCAATCCGGAAATACCGTCTTCTCCACGGGTAAAACCATCGCAGTCGCGTTTGAGAGCCCTTGATTTGGGAAACGAAGAAAGACATGCCAATAAGTTCCCAACAGTTTCACACCCACGAGAATTTGTAGCAGCTCGAACATCTGCATTATCGATACCGTGAATTATTATTTCTGTCAAATCCTTTTTCGACCATGACGCACGCACAATTTTTTTAGTAAGGCAGTTTTTTCATGAACGTAGCCTTCATAAGAGTTATGACTAACTGACGTTAACAATACCGCTTCGTCCAACAGCTGACCCAAATTCCTTTGTAGAGGGAATGCCTCGATAAATTTCCCTTTTAATGTTCTTGACCTCCCGAATCCACTTTCGCGAATCCCCGTGTTTCGGATTAAATACAGCTAACTCGAATTGGTCGTTGCTTGTTCTTGAACCAATCGCCTTCATTAATTCCATCAATATTGAGGACGTAGTAAGGTCAGAAGTAGAAGCAATATTCGACTTACCAATAACTGGCTCATTCGCATCGTTACCTGAACCGTCATCCATCTTCTAGTGTTGGTGAGAACCTTCGTCTTTTGATAAACGCACTTGCACTTGATGGGACACTCACATAAAAGTATGATTTCTCGATCAGAGTAAGGGCAAGAATCCCACTTCTGATGTAAGAAAACTTTAACCAAACAAATCACAAAACGCTTGGAAAGTATTTCACTGACCGAAACTGGCCGCCTCGTCTCGTTTTACTGCCGGAAAAAGAACCATCCAATGCGCCCTTCCCCCTCCAGGCGCTGTGTTCGAGAACGATGACGTCAGCTCCAGAAATATTTTCCAAGTGTCTGGACACCAAATCAAACAAACGAAGGTCACATTCCAATATCCATGATCCTGTTCCTTCATTAGAATCTCCTTTCAGATTATTTTCATCTAACATAACTAACAATATACAGTTTGCTTTTCGTTTTGTTATGAGATCACTCCATTCCTTTTTTCTTCCCTTCATTCATGGTTTTTCGGACTCAGAGCGGTAGTTGGGAGACTTTGGACTGTGTTTACATTGAATATTCGACATTACTGGGGGGGGGGGGGGGGGGGTTCACCATTCTCCTACCAGAAGCTCCAGTACCACTTGCCCTTTCACTCGAGTTTGTCTTGTATGATGATTCCATCTGTGTTATTTTCTGTGAAATGTGGCAAAGAAATCGCTGTGCTTTCACGGACGAAGAAATAATTGAACTAGTGACGGATGCTAACAGTGATGAAGAATCTTTCACGGACGAAGAAATAATTGAACTAGTGACGGATGCTAACAGTGATGAAGAGTACAGAGATAAATTATTTTGATTTTCACCTCATTTTCGGAACAAAACTGTTTAGAAAAACGGTTGAATATAAAAAAATACTGGGTATTTTTACGTGATTGAATACTACATGATGTGACAAACATCATATCAAAATTTGGTAAAATTTTAACGAATTTTGAACCTGTAATGCTTCTTAGAAGATAGGCGGAACGGAAGATTGCAAAAACACAAAATCAGGACAGGAGAGCCCCGTGGGCATTTAAAAGTCAGGCGCAAAAAGGTTAACAACATAATGCTTACAGCTGACAAAACTTCCAACATCACTACTGTCACTAGTGGCGAAAATCGAGTCTAGGAACAATGGTGTGGTCCAGGACAATAACATCAAATTGAACTCATCCAATTGAGATCCAATAGTACCAACTAGATCGAGAATAAGGCAGGGGTAGGATTTTTATTATGAACATATCCCACCTCCACAACCTATACTTCCTAATCTCATCAAAGAGTTACTCATCGTATGTGAATGGAGGATGGATGAATGACGAACAAAATAAAAAAATGAATATAGTGAATAGATAGGTAAAAAATAGGTATGTAAAAGAGAACTATAATAACATAGAGTTCAAGAATAATGAAATCTGAAGTTAATAGCACATCTGCAAATGGTCTACATAGAAAACAAAGTGGGGTTAGGAAATAGATGTGATGACAAAGATGGGTTATAATGATGATGACGCTAATCAATGAGGGGAAAAAATGCTAAACTACAGTTGGCATGCAGGTAAAAACGCATTTGCTTCATAACTTACATAATGGTGTTATGGAGAGAAGAACCTGTGTCAAGGCTAATAGAAGATTTGGTGAGAGAGCGGGTTATAGGGCGTAAGCAGCTTAGGTTGACTTTTGACATGTTAGGGCGAACCAATGTTCTTGTGCCACTCACTGAGTTCCCCAGCCACACATTTCTAGTGGTGCAAAATAATTATTTTCACATTTCCCATAACAAATATCCAACAACTCCAAATTCATGACCCTCCGGAATGTGCATTTTTTCTTTACATGGGGAGGCAAAATTAATTAAGGCGATGGAACATAGGCTGTCAGTAATTAACGCATCTGCCAAAACTCAATTTTGACGAATTTCACAAGCGAAATGAATAATTATAATCCTATTTTATCACTAGTAGTTTAATGTTTTCAATTATTTTTAACGACATTTGAGTGAATGGAAAAAACACAGGCAATTGATGTATTCATACATTAAATTAGGTCGAATTTCATAAGTAATGTTTTAAAAGAATTTTTTTGATCTATCAATTTCAAAGGCAAATATAATTACAAAATAACATTGTGTAATGGACAAGGAAATTGCAAAGGATCTCTAGTTAGTCCTATTTGAGCTGAATTTGAATTCAAAGTTATTTTTTTCTCCAGTTTTCAAAATTTACAAGAATATAATTTTGGTATCAAGGTAATGAGATTAAAAATAATGTAACAGCACTAGTTTTGCAGGAAATTCACCAGAGATTTCGGAAAATAGGTCGTAAGTATAGAAGTCAAGTCAAGATGTCAAGTTGGTGTGAAGAAAGTGCGTTTTTATTACAAAAAGTTTTTTTTTTTTTTTTTTTTTTTTCAACAGAGAAAAATTTAATGTAATTAATTTTTCATCATCAAAAATGTAATGAATTATAATTTTTTTTAGATTTTCCTTAGGAATTTTAATTTAGATTTAGGGCAAACTGGAAGCACTTGTGCGCCAAGTGAGACCAAAGACAGCTTTTTACAATATATCATAGTAGATTTTTCATTTTACTCTATTACCAATTAGATATTAAAATAATAACATTAAAAATGGATAAAACACCTTGGAAAAATCAAACTTTATTGGAGATGTGAAAAGATCACACATTCAACTTAGAAAGCTGTAGATGGTTTAATGGACATATGATTGGTTCTGGTTTTGTTTTATTTTTCAATACCTATTCCGAAAAGTACAGAAATTCCCAAAAGTAATTTTAAGAAATCTCTAAAATGCGGGAATATACAATAAGATTAGTACACATGATTCTGTTTCTAAAAAAAACTTTTGATTTTAATTTTTTTAAATTAACTTCTTTTTTTAAATTAAACTAGTAATAACTTGAGAAATTTTGAATTCGTAATCAGCATCTCCAAAACCTCCCAGCACCAGTGATCAAATCCAAATTCCTTGCATTTGCTCTGCACGGCCTTTTATTTCACTAGTTTTTCTTTTGCTTAGTAATGGAAGAAATGGGATAAATCACCAATTTAATATTCTTCGGTGCGTAATGGAATTCAAACAAAATCATAGCAAAAAAAAAAAAAAACTCAGTAGCATGGTGGTAAAACTGTGAGTTAGGCACAAGTTATAAAATGAAGTGGTTGTTTGACAATAATACTTCTGGGTGTTTAGGGAAACAATTAGTTTACTAGTAAACTACTCCATATTTTCTTCACTGATTCTAGTTTTTTGAATAAATATAATTAGATTACTGAAAGCACTATTTAGATACTGGCAAAACTAAGAAAATCATTTATTTCTGAAGTCGTTCAAGTCAATAACGTCAAGTCACAATGCACCACAGAAAAAAGGAGAAATTGAAGTGATTTTATAAGCTTGAATAAAGGATAGCTCATAAAATACACAATAGTAGGCAGGGTAAACTTTTCCATGTATCCACAAGATTTTACACACTCCCAAGGGTCAAGGAAAGTTAGTACCATCAATGATTGAACTAGTAACTACCATTCATTAAATAAGATTTATACAAAACAATAATCATTCCAAAAGAAAGCAAAAGCAGTGGATGGTAGTTTTCATTATGTTAAAGATGAGTATAAAGTAAAATAAAACAATGAATTAAATTGATACATAGAGAACAAGCAAAGAATATCATGTATGAAACTCCATCAATCAAAATCAACTGAATACCCCCAGAAGGTGTAATGGAAGGTGGAATGGTGTAGAACATACACTATTGAAAACCTTGAGAACAAGGGAAACATTAAGAAGGACATTGATGAATTCCTGTGAGGGTTGTTGAGAGAGGGATTGAATATTCGACGAATTAAAAATTATTCTAAATGTTAAAATTTTGTGCAGACATAAGGCATTTATGTAATGATAATAATCATAAGAGAAAGTTTAAGCCATTTTATCCATAATTATATAATGAAAACGGATATAGCTTAAAATGCCCAGGATAAAGGACGTTAAGAATTTTCTTCACTAATAAGGGTTTCATCATCAGATTTCATCATTTTTGGAATTGTGACCAATAATTTGTTTTAATTATGTAAGGAATGTGGAAAGAGAATCACTACAAATAAATAAAAAGTCAAAAGCGAATGAAATGTTGAATCAACACTTGTGTCACAAATCTGTATATGCATGTGTATCTGTATATGTTTCATTTTTACTGTAATAAGTAGCAAATTGAAAAACTTCATGTTCAAAAAGAAAGGTGTCTCTTTTATTGATTTGATTCTAGAGGAAACCGAAGGAGATTCAACGTGAATTAATCACAAGATTTTTTATGGAAATGCATCTACGCAGTACTGACTAGTATTTTCATAGGATGAATTACCTTCTGTTAAGAAAGGAACGAGTTGGCCTTTTAAATGACACTGTAGATGGTTTCTCATTAACTTTTGTCACTTTGGGAGGGCATTCTAGAGGTGGTTGTACTTCGTGGCTGATCCTGGTATGAGGTACTTCTTTTGATCTGGTAGACCTACAACCACTGGAATCAAAGCAAGCCAAATAAATGACATTTTTTCAAATATTGTGATAATAGTACACATTTGACAAAGGTGTTCATACAAAACCAATTCATGTATTATTATATGAACATTTTTTTATGCATTATCCTTATCCATAACATGAAATACTCATTTTTTTTTTTTTTAAGAAACCCCTCAAAGGCGGAGGGGGCACACCATTAACTTAGCTTCGTCGTTTACGTATCATGAATGTAAGTATAGATCAATGAAAAGTTTAAAATTATTGTGAAAAATTCCATAGCAAAAAAGAGTAAATCAAGAAGTAGCGTGAAACGTCATAATTGGTCATTTATGAAACCAAAAAATGATACTCAATGTAACTTACGTTTGCGCATGCGCATAACGAACTGATGAGTTGAGAACAATGAAAAAGGTACGAAACCATCTACAACCTAACCCGCGCATTCACTGACTATTTCATCAAAATCGGATGAAAACTATGGTAATCAAGGTCGTTACATAGATTTTATATTGGCGCAGGCGCAGTAGGTATTAATGATACAATAATGTTGAAATTGATATGGGGTAATCAAATCGTCTTCTCTCAACTATCATCCAAATTGTGACGGCCCCGACAGCCTATGGCACCTGAACGCAGTCAGCGCACTGCGAAGCTTCCTACTAGAGCGACAGTGTCGCTGAGCACCTTGT
This sequence comes from Adelphocoris suturalis, assembly GCA_030762985.1. Classification (NCBI taxonomy): domain Eukaryota; kingdom Metazoa; phylum Arthropoda; class Insecta; order Hemiptera; family Miridae; genus Adelphocoris; species Adelphocoris suturalis. Next base: position 39,457,365 of record CM061045.1, read on the forward strand.
AATAAGATTCATTGCCTGACTTCATATCAGCTGGTAAGATTCTATTCTATCTCAGTCCCATAATTAACGATCTTTATATTAATTGATTGATTCCTGATATCATACCTGGGCCTGATTACCACCCAGACGGATCCCATCTAACCTACCCTTTGGTGTCTCGGTATTAGTATTGTATAGTTGATATAAAACATAACTGCTTTCCAGTCTAATCAAATCCCTTAGAATTCTTCTCGGAGCAAGTACATATTTGGTTCCTTGAATAAATTGTACAACCATCGCCTGAAGAACAACTATAAGTAAGCGTTGGTGTTTCCTTTTCTCCATGAGTCTCCCCCCTTTAGTTTCTATAGTTTCAATTTTTATATAAATAATATATTTCACACCTAGCTTGGGTTATAACAATGTATATATATATATATATATATATATATATATATATATATATATATATATATATATATATATATATAATTTATTCATTTAAATCACCTAAAATGAAAAGCAAAGTACCAACTCATTGAATGAATTGTTTGCGTGATACTGAGATTTGAATTCTACAGAACCTTATCTCACATTTATTGTGAAATAATGGGGAATTTTCATGATTATTTTTCATTTGTTCAATAACGAGATCTTAATGAGAGCTTTCAACAAAGGTGCTATATGAAGGGTATCTGACCCTAAGGCCCATAAGGCTCTTGAAATTCATTTGCACGATGATGTCACAGCCCCCACCAACCTGGGGGGAACTCTTAGCTCCCTTGCACTACTACGTCACACCCGATCTTCCTAACCGTTTATTGGCCAAACTAAACGGTCTTTTGAGCTGAAAATTGCTACTAGGGGTTTTTCAAGTGCGCTGAATACAAATCTGAGGTTAAAATTGTGAAATTGTAGCACATGAAAGTCCCATTGTGATAAATTTCAATTTTGAGTTCAATGTATGAAAATTGTAAAACAATTTGATCCATGTACGAGTATTTGAACACAATCTATACTGTAACTAGAGGAAAATATAAATTGATACCTCAGTGCACTATGAGGCCGAGGCATCCTTCGACGAGCTTTTATCTGGTTCAAATGGTCTCCTTGGGTTAAACCCGTGCCCAACTTTTCTTTATCAGATGGCAATTCACTTCGGGTTCCTTTAAGCTAAATTGAAAGACACGACAGGTTAAACATCAAGCCAAATATATAAATATAGTTAGAAGCCAATACGCAAGCCTCACAATCATACAATTCATACTTGGAAGTGGGAACACTCCAAGATGTAGTAAACAATGAAATTCAACTCACGTTTTGCTCCAGTGATTTGACACCTTTTGTACTGTTTATCTTTTTCTTTTCGTCTATCTTCATAGTATCAACCTTATTCAGGATTTTAGATATTGAGTCATCATAGTGCAGCAGCTCGTTTTTCAAGCTACTGAAACTGTTGTGTAAAGATAACTCTTTCAATTTCCGGCTGTATATACCGAAGTTGTGAACAGGAAATTTGTAGGGAGATCCAAATACAGTTTCCCGATATTTATTCCCACTTATCCACATCGACTGCTCTTTCCTTGAAAAAAATAAAATAAATACATAAATAAATGAATTTATATATATATATATATATATATATATATATATATATATATATACATATAATTTTATTTTTTTACATATACATATAGATTTAGAATCATATTACAAATGTATATATAATGGGTAGTTGAAAAATTAAAAAAATAAAATAAAATAAAATAAATAAAATAATTGAGTTTGTTTCTCTGAGTTGAATATCCAAATCTTATGTTGATTTATGGGGAATAGGATTCACAAGAAATACACAGTTTTTTCATTCCGATATCAACATGATTTACTGGTTATCATCTATATCGGTTAATGTTGTTATTGTTGAATGCACTAGCTGGTGTGGCCCAGGCGAAACTGTTCCCAAATCTGATGATTTTGAAGTCAATCCTCCCTAATTATTTAACTCGTTTTTTAAAACTGGTTCATTTAAACGATGAATTTACCACATAAATTCAATATAGACATATCGCCCTGACTGGTAACACAGCGATCACCGTAATGGTTCTGGGTTTCCAAGCAAAACTCACCATTCCAAGGTATTGCTTGAGGATGGAGAATGAAAACTTGCAAGGACTTTGTACAGGGGAATTATGATAAGCAGTGTCTATAAACCTACAGTACCTGATGAAGCCTCACAAATGCGAAACTAGTAGTACAATAAATAAAACCTGATACTGGAAGAGGCCTATCATATCTTCCACCCTCAACCCACACACTAATCATGAGATGGCTACCACCACAGAAACTATTATAATATTCATTGAGCCCATGATTAGATATTAATTGGTCCATTTTAAAATAGACTACATCTAATTCACTTTGTTTAAAGCAAGGTTTTTTGGTTTTTGTTGTTGTAATTTGAGTTGAATTGATTTGAAAAATTGGCCTTTTCCAAAGGCTGAGCACTGTAATTACCAGGCATCCAAATACGAGAGAAAGACGCTTCTTGAAGTCAGAAGACTTGAAGACACATCTCACCCCCACATGCAGTAAAAAACAGAGAGAATAAATGCATTGTACTAGGAGAAAGCGATTGGAATATTGGCTTGGCCCAAATCGGATGATATCATGGATTTTGTAGCTTGGCAACTTTTGTAAACAGAGTGTCTTTTTGGGGGGTTATCATGCATTTTTGGTGGTTAGGAGGAAAAGGCAGGGATGTACAGGCTGAATGAGAATGACATTGCTATTTCATATTTACCTACTCTCTTACAACCCCTCCCCACCACTTGGTTGCAGTGGTTCGAAACTTCGAAAGGCACTTCCGCAGGGCAAATGTATCCTATGTTTAAAATTTCATCAAAATCATATGATGGAAGTAGTTGAGATTGCTACTTTATATCTCCCCCCAACACTTGGTTCTGGCGGATTCAAAACCCAAACGGCAGTTCGTCAGCTCAAACGTAGCCTACTTTTCATATTTCTTTTAAATTTTCTGAGGAGAACTGATAGAAGTGAAGGATCAGGTGAAACAAAAAAAGATAAGACATATATAAAAACATGCATTTTGATGTCTCATTATAGCACATAAAGAATTTATATAGGTACCATTCCATATTTGGCTCACAGGATATGCAAAGAAACCGACAGGGTGAGGTTGTGAGGGAGCCAATCAATGTTGGGTGGAAGTTCTACTTTGTTACTTATCTCGGCGTGTCTCATGATTGCAGTAGAGGCTAGTTGGTTTTTTGCTGTGGGTCAGCGAAAATTGTCGATTTCTGCAGATTGGGAGCAGTGGAAGGAGTTACTGGTTTCCACTTACGCGGACTCTTCTTGGAAGCCAATCCGGTACGCGTATTTATTTAAACATTTAAGTGGTTCTTTATTGGATTATGCTGTTAAGAAAGAGAGGATGCTGTTGGAGTTAGATAGAGAAAAAGCCTTGCTCCATTTGTGCAGGGAAAGGCTTTGATAATAGATATCATCCAGAGGCCAGCTGTTGGAATAGGGTAACTTAATTAATAGAAGAAAACTACTAATAATACAGAAGCTGAGTCCCCTCAAAGTTCTGGTGAGGAAGCAAAAAACGAGCAATTCGGCTAAATTTAATAAAAAAATTTTCGGCTAAAAATAATTAAAATAAATTTGCTTTTAAACTATAGTATTTTTTGCAAAGGTCTGTATGATTCTGGGTCAAACATTTCTATCATAAATAAGAATTTAGTAGAAAAATTGCCAATCAATTGTTTCAAAGTAAGAAATCTAGAGTTTGTTACTTAGTCTCCGCGGCAATCTCATGGGCATTGCGAAAATTAGAGGCTAGTTGGTTTCTCTCACCAGACTTATTTGCAATTGTGCTAGACTAGCGTTTCTCTAGATATTTTTCTATTTTACCAATGCACAATAATTATCCACAAATTTAATGATTCGAACTTCCCGAGGCGGGGCTCATCGAAGAGTCCACTTCTCCGTTTGCAGCACAGCCTGATGGCACTAAAAAAAAAAAATCGTTTATGCATCGATTACACCGCCCTAAATAAGTTAATTATTCCAGAGAGCCAACCCTTTTCCAGAATAGAGGACCTCATAGTTAAGGCCACAGCGTTTTGGTCAATACCAATAAGAGAAAAAGACAGGTATAAGCTTTCAATTTTAATATTTTCAAAAACATTTAAAGAACATTAATTTCTGGAATTCAAAAAGAAGGTTTCAGACTTAGCTTGGCTGATACGTGTATGTTGCCATTTTCAACCCAGATAAACAGACATTTGTTTATACCGATGCGAGTATTAACGGTATAGGCGCTGTTCTGAAACAATTGCAGTCAGATAATACAAAAAACAATGTACAGCCCCCCTCCCTTCCTCCTCTCTGGCATTAGACAAATATGCTATTCTTGGCCATAGAGATCAGAATGAACCCATTAAAAGTTTTCTTCAGAATTAAGATAGAAAGTATTCTATTTACGAAAATGGTGTGCAGTGCATACCAATAGATTCAATTGTTTTGCCTAGATTATTTGATCCTAATCATACGCTTGAGTTATGTTATGAAAGAGAGCTATACATGATTCATGAATGTTAGAAATATGGATTGATAAGCTATCAAAAGTCGACCTAGGTGACTGAATGCTATATATATATATATATATATATATATATATATATATATATATATATATATATATATATATGTTTCCTTTTCTGATTGGTCAGTTGTTATTGCCTCTCTTCACTATCACGCCTCCACTCGATTGTTCTAGATGGAACTGACTAACTGCTAAGGGTTGAGAATCCCTCATCCAACACAATATAGAGTTCAAATAATAACAAGAAAGAACATTTAAAATGTGATGAAACCAATTTAGGTGTATATGGGAGCGAAAATGGGTCAGGCTACGATAAAGCCATCCCTGTCAATTATAGCCATTTGTAGTGATTTTCCTTCTTTTTTTTTTTTTAACTCGTTTTGATATTTGACCTAGTTATTGTGCTAAAAAATGCTGGCCAACGAACTCATCCTTTCATTTGGAAAGCTTGATTGTTTGGCGCAAAACGAAATTTTTATCTCAATCCTAAGGAGAGAACGACACACAGAATATACATATGAACAAGCGCTATAATCTAGGATTCGTTTCAGAATGCCACAAAACGGATTTCAATGAAGAAAACTATCAGAAATATTGATTTTAAAAATTGTGGAGACATTGCAATAGCTTCATTTTCTACAAAAATTCGCTAAAACTCAGGAAATTATTATTATTGGTAATTACTGAAGGTAAGCTGGAGTAACGAAGTACATAAATAAATTATCTAAGTATAATAATAAAATCAGGATCCTAACATCAATAAACAGAAAAACTCCATTCTTTCTATAAACTCTATTCATTAACTTTTGTCCAGTACCTTGATAAGAAAAAAGTTTCGACTGCGAAGATATATTTCTAAGATTCATACTGGTTTATAGTTTCAATAAAGAACCTTTGTAATCTACCACAAAACAGTTAACCCCCCCAATAATTAGTTGGTATACGCTTCACTATGCATAGAATCTGAAAAAGTAATTTAAAAAAAAAAAAATCTTGACCAGTGATCTGAGTAGACGGGAAATAATATACTTTTGTGGAATACTTTGCAGTGTATTTCGATTCTATACATCTTGAAACGTAATCGAACATATTTTGAGGAGGCTTTGGAGACATTCTATTGGTATGTGTTACAACAATTATAATTAGTGAAAATGAACCAGATATGAACCACCTGGTGGTGTCCTGTGGCACCTTTGAATCAGAATGAGTGGCATTGATGCACTAACGACTGAACAGAATGATTAGGTGATTAAAAAAAGTGAGCAGACTACACAAATTGTCAAAAATTCCTAAGATCAGAAAAATTCTGCTACCACTAATTCTGTCCACTATGCTGCAGGGGAGCCATTTCCCAGAAGTCTCCAAACTTCACGAATTCTCTTCCACCGCCATGGCTCCCCCCCCCCCCCCCCCCCCTCACTACTCCGACATAGTGGACGGGCGCTAACCTGATTTACGCTGAACTTCTAGGCCAGAAGAATTTCTCCTCTCTTCCTCGTTCCTCACCACCCGCATAGCGGATGGGCAGCTTCAATGCTACAACTATTTTTTGTTGTGCCAGAAATTGTACTGATACACCCTTTTTATGATTTATTGGTCTGGAATCCCATTAAATGAATTATATATCATTTATTGCTATATGTTTTAGGATTTTAATAAATGATAATGTAGTTGTTTTCTTTTTTCTATGTCCTTTTTCTTTATAAAAGATGTATGTATTGTACAGTTCATTATTAGAAACTTAATGTTCAATTTGTAATTTTCTGTTGAATTAATTATAGTAATAAGTTCCTAATAATAAGTATTTTATTTCATTAATGTATCATTATTTTTCAATTTATTTACTTCATTTATTTGTTCACTATTAAGAATATTTTCAAATAATATTAGCCATAATAATAAATTTACTCAATTGTGGCCTAAGTGCTCATTTTAATTGGATGTTTCTTGATTTGGATTCTACTTGGGTGACTCTTTCTGACCTGTGTATTCTAGGTACCTGTTCTGGAGAATATCCTGAATTACTAAAGTAAGGAATTCCATGTCCATGTAGTCATTTATGCGGGTTTTACATTTGTCAAACATTGATACAAAGAAGTCCGGAAGGTTATCCTTGTACTGGTACACTTGGAACCTATATTTTCTCGATTATGACTAGCTGTTTGGAATGCATCTTTTTTTTTTTTTTTAATAATTTCCCATGGTTGGTTCTTTGCTTCCGTTTCTTGAATCAAGTTTCCTCTCAAATCATCAAAACGTACGTAAAAATTTGGTAATTGCTTTTATTTGTCATTCATCAGGGGAATCCCCATCAATATTTTTATTCCTTTCAATTGTAGTAAATGAAGGTCAAAATCAACTGATTGATGTCTTGAGCGGGACAACACACTTGGTAAAAGAATGTGTATGTAGAAAGTAAGTAAACATTATGATAAGATGCAGTAGGTCCAAACAGGTCGAGGCGTTGATCACAACAACTGCCATGGATATTCGATAGACAACTAAAGCCTAATGCAATCCCAAGCCATCTAGTCACAATTCCATAGTATAATTCCATGGCATCAATCACTTAAGGCAAATACTCACTCTTTCAACCACTGCTGCTGGTGACCAATTATTGATCCAGGTCGACAAATTCTAATCCAGGCAATAGCTTCCATGACGTTGAAGTTATAGTGTTTCATAATATAGCAGCCTATTAAAGATCCAGTTCTCCCCAGACCAGCTATAATAAATAAATACAAGTGAGAAAGGAAGATGTGACTAAAGTCCAAATTAATAGGGTGCAAAGACATTTCATTGTTCAGCAATGATGTTTAAAGTATACATGTGAGTTTGTAGTATGATGGGTAGATATCCTCATGTTTCTTTTTCACATCCTATACTGTTTCCACTCAGGGAGCCGAAAAAAACTCTCTCTTATTTCTGACCTTGTCCATGGAACAAGTTTGTAGCCTCAAAATCGTCTCAAACTATATGAGTAGTTGTGACATGGTTGCATGTATCTTTCATTGATATCTACGTATGAACTAAATCACATGCAACAAAGTTGTGGAAACCCATTTCAATAAAAAACGGAAATAAAGAAGAACGTTGTCTAATTCCACGAAAATAAACAGTTACAATGTTAGATAAATTTCGACGGTTAGGTCATCATCAGTAACAAACAATAAAGGAACATACGTTGGTAAGGACACAGTTTATATAGTCACAGGAGAGGGGACATTGAATTCCATTGGTCGAGAGTACCAATCAAGTGTCTACAAAGTGAAGGGTATTATAGCTAATCGGATAAAGTGAAGGGAACGGAATGCTCAATAACAAGGAGATAATGGGGTATTATGGCGGGTTGGAATTTTGAATTTTTGACATCAAATTTGGATTCAGCACCCTTGAAAACCCCCCCATGAACGAATTTTCCACCCAAAACTCTGTCTAGGGCCAGTGAAAAATGAAAATTAAAAAAGCACAGCTCAAAAACAACGTCTACGTCACAGGTGACAACCACTACCTCATTTCACCCTTGAAAATAAAATTAAGACCATTGGGACAGCACGATGCTAAGCTGTTTTCTGAAGAATCAGCTAGTTCACACTACAGATGCGATTGCTTAGATGTTCCATGTTTTTGTCATCAATGTAGAGAGTTCTGATATGATTGAGCCAATAATGATTGTTATTGTTCGATATAATTGTTACAACACACAATGTCATTGTTACATCAACGGTATGGCAGGAGATGATGGCGCCATACCCAGCTCTACAGTGGAGTAGGTACTGTTGTTGACCGCAGTTGTTCATCAGACTCTATTACCAAGGGGTAGAGTGTACGTCTCATATGCTGAAGGTCATGGGTTAAAATCCTAAAAAATCGGTAGTTTTTTTTCCGGCTTCAAAACATATTTTCATACTTAATTTTGAACCTAATTGTTCAGCCAATCTATTTTTAACTGAAAGGATTGCCAATTTGTCAGAAGGCATGAAAATATTAGGTAATTGTCATGAATACATTTTAATTGAAATGATCACCAATTCATCGGCCAAAAATTATGTATATGTCACCACCTGGAGCCATCGGAAATTAAACTATTAGAACCAATATTTTTTAGATTCAAGAACGCTAAAAACTGCGACAAGATGTCACCTTTCCAACTGTGTAATCAATTTTACTTTTACATTGGTAATTAGGGGAAAAAACGAAGTTTCAATGTTGGAAACTTTTTTTCCCCAATGAAATCAAAGGTTTTCTTGAAAAATTACAAGTTTGGTGTCGGTTTCTACGTATTTTTCATGCTGAATTGAATGGTAACTCTTGCATATCTCTCCAAACCTGTTATAACCAAGTTTTACACGTTAACTAACAAATTCGAGTTCATTTGGTAAGTATTATGAATGTGTGTTTCTAGGGGTGAAACTAGTTAGCTGAAGTGTAAAACTCTGTTGTAACGGGTTCAAGAGCCGCACAAACATGCAAAAAATTCTTGATTTGGTTCGAGAGATTTGCAAGTGTTTCCATGTGATTCATCGTACAAAAATACGAAGAAATCGACTCCAAACTCATAGACAGCCATTATTCAAGAAAACACTTGATTTAATTATAAAACAATATTTTTCAACATTAAAAAAAGTTTTCTCCCTATTTAGCAGAGTAAACTTAAAATTTACTACACCGTTGAAAAGGTGATATCTTTGTGTAGGTTTACCGTTCTTGCATCTTAAAAAATATTGGTTCTCATAGTTCAATTTCCGTTTGAAAAAACTTGAGGTTTCTAAATTAGGTAAAATTTGCTTTTCAAAGGGCTTTTTCATGTTTCAAACCCTAATTCTAGAAAAAGGTCAGGCATCTACCTGATAGAAAATAAAATGTTCTTTCCAACGTTATCCTAAAATTTGAATTTACACGGCAAATTAAGGGAATTATGACCACTTTAGTTAAGTAAGGTCAAAATCAGGCAAACATTTTAAATTTAAAAAACTCATTCTTCATCTGGGTTGAAAGAAATTACTATGGGTCAAAAGTTGTTGCCATTAGTTGAAGAATCGACTGCTGGCAGTTTAGCAGACCTGTTTTGAATACACCCTGCATAGATCTATCGAAATTATACTTGAAATAATAATGATGTAAATATCTGAATATATGAATGCATTTTTAAATTACTTTATTAATATAATAAACTCTAAGATCTGTGAGATGAAGGAGTGATTTGATTCATTATACAACCTGAAAAATTCCTTTCTTTCTTCTATGTACAAAATTATTAATTTTCTTAGCTTTGTGCACGTTTCTAATGCTATCGTTACAAATGCGCTCCACTAGGTTTCATTTTTTGGTAAGCATATTTTATGATGATACTCGCAGGCATTTACAACTGTTTGGTAGAGGTCTCATTTAATTTGTTGTAAGTCAGAATAATTACTTTTTGAGATTTTCATAATACCTAGGCTGAATAGGTGTAATCCTATTCTTGATTGAAAAATTTCAGCGTTTTAAAAAACTTTTTAAATGATCAATAGATGGTTTTGTTCTCAATCTCATAAAGAAAAACTCTACATGATTGTTTAATCATATAGTATGGTCTCTCAAGAAAGTTAAAATGAGGGGAACGTAAGCAATACAAAACTGTTCCGAACCACGAAGTGAGTGGTCCTAGCCCCCTCCCAGGCGGACCCCAGTGTGAAGTAACAGCCAATAAGGGTGTAACAGGTACAATGGAATCAGAGTTATTGGATTCGTACCCTGCTCAGCATCGAGCAGCCCGAATCCTCCTCACCTGAAGTCGAACTCTCAGCAGGGGCGTCACTATAGGGGGGATGGGGGGGAGGGGAGCCTCCCCCCTCAGTTTTCTCTGACTTGGGAGAAGTTGGGAAAATTTGAGGTGGCATTAATACCATTAATTCGAATATAGCTATTTCGAAGTCTAATCCTAATCAAATCCCGATTTTTCCAACTCCAGGTAGGTATTTATAAAAGGCTTGAGTTATCTTCTTTTTTGCATGAACCTGCTGCTCCCTCCTCTACATTATGGGGGCCGCCAGGGGTTATAGCACAAGCCTCGCCCCTGTGTGAGTGTTGTGACATGTGTTTGTGTGAGGACTGTGTTGGGAATGTTGAAAGGAGATCAGGGAAAAGGAAAGAAAGGGAGGGAAGAATACTAAACAGAAGATCAGAAGAACAAACATGGAGGATCAACATCTATGCTTATCACCTAGGGCGAACCAACTGTTACGCTCCAGGAAAATAACTCTCACAGTCGAAGAGGTTTGGTCACCCTGGCCTCTTAGCTCTTATCGTTAGAGCGTTGCAACTTCGGGAAATTTATTTCTCATAGTTGTGACGACGCGAGTTCGAACTTCTGTCGAGGTAGCAAATATTTTGGGGCCGCTACAGTGGCGCAGTGGAAAAAGGACCCGAAAATCATACGAAACAATAATTAATTAAATCCCTCTCGAGCCAAAAGACTGTACACATCACATTTCCTGTTGTTATGCCTTTCATTTCCTCACTCACTCGAGTCAAAACACACCGCGACAATGACCTCGCTCGACTGCTGACTTGTTCCAGCGAGCATCTGCTGAGCCAGCTGCCTGCAGTTTCACTTGGTCATTCGTCCGACCCCAAACCTCCGGGGAAATTGATTTGACTCCGGGGAAATGTTACGCTCCAGGAAAATAACTCTCACAGTCGAAGAGGTTTGGTCACCCTGGCCTCATGGCTCTGATCGTTAGAGTGTCGCAACTTCGGGAAATTAATAATAATTTCTCGTAGTTTTGACGACGCGAGTCCAAACTCCTGTCGAGGTATCAAATACTTTTGGGCCGTTACACAACGCTAGCTAGGGGCTGCAGGGACGCCAACCCTGTAGATACCCCCCTATGGAGTATCATTATCATTATTATTCATGTTGCACGGAGTGTTTCTTTAACAGACAATATATGCCAAAATTTTTTCATGTTTTTTGTTTCTTTTGGTGACTCATGATTGGTTTTTCAAATTCGGATCTCTTTAAATAAGAGATAATCAGACATTACTATCAGTGAAAACATTAAAAGGTGGACTCTATGATATACTATCATAAATGATCTTAACAAATTAGTTAATTTCAGAATGTTCATTGGGTTCTTTTTTTAAGTGAACAAATAGCTGCTGTGTTCTTACTTTTTCGTATTATCTATGTGATTTAGTCCATAACAACGTAATGTATTGAATGTGACTTACCTTTGCAATGGACAGCAACAGCTCCTGGAGAACTTTCTGAGACATTCAAGAATTGCCGCAATATATGATCATTTGGCGTGCTGCCATCCACAAAAAAAAGATCTTTATGCTGGAATCCAGACTCTATAAAGCGATTAGCATCATAAATTTTTTTGTTTAGCCGAATTATCGTCGTTATATTGTGTTTCTGAAAGTAATTGAAGTATGACTCGGGAGAATGCAAAGGATAACCTGTAAATAAAAAAACACGGGTGAATTGAATCTGTCGAAACCACGAGTTCGCTCAGGTTTAATACACTGTTCTAAATTGTGTGTGAATGTAATTGTGTTGTGTCTTGTACATTTTTTTTTTTTTTTTTTTTTTAAAGGTCCCAGATGAGAATTTCATTCAGTCAAGATATAAAAAAGATATAAAAAGTGTTAATAACTTCACTGATTTGGTACCTTTTTAATTGTGAAATAAGTATTAACAACATCATAAGAAAATATGTTATATATATATATATATATATATATATATATATATATATATATATATATATATATATATAGAATATATATAGACGGAGTTTCATTCTTATAAATATTATTCAACATGGCGTCCGTTTCATTACAACTGCGGAAAAACTAGGGGTTACAGTTTACTTGGTAGGAGAAACGCATTTCTTAGTGCTAGCTCCAGAATATCGGTAAATAGATCAGTAACTCGACGTGGTCGCCCTTACAAGTTTTCATAAATGTACATGATGTTTCATTATTTATATAAACCTCTGTGTTCTAAGGAAGTAGAAATCGTTCTTCTCTTTTTCGAGCAATAAACTAAATTAAATTCAAATTAGTATGAGCAAGTTGGAGAAATGAGCTAATGATAATGAAGGGATACTAAGTGAACGCTGTAATACCTATTTACATACAATAATAATTGAAATTAAACCTTATGAATCAACACTAACCATTTTCAATTTTGGTAGTCGAATGGGGACCACAAAATGCAATGAACTTTTGTGGAACAATCCAATTTAGATCTCCATTTTCTACTCTCTGAAAAATAATAGTAAAAACGATATAAACAGGTGAAAATAAGAACTAACATATATAATCTTGCAAACAAACAACACAATGTGAATAGAATAAAGAACTTTCAATCACTAACAACTGACACTGCTCAACTTCTTTCAACGAATTTTCGTTTTTTTTTTTTTTTTTTTTAAATGGCAATTTTCGTATTGGTAATAGGTTTATGGTAGTGACTTCAACATTAAAAAATTTATATTTTTCGAAATTTTTTCAACAGAAATCCGTTATGAAGCATTCTAGAAAGATTCCAGGATTTTAATGCGTTTATACACATCATCTGACATTGTAGGTTCAGAAAAATACATTGTTAGTAGCGGGGAAAAAAAAAACTTTTCAGTATTTAGCAATACACTTCAGAAAGCCTCCAGCCTCCCGCAGAAGAAAACAGTCAATATGAGAAGTGTGTGACCCTTATACAGGCCTATAGCAACACAATAGAAGGCATTGCCAACTCCTGGGCCCTTTCTTCCTACACTGTATCTCTGCTCAATTGGTAAACCTATGAGGTGGTACTATGCAATCTCGTGCCTTCACTACCTGAGTTATGGTGGTCTGCTCTCTACTAGAGTGACCAACGTCAACTTCCCACCTGACCTCTTTTGACTCATCTTCTTTCAGTCTTCTTAGCGGAAATGGTCTCCACAGCCCAGTGGCTCTTATTAGATCACCATTTGCTTGGGTAGCATATGTGTCGATCTGTTGTAGTGTAGTAGACACCACAATTTTCCTCAGCTCAACATTATGTATCTCATCATAGAATTGTTGCAGCACCATAACATCTATCACTGCTGCTGAGGCCTCTGAGAAAGCCTTTGCTGCTAATGCTTTAAACTCCCATCCAAGTACCATACCGACTTTTCAAAGCTTCTATCATCTCATCACAGGTTGCATTAGGACCTAATCAAGCTACAATGGATAAGGCCTGCTCTTGTCATGCTGCTGTCAGCTGGGTCGCTCGCTCAAAGCTAGTCAAGTGATTCGCCCAGCTGATTACCTAGACTTTGTACCAGTAATCCCCCCAATCAAGTGTTCCATCATACGATTCTAATTTGACCTTAATTGGTTTTATGATTTCACGAGACCTAAACAACCTCAGTCTGGTGGGGTAAATCAGCATTGTTTCTTTGTAGTAGGTTCCTAAGAGTTTCTTCATTCACCAAATGTATTTGTGTCACCATTTCCACAAAATGTTCTATCTGGTGATGCAATGCTGCTACTTTCCATCACCATCCTCCACACTCTGAATCAGCACCTGCTGGTTCTGCCTCGGTAGAGACATGAACCTGAGGGAAACCCCCCCTCCTCCTTGAATCTGCCACCCTTCATCTTTTTCACTGTGAGTAACAGGCAGTGATGCAGGCACGACAAACAAAACAAAAATCACCGTTTTTACACAACTCCAGGAACATACAATCCCACTTCTGACACCAGTGTTAACAATCACTAGTTTCACACAAAGTCCAATAATTTATTGATAACTACTACAAACATAAACTTTCAAACAACACTTGCATTAAAAGACCAGAAACACAAGAACTAATGCAAAACTATCGTAACAGAGCCAGGCTATCGTAACTTACTTCACAACCAAACATAACAACTAAAAGCACAGGTGATTCAACTCCCTAACAGTATGCTCCAATTAATTTTTTCATCTTCCTTCCTCTTCCTTCTTTTATCATCTTCTTCTTCATTTTTTCTTCTTCTTGTCTGCGGGTTCTAATTGTGACTCCACATGGCTCTTATGGGATCAATTCTCAATGTATTTTGAAGATGGTGACTCCATCTTACATTTAGCCACTTCATACGTCTTTCTTTCCTTCGGGGGTTCAGTTTCACGCTTCCCCAAACACCACCTATGCTGGGCCCATATTGGGCTCCATGTCAGGCTACTTATCATTTATTAAATTTTTGCTTTTTGCTCGTTGAAATGTAGATATATTTGGGTCCACATTGTGGTCCACATGATACATTGAGCACACGGCTGAGTTTTCATGAATGTTATGACCTTTTGCTTGTACAAATACTTGTCTCATTTGTACTTGCATGTCCTATTACTATATCGTGACCTAGCGCTCTCCCTGAGCAACTTATTCCTGCGTCGAGAGTCCTATGTTTGACTCCCAGGGAAACAAAAGGGGCCATTTCTCAATACTGGCAGGTGAATGAAGTCTTCAAATGTGCTGCAGAAGTAAACAGCTCTCTACGAAGACCGTAGTTTAGTTACTAGCTCAACTTACCTTTAAGGAAAGGTTGAGTAAAATTATAGTAGGTCGAGGAGAAGACTGATTAATGCCCACCCAGGCTGGTGCCTTTTTCTGCGACCAGAACATTCACCTGTAACATGCAGCGGTATTTAAACTAGATTGGGGAACCAGTTACCCACATGGGGATGTGGGGGGGGGAGGGGGGGGCAGGATGCTCAACAAAAGAGAGCGAAACTTCCGTTTTTATTTCAAAATCCGGAAAAGATTTTCTTCAAAAATTACCACGTGCAGAGTGTAAACATGTAAGCTAGATAAGTAAACAGTCTTCTCCTCGACATACTACAATTATACTCAACTTTTCCCTGAAGGTAAGTTGAGCTAGTAATTATGATCACATTGTGTAGGTATTAGCATGTAAATCTTAAATGTTTCACCAATAACTTTTGAATCACTAGACAGAAAACTCGAAAAATAACGATTCCCACCTCTAAAAAAAAATTTCGCCCCCTAATTAAAAATCATGAAAGCAATGGGTCATTAGAGAGCTGATTTTGCCAGGAGTTTATTGCTGAGTATGAAAATGCTGAATTCTAGCACAGGAATTTGTATGTATGTTGTTACCTAAAGGTCTCAATGATGTTACCAATCAATAACACACAGCCAGTCAAACAAGCATTACAACAATAAATTGTAGGAAAGTGCCCAGATCCATTGTTTGAGAGAGTTCGTGAAAACTTCCCCAGGACGATACTCAATTTCCGCTCTACTCATCAGGGCATTGAGAAATTGAGTTTACCAAAGTAAATATGTATAATAAAGTAGATACATGAACATTTTAAATCACATTTTTGAGTTATATTTGTACCTAGCTCAAACAGGTCTATGCAAAAAGTGCCTTAAACTGTACTGCTTACTTTGACAAAGCAAAAATTATACATTTCAAATATGACACATGGACCAGTTGAAAAATTACAGAATGTATTCACACATACCTCGTAGTATTCATATTCTTCAACATCAAAATCGTTGAAGTTAAAAAAACCCAAATGGTAGGCTTTGTACACAGCTTGAAGGCAATCGAAGATCGAAAGGTGGAAAACTGATACACCACTGGAGGCATCCCTGAACAAATTGAATCAATAATTCACTATATAATACATCTCATGGCACAGATAGTCCAAAGGAATCTTGATATCATTTGATTTAGTCATTCATTATTAAAGGAAGCAGATTCCATCCTCAAAATTTCGATAACTACACAATAAATTGTTTTGCAACCTGTAACACCCCAAAAGTGGTAAAGATGCAATGAAGTCACAAATTTGACCAACTTTGAAATATAATAAATGTAGGAAGCAATGTACCGTAAATATGGAAAAAATTGGACACAGTTGGAAATATCGGACAGTTTTGGAATTTCACAGTAAACGGGCTATTTAGCAACCCTGAGTTTTAAAAAGGTGGTTGAAGTCTTATCAGTGTTAACAGTTATCAGCATTATTGGGAGTATGGGTTCGATGATCCTCTGTGTCGAAGTTTCTACGTTTCCAGGTACGATTTAATTATTATTGTATTCCATTATTTGGGAATAGCTGTCAAATCGTCTATGAGGAGGAATAACTAAGTGGATTGGAGAAATGGTTTTCATAACATTTCGTGGTGAATACACATAGTTATTTGCTCAACAAATTTCACAGTCCGAACACCTATCGTTATAGGCTCAGGAGGTAATTATTGTTTCCTTCTTTTTATTGCAAGTAACATAGGACAAGATGGATAAGGAACAGGTTTTGAAAAAACTTGATGTCATGTCTATAAAAAGGGAGAAATATTTCTTCGGAGCTATCCTAAATATGGATTAGAAACGTTGAATTATTCTCACTAAAATTTCTTTTATTACTTAGGCTCCAAAAAATTGTGTGGAACATTTGGAAAGAAAAATAAATTTTAATTTTGTTTTTAATTAAAATATTTGCAATTCGAAGTTGTTCTTTCTAATGGAGTTGTTCTTTTTTTAACGAAATTAGCTAAATGAATAACATACTCCAAGAATTTAAAGTTTGAATTATTTTTGAGGCAGTTTTCTAGATGTACCTACCTGTGATTTAAACTAAATAAACGAGGAAAAATAATTAAATCAGACTTTTCAATGGATTGAGACGCTTCCTACTTAGGAACAAGTGGCAGAGAGCTTTACCAAAGAAAATTTTGTTCGGTAAAGCTCCCTACAACTTGAAAAAAAAAAAAAAAAAAAAACAGTGTCCAATCTTTTGTGCACCCGTTTCAACTTCAATTTCTGTGGATTTTCGTGGGTGTCATATCTTGGAAACATTTGCATAAAAGATCGGAGAGTCTTTGAAAAAACAAATACACTAAAACCAACATCCACTGAAATTCTGAAGAGGTACCTATTCTGAAAGATGAGGGAATATAATTTTTTTTTCTATTTCCAGATCCTCTTGTACTATGTGAAACTTGAGAAGAACCTCTAAATGTATTCGATCTTAGCTACATTTATGGTACTACTTACAGGGGAAGGGGTTCGCTTATGGTTTTCAATGATGGGTTCTACCATTATTAAAACATAAAACTATCCTTAGTCATACAAAGAAAATAAGTTAGCCAAGAATGTACAAAGATCAATTTCCATTTGATCTCGAAATTAGGTAGGTTTTATGACGATGGATGTGATCATTAATCCGTTGCACAAACTCACACACGCACCAATGCACCCACACGTGGGTGTGTGTGTGTGCGAGTGGGCACAAGGATGCATGGGTGTGCACGCACGCGCGCGCGTGTGTGTGTGTGTGTCCTCTCCCTCATCATGTTCATCATCATCCTATCCCTCCTCGTCTTCCACAGCCTCAATTAATGCCCACCAATGTGCCCATTGGGAAAGAGCCTTTAGCTCCAAACGTGGCCTTGGGGCCCACGTCTGGCAGAAGCATCCTGCAGAGGCCAACGCAGCAATTAGTATAGAGCGAGACCGGCCCAGGTATGCTTCTGATGATTTGCGGCGAATGGCAGCAGAAGAGGCAGAGGCTGTACGCAATGGGGTACGTCGAATCAATTTTTATTTGCAGCAACGTTTTCCCATGCGCACGCTGCTTTCTGTCATTCAATCTCTTTACCTGAGGCCCCACGACAAGCAGCTTGTCCAGGATGCAATCCTGGCAAATAGCAGTGGGGCCTCTCCCGCAGACGTGGGACAACAGCCCGCCATTCAACAATCCTCCCCCGTGACCTCCGGTCTTCTTTCAGACTTGAAGACTGAAGTATTGAGGCTCGGGCAGCAGGTAGGCAATATTGTTGGTTATGAGAGTGCCTACCTGCAGGATCTGGCGAGGCGGGCTGTTGAGGGGCCAAATGGCTTGGAGGACGGGGTCGCGGCCTATGTGCAGAGGATCTTTCCGCAGGTTGAGGAAGCGACCGTGGCGAGGCACCAGGGAGAAGCTCCCCCTAATGTGGTGCCTTGAGGAAGTCGCAGAGCAGCTAAGCAAGCAAGGAGGCGGGAATACCAGCGTGTCCAGAGAATGTGGAGGAAGCATCCGGCTCATGCAGCTGCGGAGGTGCTGGAGGGAGCTGGGGAAGAACAAGTTATGCCCCCCCTCCAAGAGTTTGTGGATTACTGGGAGCCACTTATGAGTGCTCCCAGCCACAACTCTGGTGAGCCAGTGGTACCCCCAGCTTCCACCAGGGACTCCTTACGCAGCATCATGTGCACACCGGTGCATCATGACGAGGCACATAAGTGCCGTGTCAAAAAGTCCACTTCTGCTGGACCCGATGGTATTTCCGCCCGACGCTGGAATAAAGCTCCAAAGAATGTTAGGCTGCTCATCCTCAACCTGTTGCTACTATCTGGAAGACCCCCCAAAAGCGTTGACCCGTGCCCGGACAATTTTCATCCCAAAGAAAGGGGGAAGTGGGCCTGGAGGCTACCGTCCAATTTCTATTTCATCGGTGGTCTTCTGCCACTTCCAAAAGGTTCGGCATCTCGCCTCCACGAGATTGGTGCCATAGGTGACGTCCAGAGAGCATTTCGGCCAGCGGATGGCACGGCAGAGAATCTAACAGTTCTCCAAACTGTCATTTCTCTGGCCCGTATCAAGAAACGGCAGCTCCATCTTGCCGCTCTGGACGTTGCTACGGCCTTTGACACAGTTAGCCGCTTTGCCCTGACCGATTATCTTCGTGGTGTCGGGGCACCTGCTCGTTTAATCGGGTATGTTGCCTGTCTGTACCATGAAGGCGTGACGGTCCTCGAGGCATGAGGTGAGATGTCAGGGGATGTTGTTATTGGGCACGGGGTACGCCAGTGGGATCCTCTGTCGCCACTCCTCTTCAACCTGGTCGTGGATACGGCCTTGGGTAAGCTGCCAGCTGAAATAGGGTTTGATCTCGCCCCTGGGGTGCGAGTAGGTGCATTGGCTTTCACTGATATGTCATCCTACTCGCAGAAACCCGTGAGGTCTTGCAGATCTCCCTCAACGCTTTTGTTGAGCAGCTAGCCAGGTGTGGTTTGGTGGTCAACCCAGCTAAGTGTGGATCTTCGGAGCTCCTTCATATCCCTACCCAAGTCATGGTCATGCGTCCCATTCGTGCAACCCGGGCACCGTCTGGGTGAACAGAGGGTGGCGAAATGACCCGCTGGCGATAAGGGGGGAGGCTCATGCCAATGTGCCTCCTGTCCCTTACAAACACTTACCCCGTTATGGATCCGAATCAACAAGAGCCTCATAACCCCCGCGTGCCCATTGGCATGCGGGGTTCTAGGGGAGGCGCCCCAGGCTGGGGTGTCGGTCATCCTCCCCCTCATCTTCATCCTCTTCGTCCTACCCTTCATCCTCTTCCTCTGCCCTGAATATTGCCCACCAGTGTGCCCACAGTGAGAGAGCCTTCAGTTCAAAGCGCGGCCTCAGTGCCCACGTCTGGCAGAAGCATCCTATACAGGCAAACGCTGCGATTGATGTAGAGCGAGAGCGGCCCAGGAATGCTTCCGAGGATTTGTGGTGAATGGCAGCAGAGGAGGCAGAGGCTGTGCGCAATGGGGTACATCATATAAATGTATTTTTGCAACAACGTTTTCCCCTGCGCACGCTTTCTGCCATCCAATCTCTTCGCCTGAGGCCCCACTATAAGCAGCTTGTCCAGGATGCGATCCTGGCAAATAGCCGTGGGGCCTCTCTCGCATCTCATACAGGCATGGGACAACAGCCCGCCATTCAGCTTGAGGAAAGGCTCAAATGCAGAGCCACTAGGGTGATAAATGGAGCAAACTATTGATGGTGAGGAATCTTGACGTCTAAATTCGATAGCCGAGCACTCCAGAATGTGGGGGACCGAAAGAATTTCGAGGTCATTGCGCGGTGTTGCTGGGAAGTCATTCCTGACAAATATAGCTGAACCACCATGGTGACCTTAGGAACGGCAAAAAAAAGAGGCAAGTGAGAAGCCATCCAATTCGACAGTCTTCAGAGCACCCTCGCATAACCAATGTTCGGAGAGGCAAATTATGGAAATATTGAAAAAATTAGACAAGTGAAAATTTAGACCAGTTACTGATGACTCGGACAAGCTCAGAACATTCTGCAAAAAAATACCTTCTGTGGTGGGGAGGGACCCCCACGTCTGTCACATACATCAAGAGCTTTGCACTGAGCACCTGTCTGCGGATAAGAGGGGCATGGTCAGTGGCTACCTGACTGACCACTATTGGGTCGCTCCTTGGAAGTTGGGTCACAAAGGGGCCAACTGGGCATGTATCCAACCAGTGCATATCAGTGGCAATAACCTGAAATTGCTAATTCCAAATGGAATTGGCTCAATATTGTATTTAGAAGAACCAATCTACAATATGCATAGACAACATCTCAATGGAGTCATCGCCAGTCTCTCTCTTCACAAGAAAATTAGCAGACTCATTGCCATAGATACCCATAGGGCTTAACAGTCATAGATGTTATGGTTATGCCCAATGTGTGTGGCTCAGTGCAAAGGAGAATTTGTAGGTCAGGACCATCAAAATACGAGTCCACACCTTCCAGCAGGCATGTGGCCACACTGTGATAGGGCTAAACTGCAAATGTTTGAATTTCAGAGGGCAAGCAGAGAGAAGAAATCTCGGGAGGGTGAGGTATTTGTAATTCACAATCTGCCCAATACGTTTTTATGGTCTGAAACAGGAAAAACGAATTCTATCAGTAGCAATCATTTAAGTAAAACTGATGGGTCCAAGTGGACCACATAGAGTGAAGCACGCACCAAGTCTCGGGAGTTTTCTCTCAACTCGTTTTGCAGCACATGCGAACACAGGTTACATTTTTTTAAAGCCAGGCGTATAAAGTAATCAATTCTTACACCAGCCACAAACACTCAGTTGCTTCCAACGCAACCCCCTAGTGTGAAAGAGACTTGAAACTAAAATATACTAAACTATAGTTACCTATATGGGATGAATGGTGGTTGAACTCCATCAAGAAGAATGTTATATGCTTCCTCTGGGGTTTTTTCCAGATACAGTACCTAGAATAAAACAAAGACAAAAATGAAAATACAATACACACAAACACACATGCACACATGGACGCACGCACACATGCACACATGGACGCATGCACACACACACACACTTTTTTTTTTTTTTTTTTTACAAAACTCCCCTCAAAGGCGGAGGGGGCACACCATTATTTTGAGAAAATGAATAAAAAAGTGGGGAGGACGCCCAGGTTTACCCGACGCCGGCTCTAGGGATGAGGGAAGTTGCAGACGGATGAGGAGGAAGAATGGGATGAAAGGAAATGCCCCTATAGAATGACCACCAGTTCAAGAACGAGCCCCTCAGGACGCGGGTGGTGATACCACGGAGCACTCCCACCGAGATACCCAACTCGAGTAACTCCATGGCGCTTTTCCCGCACCACACCCTGAGCCATGACACGGTCGCAGCCATGACCCTGATGTTATTGGTCGCCACTCCTTTTAGCTCAGAAATCGCTTGCTGCAGATCATTTCTATCATACTTATTCATTTTTGCCTGCCAGGTCTGCTCCATTTCCATGCTGCCACTCACAACCTGGACATTCAGGACAATTGCATACCCATCGGGCTTGACGGCAATGAAATCCCGCTTCTTGCCCCGGTCACTCGGCATGTAGTATAGTCTCTCCCTTTCGACATCCCAACCTCCGGATGACAAAGCGCCTGCTATCTGCTTGGTGACCGTGGTAAGCCCTTCAGTATCAGTCCATGCGATTTATGACTGCCACATAATAGTTAATCTCGTTTCATTTTGAAGGATCTACTCAGGTTTAACGCAGCACACTGTTTTTTTACTAGCAGGAAGGCTGATGGACTCAGCTGACTTTTTAGCATCACATCCTTGTAAACCACTATACCAGTTCCCTTCCAATGTTCAACATTAGCAAAAACTGATGCAACCTGTTTCAAATTTTGGGATTCAACCATGATAGGACTATGTTTGTTTGGGAGTGGGGATTTCCCAAGTTCAAATGCCAGTACAATGTGAACATCATCAAGTTTCAAAACATTCAAACATGAATCTGCAACAGCAGCTTCAGGAGTGAGTTCCTTAGGCACATTTATGCCACAAAAAATATGTTCATGTCGGTTTATAGCTTTATGATCGAAATTCAACTCACCCTTCAGGGCCATTGTTTCACTTTTCAGAATTTTGATCTCTTTTTCAGCTGACGGTTTCCCTCTATAACATCATTAACGCTGGCTTTCAGTTCCGCAGTTCAGATGTGCAAAACAAGTGAGAAGACATGAATATCAGCAAATCTAGAAGTTGTGGAGGAGGCAGACCATCCTCCACAGCTTCTGGATTTGCTGATATTCATGTCTTCTCACTTGTTTTGCACATCTGCGACCTTCACGAGGCATATGAGTCCAAATTTAATGATTCCTGTGTATAATATCCATGTTCCTCAAGTGAAGTTGGTTATTTCTAGGCTATAGGCTGATAGGCCACCTAGAGTGGTTCTTAGGAGCAGAGGAGATATTTGGTATAATTGGTTTGCCCATACCAATACAAGATCCTAGCCAGTATCAGAGTATGGCGTAATAGTAATCTTACGATTATGATTACAGTCAAGGGGTTCAAGAGTTGTGATTACAATTACGATTATAATCACATAACCTGATTGCATTTGTAATCACAGTTTTTCTGTGATTATATTCGTAACCACAAGTTTTTAATGAGATTTTAGCAGTAAGAACGGATGTCCCCTATAAATAAGCCTGATACAGCAGATTTTTCCATGTGATTACACCTCCAATCTTAGTTTTTCCTGTGATTACTGCCGTAATCTTAGTTTTTCCTGTGAATACTATCGTAATGACAAACAATTGTATTCACAGGAAAAACTAAGATTACCCCTGTAACCACAGGAAATGTATGATTATGACTGTCATTACAGGGGAAAATCTGCCATACCATGCTTATTTATAGCAACCATCGGTTGTTATGGCCAATATCACATTAAAAACTTGTGATTATAGTTGTAATCGCAAAAAAAGTTGTGATTACGAATATAATCACAGAAAAACTAATAGTATTAAAAGTGTAATCGTAATCAAATGTTCAGATTCTGTGATTATAATTGCTATTGTAATTACAACTCTATAACCCTATTATTGTAATTTCAATCATAACTATAATTACGATTACACCTAACTCTGGTCAATATTGACAAATTTTAGTTTTTCCTCGAAAAACTATGGAAGTTGATATTTCCTACAATTCTTTACTACTACCAAAGCCATTCAAAGTGTCTGAACATGATGGCCTTCATATGGAAATGGCCTGTTATACGCAGACCCTACTTTTTCACAGAAGATTACACAGTGAAGAAATCATGAACATGTTTTGAATTAACTGTTAACATAATGTTGTGTTACTGGGTGTATTTGTGGCCATAACACAAAAAGTAGTATCCCTCGTCTCGTGTGAATTCAGTATTGAAAATTCGGTAAGGAAAACTCCTGGTACAAATGATCACAATACAGTTTATCATTTCTGTATTAGATATATACCCCTTCTGGCATATCACTAATCTATAGTACAGATGATTATTAAACGAAATCTATGAGACATCATTATTTAAATAAACATTTAAAAATTATTTAAATAATAAAGATGATAATTAAACGAAATCTATGAGACATCATTATTTAAATAAACCTACTTAGACATCGCACCTACTGAAAGAAATAAAAAATATAAAAAATTTAAAAAAGGCTGCTAAAATAAACTGTTACCATAGTAATACCTTAGTTTTATACGAAAGCTTGTTAAAAATCAATAAAACCTGGAATCACTATTAGAAAATAGAGAATTACTCTTAAATGAACCCATTGATAAATATTGAATAACGTACGTTGGTATAAGTGCATTACTGGAATCCTATTTTAGTTCTGTGTTGCTGAGATAGCTGCTATCTGGAGGAGGAAGTAAACAGGATGCATCTTGAAACTCACGTGTTCAATAGATCATACTTTGATTGATCGCACTTATGAGAATTAATAAGACAACAATTATTATTGATGATGAATGAATTTCAACTAGGTTTACTCTCCATATTATGGATTTCTACTATAACCATAATAAGAAACAGTCAAAGAAAAATATAATGACATAATGGAGCCAATATAATGATGCCAATAGAATTTATCGTAATCCTAGTGACATTGTGAGTCATTTTGTAATTTGTGCGTCATGGTAAATACCAAGCCACCTTAACGAAAAATCAAAATTGTAATGCACTTGGGAAGTCACAAATTTTCCAGTTTGCAATAATATTGTACAGTAATCGTCTCTTTCTTGTCCCAATATAAGTAACTTGTGTTTTAATCAATTATTATGTACAAGAAAGTTTTTATAAAGTTTATGATTGATAAAAACATAACAACCTCACTTTACAATTCTGGATCTTTCAAACTTTCCCTGCGTACATGCCTCGCAATAGAATAAAGAGTGTAACTTTTGAAATTCAGGTGAACACTTATCCCAACTTACATTGTGTAAACAATGGAAACAGTTGACTTGGGAAGGTAAAAAATTGGTTCAAAAAAGGAACTTTCAAGAAAGTCGTATTCAAAATTCATGATTTTGAATTTGTTTCCTATAATGAAGCCTGATTGCAATTTCAATCTATATAAAAAATCACTGTGTGAGAACTCATACAAATTTATTGAGAGAAATAAGGTGATTAATAATTTTAATACATACATATATATATATAAACTTACAGCGTACGATGCGATTAGATAAGCTGCATTAACTCTTGTTTGTGGGTCAACAGTTGTGTAGTGCACGATTTTTTTGTGAGATTGATAGGCCACCTGAAAAAATTGAAATTACAGATTTATGGATGACTTTGATCAACTGCACACAACGATGGATGTGACATTATTGTTGTACACAGTACCACACATTTGTTTTCAAACATTCAAACCTGACCAATGCACACCTGCACCTGTATACCTGACAAAGGAAATAAAATAAAGATAATGTATACATATAAATAATTACATTTATCTTTTATTTGATTTGTTCACTTATTTTCATTAATTTATAATTGTTATATATTTTTTTGTGAAAAATTAAAGTAAGTTTTTATGTCATGGATAACTTAAATTCAAGCAAGAGCCCAATTCATTACTTAAATTACCTTCTGATATAGCTTATAAATAATTTGTAAACTCATTAACTTTTCTGAAAAGAAAGATTATACAAATCAATATTTTCTCTCCTATTGATCGTGTTCACTCCCAGTAAATTTATATTGAATATCCTTTCTTTTTTTCTCCAAAATTTAGTTTAATTGTCTACATGAACTCAATTTTTTCCCACGAGCTCCCATCGCTCTCTGAAATTCTCGTTTAATCCAATCCTTTTCTCTGATAACTACTTTAATAATTGGTACTAACGATGTCCACACCCAAGCCAAAACAGGACAATTTCGGTGCAGTCTCAGTTCTTTCGTTATGATCCAGAGTGCTTCCTGGTGACAGGTACTTCAAATACAGTCAGTAAGTATTCATGGCAAAAAGCAATGCACAACACAGAAATCCAAATTCAACAGTCCAGTCTCGACCCTTCCTATATTAATGGTATATCTGATCACCCCACTTCTCAAGACAAGAGACAACTCACCATACAACAATCTCAGTACACTGTCCAAACATGGCTCCTTGATGGATCAGTAGGTCCGGACATAGCTAAAACCCATGCAGACTCCAGTCAAAGATCCTTATACTACCCAAACCTTTTCATGTTATCAACTCAGCAACGCAATATCATCAGATGTGATCGAAGCTGTCTGAATGAACCAGTTATCAACCTAGGTTCAGAAAGCACTTAAATACAACGTTAAACATCAACAATCTGGATGAACTAGTAACGATTATTGAAAGGCTCGGAAGGGTCAAAGAAGGAGCCAGTCACCAGAAACAATACATCCCCCTGCTGCAGAGATAAATTGACCATCTCACACAAACCCAGTTATTCACAAGAAAAAGATCAAAACCGTGATCTATGCAACATTCCAGACTGAAAAGGCGAGGAGATGCCTGTTTTTGGATCAGAAATAGGAGGAACTCTCAGTACCCTTCAGGATGCTTCTACCACAGAATGAGCGAAGCAAATACAGGGAAATACAAAAAAATCAAATTTCTCATAGGCACCTGAAAAATGTTGAGTGTCTTTCCAAGAAAAGTACTCCGAGACAAAACAGTCGCAGAACTCGTCAAGGCAGAAAACTGGACACAGACCCCACATGTTTGGAAGAGTAAAGAAAACAGTCTTATTCAACAGACAGAAATTCTCATGGACTTTCCTCATAACAGGTATAAATAACTGGATTTTAGGAGCAGATTTCCATCATAACTTATATTTACTGGTTCACATCAAGAGAGCATTGTCCAAATTTAAGGATGATGACTCAAATTTAAGATGACTCAGAGATTAAAAAGTCGATACAGAAGTTCCCAGACTTTGTAGAGCCTGACTCAACAGCAAACTTCCAAATTCATCACTCCATCGAGACTAGCTGTAGACAGAAATTCCCTTGGCCAAGACGGCCACCACCCCACTAACCAGCAGTCAATGAAGCTCACTTCGACAAACTACTCAAACAGGGTATCCTGAAAAGAAAAGACACTCAATCATCAGACCCTCAAAGTCGCAATGGGCAATGCCTAAACATAATGCTGAAAAACTCAATGGAGAAATTCAACAGTATGGAAACTGGAGCCAGCTAAATTTTTGTAAAAATCAGACATATGCTGCGTACCAAACATACTAGATTATGATTCTTCCCTCGCAAAATGCAGAGTGTTCTCTTCAATAGCTCCCTCGTTATTTGGATGCAGAGAACATACTCAAGACAGTGATAAAAACGTCTTATGGCCTCAAACGAATATGTCACTATTCTGTTTGGACTGCATAATGCAACATAGAGCATTCAACAATCACAACACACATGCTTTTGCATAAATCAACAACTTTTCAATTGCATATAGGAACGTAGAAGAGCTGAAGAAGCACATAGAGAACGTCCTATAACCCCTGTTTTTAAATATAAATTTAAAAAAATTGATTCAATTTTTGGTAAAGTTTCAAGGCTCAACGGAAAACTACGTAACTTTTTCTGATTTTTTTTTGCGTGGTGGAAAATGTAATGGATACAGATAGCCCCTTCTTGTCACATGCCACACCAACATTAACTCTCCCCACATGCAGCGGTATTCAACTTGGCAATGTAGTATGAAGCAGTGATCAAAGGTCTATGACAACCCTTCCAGTAGTCTCTTACCAGCATCCTGTTCGTATTTAGAATCATACCATCGGCAAGAAAACTGATAATTAAAATAATATATAGATACTATTTGCCAACGAAAAGCTGTTAACACTTTATTTTTCCCAGGACTTAGAATCCATATTATATTAACATGACTTTTCGTAGGCAAATGGTACCTATATATTATTTTAATTATCAGTTTTCTTGCTGATGGTATGATTCTAAATACGAACAGGATGCTGGTAAGAGACTACTAGAAGGCTCGGTATAGACCTTTGATCACTGCTTCATGCTAGATTGCCAAGTTGAATACCCCTGCCTGTGGGAGGAGTTAATGTTGGTGTGGCATGTGACAAGAAGGGGCAAAAAAAAAAAAAAAAAAAAAAATCTGAAAAAATTACATAGTGTTTCCTTGAGCCTTGAAACTTTACCAAAAATTAAATCAATTTTTTTATATTTTTAATTGAATTTAAAGAGCTTCTTCAGCTCTTCTACGTTCCTATATGCAATTGAAAAGTTGTTGATTTATGCAAAAGCATGTGTGCTGTGATTGTTGAATGCTCTATGTTGCATTATGCAGTCCAAACAGAATAGTGACGTATTCGTTTGAGGCCATAAGGAGTTTTTATAACTGTCTTGAGTATGTTCTCTGCATCCAAATAACCTGGGAGCTATTGACGAGAACACTCTACATTTTGCGAGGAAAGAATCATAATCTAGTATGGTTGGTACGCAGCACATGTCTGGTTTCGTATAAAAATTTAGCAGGCTCCAGTTTCCAAACTGTTGAATTTCTCCATTGGGTATATTTTAGTATTATGTTTAGGCATTGCCCATTGCGACTTTGAGGGTCTGATGATTGAGGGTCTTTTCTTTTCAGGATACCCTGTTTGAGTAGTTTGTCGAAGTGAGCTTCATTGTCTGCTGGTTAGTGGGGTGGTGGCTGTCTCAGCCAAGCGAATTCCTGTCTACCGGTAGTTTCGATGGGGTGATAAATTTGGAATTTTGCTGTTGACCCAGGCTCTTTGGTGACTTGTTCAAACACAAATATGACCCGTCAGGCCAATGAGAGCTCTAACACAGATTGACAGAACCAACGACATACAAGTCCATGGAACAATTTTGCAAAAACAAACAAGTCCATGGAGGAAGTGAGCAAAAGTAAACAAGATCACCAGTAGCCTGAATAAAACCAAACATGTCCATAATAAAACCCTTATTTTCTACCTTTTAATGGTTTTATGGGTTTTATTTTCTACCTTTTAATGGTTTTATGGATTTTATTTTCTACCTTTTAATGGTTTTTATTTTCTACCTTTTAACATAATCAATAAGAAGAGATATAAGCAGAAAGCCAGAATCACTGTGCATTCTTGCAGGACCAGTTTTTGGCCTCTACTGAAAATCCGTATGCAGTGGACATGTTTGGATCTGTGAGGGTGCTCCTCAGATAGAACAGTGTACTCACCTTGCATCTTCCCACCAGAAGCTGTGAACAAGTATTTGGTGTACAGTAGATGGTTTTAATTTTAATTGTCTTCCTCTCAAAATATTAGGAAAAAGTACAGATTCAGATGCTTCTGTGTCCAGTAGTAGATACAAAACCTTCCACTATAAATTGGCTTCATCGAAACAAGCATCTATTCCTAACCTGGTACAAAGTGCCCTTTGGCCAGGGTTTTTTTGAGCCAGGTCCTGACCATCACTGATTACTCAAATCAGTTTTTTGGCTGGTTATTTGAAGTTCCTTTCCTAGATTTATCTGGGCATTGTGCTTGTCGATGTTCTAAGCAATTCTAACCTCAACATTGAGTGAGAAATCCACTCCACAAGGCTGTAGGGACCTGCTTTCTTAACACATACATCTAAAATTTGGGCCTTTGTCATCGCATCCTGTACAGTTAGATGAGGTGCTCCAAGTGTCAAAGATCTTCTCATTTCTTCATTTCTCGATGTTCAAAGAAAAGCTCTCACAGCAATAGTTTCCCTAAATGAATGAGGTCAACCTGAGTAAGCACTGAGTGATTCGTTCTAGCCATATGAATTGGTGAGCCAATAGCCATATGGATTGGAGATTTTATGTCACCCTGTTTATGAACATCAAGTGCTGCCTGCCACCTGGGAGCAAGCTACTCTTATCCATCACAGCTACCATCACCTGTGACAGAGGTGTGTATCGGTGCTGTTCCATGAAGGGCAGATTCAATCAAACTACACATGCTCTTCAAAGCAGCAATTCTAGATAACAAACAGATTCGATCCCTACAATATCTACTCTATTCTCTGGTAGCAGACAAAACAAAAACTCAAACTAGCTCCCAAGTCACACACCCATGGTACATGGATGGTTCTATCAGCTGTTGTTGTTATATTATAGGGAAGAGTCCCATTGGTCAGCCTTGGCTGTAGTGTTGACGATTTGTATGTGCCTTGGCCTATAGTAGTCAGCGGCCTGACTTCTACCCTTGTAACAACTCACTCCATCACCCCATCATCACGTGGTACTAGAGCGCCATTTTGTGTGACTCTGTCCTCTCACGACCCCCATCGGCAAGATCGACAATTAATAATTAACTTTTACCACTTAAAAATTACACTATTTGTATACTAGCAGCATGATCAAGTGGCTACAAACTTGTACAACTGGAATATAAACGAGCGGCCATAACAGAGAGTTATAGTCTTAAACGACCTCAGAAATTGTTTCAGAATGCCTTAATATGGATTTCCACAAAGGAAATAATTTTGGAAAATTTGGTTTTTAAAATTATTGGAGCCATTGTAACAGCTTCATTCTCTTCAATAATTCGCCAATGAGTTTTATAGGCCAAAAAAATTTTCACCTGACAAGAGTGAATATATTTCTGTAGCTTGCTTGTACTTGGAATTAAAATATGCCAGGAAATTGTTGAAGAGTGAAAAGTGGAAAAATTATACTGTGATTGCTATAACAACAAAATTGGAAGAGGGTAAGTCACATTTGAAGGCAAATTATAACTCATGGAATATTTAATATCAAATAGAGCGGCTAGATGAAGTAGAAAAAAAAATTCTAGTAAACATCAGACACATTTTTAAACTGGACACGATAATTAACCTGAATATTTCTAATTTTAAATTATCATAAAATCTAGCAGAATTTAAAATCTTAATGCAGTAAGACATTATTACCTTTCTTTTCCGATTAAGCTTTACACAATATCGATAAAGCATGGCTAAATTAAGCGGCCCAAAATCAGAGAAGAAATTTTCATAGATCAGCTCTTCATCAATTGAGAAATAATGAGTGTTACTCGTTGACCGTGGCTTAAGAGACGTCTTGAGGGTGACGAAATATAGGTGGTCTGCAACAAAGAGCAAAATTAAAGAAATTTGGTTAATGAAACACCATACATTGAAACAAAAAGTATTGTACCGTCTGTTTTGTTGCAGACATTCAATCAATCAATCGTTTTGATCGTCAAAAACAAAATCGTAAGACGTAAATGGCCTAGTTATTTGAATTGTCAAAATAATTAACGTAGAATTCTAAGCTAGATGAAGTCTACTCCATAATAAATTAGATAAGATGTTGATCTAATCTGTTTTTCTTTGATTTCCTATTAATTATAATTGGGCCATTAATATAGTTTTCTGTAGGTGATGCACCGAGCTACATACCGGGAGAATATTGACTTAGAAAATTCATATCTTCATTAGTATTAGTAGTAGAGACATGCCGTTGGTCTTGAAATGTTCAGTAGATGTTGCACTTTCACAAAAACATTTTTTTTTTTTTTTTAATGATAACCTTCCTAACCCCCTTAAAACGCTATGTCAAAAACTATCTGGTCTGCAGAAATGGTAATCGTCTCAAAATGTAGCAAATTTAGTCCACTTTAAAAACGTATTCGTTGGATGTTACCAAAAAACTAGTCCTTTAGGGTTAAAAAACTCAGAACTACCGAATCTGACGTACGGTCCGATAAGGTAACTGGACTACAAGAGCTGGGGCCCTAGCTAGCACAAGCTCCACACCCCCTTCACACACTAGCCCCCATTGTTGCAAAGAGGCTATTGCCCTTCAAGGGACTAGGTCCCTCAATTTTTCTGGGCCTTCCCATTCCATGACGTGTGTTACTTTATCCCACCAGGGGCTGACACTAACAGTCATGGTACTGCACTGCTACAGTAGTTCTACCTGTTGGTTACTTCCCGAAATAGACCCATTGTCCAGGTCGAAATAGTTCGTATGAAATAACCTATGGTACTAGGCGCCACTCTTACAGCCCCCTCTTTACATGATTTTCCCCTTGTTGATACCTTGCGCCACCCCTTTTTGCTCTACGATTCGTTTTCCCGTACCATCAATCTCATCAATGCTGGTCAAAAATGAGTATTATATTATTAATTAATAAATAATTACAATAAAGAAACACAAAAATTGGCAACAAAACAAAAACAACTTGTGTCTGTCATGACTGCCCTTATAGGCAACATAAGAAGAGCAAATCGGTAAGGTCCTAGTTCACATGCAGTGCTCTAGCTGAAGCTTCTCATGTTTGGAGCCCCAATAAATTTTAATGACATTATAAGGCAGAATTATTTCTGTGAAGAGAATGGGATGGAATGGAATAGTTCCCTTCAATATTTAATAGAATAGTCCATTGGTGGGCTCAGGCGATTAGCCTGCAACTTCCAGAGGATGCCCTGAAAGCTAAAAAGGTATAATGGGAAGGGGGAACTATTCATATCCATCATATTTCTGTTTTTTTTTTTCTTTTTGCACTTAAGAATAATACCTTGTCCGAGACTTTTGAAAAATGTGTTCACGCGAGTGTCGGTTCAAATTGATGATGAGGGAGAGCAAACGTATTCAAGCTAGAGTGGCGAGGAAGGTGGGGACACCCTCCACTCCTACAAGGGAAGGGTTTATGACCTCGTGGCACCCATGCGGTCAATACTGGGGGGAACCCCCACTCTCATATGAGTACCAAACTAGGAGCTTTAAAAATTAAGTGCCACATTTTTAAATTTAGGAGTGTCTGGAAACCAAAACCAAGAAACGCCACCAGTGGTCTAGACGTTCAGGAGCACATGGTCGAAACCCACACTACCGAGCCTATCCCCACCTCAGCTGCAAGTACAGTAGTTGACCATTGTGAAACAAGATCCTCCTCAGCCGAGGGTAACCGGAAAAAAAATCCCCGGAAAAAATCCCGCAAGGTGGAAAAAAATCCCCAAGAATACTCAAGGGCAGAAGAAAATCCCCTAAAAAAAAAAAAAAAAAAAAAAAAAAAAGAAAGAAACAATGGTACAATGGTACAATGGTGGAAGGAAAGAAATTCATAGTTTTTTATGCACGCTTTGATCGTACGTAGCAGTACTATTAGTATAAATATGTACATAGGTCTGCAAAAGTTGTCATCAGCCAGCAGTCAGGAAGTCAAGTCATGTGAAGCTAACTATTTGTTCCTCACTCGAGGGGTCAAATATGTTATACACAATTCTCCGTGCAATTCATGTACACCTTCGTCATCGGTGGAGGGGGGCTGTTTGCCGTATCTGAGAAAAGACGGATAAACAGGATAGTGAAACCGACAAAACTCTTTGTGGGACAAACTAGGTAGGTAACTGTTAGTCAGTTCTTGAAGGCGTTCGTTTAAACGCTGGTACTTGGTCTGTTTCCGGTTGGCACACGGGTCCCCAAGTTTCCAGCGAATCGATTTGGTGAGTTCCTGGGAAACGTGGAGCTGAATGTCCTCCATCACAATAATAATTAATGATTAATGTTGGTCCCCTACAACAACAATGTCCGACTTTTCATATTTGCGAGTTTTTTTCCCCGAGTTGAGCTTATTATTGTCATTTATATTTTCTCTCCAATCAATTAAGAGTAGACAACAGTGCTTTATGCTGGAATGTTATAATGCTAGAAATAAAGACAGGAGGGCACATTTCTTTCGTGTTCCCTCTATGATCCTCAGAGAAGAAAACGTTGGTTTGACGCTGCTGAGGTACCATTCACTATGGCTGATAGAGTAGAAGTTGAGTTGCACTCGTGCACCGAAAGAAACTGCTTTCAACTTAACTCATTTTAGTACAAAAAAAAAAACGGAATTGAATAGAAAATATAACTCGGTTGCTTGGAGTTGTAATGTTGTAAACAGAATGGTCGCTTATAGAGCAGGAAGCTTATAAGGTCAATTTTTCTGCTCCTGCCGCATGGCGACCTTAAGGCGGAGCGTTTCTCACCAAAGTCATCAAGGTCACTTTGTTAGGTTGTCTCAACAGACTCATGGATCTTACACTTAGTGTATCCAGCCAAGTGCACTGGTGACGTATAATTTTAATTTAATTAAAAATCAATGACACACGTCTTGCGAAAAAACTAAATTAGTATCATCTCAACTCAATCTCATCTTTCGAATAAAAAAAATTTAAAAAATATGTGGCTAATGCTCTCATCATACGCAAGGTCGGTCGTGGTCCACTAGTTAGGATATCAGACTCATAAGTCGAAGGTCTGGGGAACCCGGGGTTCGAATCCAGAGCGGACTGAACCTTTTTTTGCTTCATACACCTACCTACCTCAACATCAGAAATATATTTTTAAACGTCATTCCGACCTGTACTTATGTCCAACTAACCTGAACTTTTACTAAGGGATTGACTACTTGATGTTATGCAGGCCTGAGATACGAGTATCCAGACCACTAAACTATACACATCATTCTGACCTACATGTCCAACCAATTTGAATTTTTACTAAGGGATTGACTACTTGATGGTGTGTATTTTTGAGATGCGAGCTTGCGAGCATCCAGACCACCAAACTACACACATCATTCTGACCTACATATCTAACTAATCTGAATTTTTACTAATGGATTGACTGGAATTTTTTCAATTTAGGCGCTCAGAAGGCCCGTTGATTTCAAATGGGCAAATCGATGTGTTGGGAGGTTGAATCAATACTATCGAGACTATTCGATGGCAGAAAAGAAGAGTGGGGGATCCCTACAAATTTAGTTCCGCGGAGGCAAGTGTTTCCAAACACTCCTTTTAAATTTCAGAAGAGAAACTGCCTCGGAATAAATGCGTGCTCATGCGCCTCAGATACCTACCTGGTCTACTTAGCTCCGACAGTCGTAAAGGTTGTGTATTAAGGTAGGTATCGACACAGATGAGGCACAGCACAAGCTCTAAGCCTTGAGTGTCCTGTGACCGGCTACGACTAGAAAATGATTTCTAAGTTATTTGTTAGGGGAATCGTCAAGCTTGATTAGAAATAGCTAAATGGAGTAGGTGCACACTATAAACCAAGAAGTATAATATAGAATCTGAAAGACGTTTACCTTTGATGAATTCGCAGGCGGAAATGAGCACACCGTTGTGAGTATCCATGATTTAAGCATTTAATTATAAATAGATGAAAGTTTGGTTGAATCAGAACTCGGAATTAAAATTGAAACCAAAAGTACATCAGAGTCTGTGACATGATAGCTACCTACTATGCTTGAGAGTTCAGTAGGATATGATCAAATGATACCTGGTACAATAGTTAACAGTTCAATTTTATATGCTTGCAGCATTTGTACATGACGGTTCGCACTTGATTAGCATTAGATTACATTATGACTAATAGTCCAGCGATGACAGTTCTCTTTCAACAACAGTCTGCTTCACTTTAAGTGACGATTTGGATTCTGTCTACTGACGTGTCTCAGTTCTACCCACCCAATGAGACCTCCATCTTATTTATGAAAATCTGAGGAAACGCATGCAGTAATACCCCATATTTTTGCGTCATTTGCTATAGGTTCTCTGAGTACTTAGATAGGTACATGCATTTCTGAAAGGATGCATATAGGATAGTAACTTGGTGCGTGGCGTCGGTGGCTTTTATCCAATCAAACTTGAATAAATAAACGTTGCGAGCAATTAACCATACTATTCAACTGCGACATATAGAACCACAACACTAGGTTTGTCAGAAAAACGCCACATGAAAATATTTGCACTCTAAACACTAACCGATGAAAGAGCGCGCACTTCACTTACTCTCAACGGACTACGCGTTTCGGACACATACCATTATTTGTTTACACCAACGCACAAATTCGTAATTAGAGCTTCCTTCGTCTTCACATTGATGAGTCTTTCTATGGAACTACAAGAGCTATGGAACCTTCCATACTGAGGAAAGTATTTCCAATGAAGATGCTAAACTCGATGGTACTGCGCCGTGTGGCCACCGTGGAAACTCGATCGAACTCAACTACCGATGAACAAAGGGCACAGCAACATGTCCGATTGTCCAAAACCTCTTATCTTCGTTCTCAGATCTAAGGTTCCTGTGAGATACTTTAAAATTATCAGGACACACTTCCAATCATTCCTATATATTCCTGTAAATCCTATTTGTTTTCTGCTAAGAAAGTTGACTGCAAATGAAATGTCTGGTCTCGTTCCATTTTGAATGTACAAGAGAGCCCCTATTACTTCTCGGTACGGAACATTCGGAGACAATTTTGAGTCTGCAGTCGACTCTAATTGTGCACCTACGGTACAAGTAACAGGTGACATGGGAATTTCACTAATACCTTCCTCGGGATGTAGAAATTTGTCCAGCAAACCCTGAATCATGGTTCTTTGATGAATAAACAGTTGTTTGTGGGACTCACCTCTGACAGTCTCAAAACCCAAGAATTTCTTAGGGGTTCCCAGATTCTTAATTTTAATCTCTTTCTACAAAGCCTTGACTACTTCCAAGGCTAACTGATTTTATCATTTGATGCCAAAAGGCAATCATCAACATAAATGATAAGCAGAATATATTTTGTACCTTGTTTCCATTTAAAGATACATGTTTGAAACGGATAAACTTCAAATCCCAAATTTATCAGAATGCTACTGAACTTTTTGTACCATAAATTTGGGGAGACCTTTAATCCATACAATGAGCTTTTAAGATAACACAAATAATTTCCTTTCAATTCCAATGAGGGGTCTGAAAGTTCCTGTAAGCCTTCAGGGACTTGCATATATACAGGCTTTTCAAGAGCCCCATGAAGGAAAGCAGTGGTCACGTCGAGTTGATGAAGATGTAACCCAAGTTTGTTCACTATTGATAAGAAAACTCTTACATCACCAAGACGCGCGACCGGAGAATAAATTTCAGAAATTAAATACTCGTTAGTGTTGGCAAAACCTTTAATAACTAGACGACTCTTGTACCTTTGGGTACCATCCACTTCCATTTTCCTTTTATGTAGCCAACGAGACTTAATAACTTTGGTACCTGGTGGCAAGCTAGTCTTAGGCACAAGTTCCCAGGTATTCATTTCCTCACTTCACTACGTATAGCCTCTTCCCATAGTTCTCTGTCCGGAGAGCACATTGCTTCTCAGTATGAGAGAGGCTCCACGTATTCTGAGACATCACACTGATTTGTCATATTCAGGAGCAGTGATTTTTCACTTTGTCTCAGGACTAAAGATTCCCTAGTAGGAGGATCTGTGCCTGACATCGATTCCGATTTGTAGTGGATTTACATACATCTGACTAGGAGTCGGAACTCCTAGCGGAATATCACGAGCCGTGCTATCCAGATGGTCGTGTGGGCTTGATCCTTGGAAAAGTTCAGGAGAGAGGTACGAGAAAGTACCGTTATTCTCTCGTGCATTGGTATATTTCATTTGATAGGATGTATGTGAGTCCTGAAACGAGACGGCTGCAGATCGGTCGTTGCGACGCTGATCTAAGTGTGATTTCGTTATCGGGGAATATTGATATTCCGACTCGAGCCGAGTGTCTTCGTCATGATATGAGGAATTATTTTTTGGGTACTGAAAAGTACCTTTGTTTGCAGGCATGTTATGCACTACGTGAGTTCGATGAGTACTCGCATCGGGCGTGTGCCCGATAGGTAAAGGCGCAGGGATTTCTGTTTTCGTGTTGAAATCGCCGGAGCTCCCCTTTAGAGGAGTCAGATATTGATTTACGCTATAATTTACATCTTCAGGAGATGCGTATGAATGTGTCATATCGAAAGCTCGGTCTTGCTGTGTTTCAGGAAGACGAGAGGGTCGCGTGTGTCGCACGTGATCGGCCGTCGCTGCGCCCGACAGTAAGTCGGTGCTAGGCCTTTCGTTTACGTGGGCGCTGCCACCTGTCGGGCGGGAAAGGTGATTAGCAGTCGCGTGACCGCTCCCCTTTTGATCACCGGCGCCTGGCCGTCTGTCCGTCGCATCCGACTGTTCTATCTCGTTAAGAAGGCGGAATGAAGGTATCCGCTCCATCTTGGAGATATTTCAGTATCTGTGTTCTGAGAAGAATGATATTCAGAGGGTCCTCCATGCGTTCTGAAAAGAACACGGTTAACGGGGACTCGCTTCCAACGGATGTTGGAGGGTCCTCCGGGCAGAGCAGCCAAACTTTCAGAGAAAGATGGGTCCGGCCTTGTCAGTTGATCAACTCGTGTGAGAGTTTTCTTGATGATCAACTGGCTAGCCCCAGCGGACGGCTGTCGAATGAATTCGAAAGCCCGGGCGACAAGACTCGACTCGTCCCAGCGGGCGTTCAGCGGATTACTCCTCTGAACCGGGTGGCGAGTTTTATAGAAGGTAGATGGTAGTGAGTAATACAGGATGTATTAGGCTCGAGCTACCAGAAGTCTTGAAAAAGAAGGTAGAGTATCTCGTCCCCGGATCGTGTAGAAAGCTTCGCCTTCAATCGCAGTAGCTGGTGAAGAGAAGAAACGTCAGATCATGAGGTTGAGAATGGTATAATGGGACGGCCTATCAAATGCTATATTTATATCCGTCCGGAAGTCGGATTCTGCATTTGATTGGCTGGATCGGTTGATCTCTAGCGCTCGCGTGTGCGGAAGTAGAAATCGCTTCCGATTTTGTTGATTGCGCCCGGTGGGCGGAAGTTTAAACATCTTCTTCCGCCTTTCCTCCGTAGAGTGCGTCTGGCCTTGTTTGCCCTTGATCGGATTTGAAAGTCATTTGATTCAAGGCAATTTTTATGTGTTAGCTTGCCGGCTCGTCAAGCTTTGCTTGTGCAGTGAGCGTTTAGCTTGTCGTGTTTTAACTTTCGACGAGTTAATTTCTTTTTGTGATTATGAATTTCGCATAATCTTTTCGGCGATTTCTTTTGTTTTGTTTAGACGTAGCCTGACGTCTTTTTTGTATAGTTCTAAAGTGTGAACTTCTTTTTGGTGGCCCTGAAAAGGGCCGGTGAAAAGGTGGTGAGTTCACCACACGATTCCTCGTCCATATCAAGAATTTCAGCAAGTGGCCTAGGATAGTCTCTAATTCTGTCCCCGTACACTATGGTCTCGATACATTTCACGTCACTAGAATTTACAAGAGTTTTATGTTGTTCAGAGAAAATGACAAACCCTGTTTCATTACATTCTAGCAAAAATCCCTTTTTAGCATTTTTGGAGCAAATTTAATCTTATTATTTACATCCACATAGTGTACAAGGTAACCGAATCGTTTTAGGTATTTAAGAGTAGGCGCATAACCCTTGACTATTTCAAAAGGACTTTTAAACAAATTTGAAGAATGAGGCATATTATTGTACACAAATACTGAATACTTGAGTGCGTGCCCCCAGAATGCATAAGGCATTTTGGCTGAAAGCAAGTTCACTCGAACCTTATGTTTAATTTCTTGGCACACTCTTTCAGCACATCCATTCTGCTGAGGAGTGTGTGGTTGACATGGATCCCAGACAATGCCCTCATCAGAAAACAACTTTTTCATTTCTAAGGTTTGATATTTGTTTGGCCCTGACCAAAATTCGAATTCTCCCGCCAGTGCTTGAAATGGAGTTGGCATGTTGTCTTCCCAAACTTCCGACAGAGCGCATAAGTCGTTCAATGTTTTTATCCCGCTTTTTATATATTTAATGATGGAACTCTGAAAATATCTATTTTTTCCCGATCATCCAATAATTATATACGATTTGAGTTCCCGAAGGTGCAGTGAAATTGTGAAGTATTAATTGTAAATTGTACGTGAACTGCGGACGACGAAGGCAAATGAATATCAGTCTAATTCCGCCTCCCGTACGAGCCAAACGGCTCTCCCGCTATTATGTTTCCGATCCCGCCTTACAGTCATTAAAGTGAACTAGGATTACGTTATTTTGTGTATTTTTTCTTCCCGGATTATTCACTGGTGCCGTCAACCCGGGAATTAGTGATCGCGATGCTGAGCACAGTTCCAGATCGCGAAATTCCGGATCCGTACCTAAAGGATGCTCATGATGCTCACCGCCATTGACCCGAACACGTCCCCCCGTTGTGTTGGATTCCGCATTGAAATTACGTCGTGTAGTGACTTCGGTTAATATGATTTACATTCAGCCAGTCATCAATTCTTCCGTCATCTTTCTGTATTGAGACCGATATAACAGCTAACGCTAAGCCGGCTGTGTTGACTATGGACCCCGCCAAGGTTTATAACATACCTAAAGGAGTGAAAATATTATACAGAAGAATTTCATGATGGCTCATGATCACCATATTCAGTGATAGTCATGAACCTGATTCCGCCTTGTTAACCCTTCCCGACACTGTCCGAGAAGGCGAGGAGCTTCAGCTTACTTGTACCCCGCACGTCATAAAGGATTTTCAACGAGCTAAGAAGCTGTTAGCCGAATCCGCATCCCAGCCAAGGAACGAAATTACGTTCCATGTAAGATCCCGTTATGAGGGAGTAAAGAGAATAAAACTCTTACTAACCTCAGTCCCGTCCTATAATGGAAATATAGCCAAATTCAAACACTTCATTCGAAGTAACAACGCCGCTGGAAATTATATACCACGCCTCCCAGATCCCGCAAAAATTAAGATAGCTCGTATTCCGAAATGAGTTGTAGCTCAAAGGTACCTACCGCTTTCAAAACAGCTGACTACGAGCAGTACTAACAGTACCTATGATCAGAAAACTGTGGTAAGTACCAAATAGCCAGAGCTATCTTCGCACGCAAGACCATGATCCCAAAATTAAGTAAGATGGACGCCAACTCATGTGAACTATATCACGTCAGGCCGAGCTTGGGTCGAGTTCGTGCACTCAATCGAGGTTCCCGATCTCGCCAGATTTCTACGGTTTGAAAATCATTATTCTCGAAAATGGATCCCCCCTTGCAGCAGAAGTTCAGCAGGGAGCGAGAATTTCATCCCGAGTTGCGAGCAATTGTTGGAGTTTTTGGGAGGAGTTGAGAGTGGTGACAACCGAGTAACTCGTACCGCAAGATAGTGGTGCCAACCGAGTAACTCGTACCGCCAGATAGTGGTGCCAACCGTGTAACTCGTACCGCCAGATAGTGGTGCCAACCGTGTAACTCGTACCGCCAGAGGAGCTCCCACTCTCGCCGCAGCGAGTTCTGTCTCAAGTGTTCGCGCCAACTAGAGACTTTGCCGCCGTTGCTTCTGTGGACAGTGCCATTTCATGTATCACTGTCAACAATATAGACAGCCTTCCGTGGTGGAGAGAAGACAAGTAGGGGATTGTGAGAGACTATGCGTCGACTGCTTCTCAATCTGCCATCCCGATATTAATTTACACTCTCGACGCGGACCAAGCCTTGAGAAAATTCCGACTCTTCCCGCTAATAAACAAGTCAACTCTGAGGTTACATCACCGCCACAGCAACATCGACCCGTCAACTCCCGAGGCCAATCCAGTGCAGCTTGTGATCCTAGTGAATTTAGTGAATCAAGTGCCTGTAGTGAATCACCCCGTGAGCTCATATCGCGTAGTTGCTCGGATTAGGTGATCTCTTTTACTGAGAATTAGGCCACGCCTCTTTCAGGCGTGGCGAAAGTGTTTTTCGAAAATTTTTCCACCGTCACGTTGCAATTGGTGAGTCCCCTTACAATTATTATCATTGTTCCGTTCATGAGTATGTGTTAACTAAAATTGTCTTCCCACCAGTCAACCTAGATCCGGTTTTCCCGCTGACTTTATTCTCAAGGTCCCCTCAATGGACAATCCCATAACTCAATCTTTTAGATCCGAGGCACCAAGCCTTTTCCCGCTGTGTTGGGCCTACCTATAGTTCCCGCAAACAACATGTTCGAGCACTATTTGATTCAGTGCAGAAATTAATATTATTTCCCTACTTATTTTGTGTATTTGTTCTTCCGGGATTATTCAATATTCTAAACCTCGATCAGATCTAATTTTGAAAATACTCTTTGTCTGAGAAGTTATTGATCCTATTTCATGAAGGCATTGACGGAGGACCATGTGAACCTCTTTCTTATTTTTCATAGGATACGCAAACACATAGCGTGAGTGGTCACATACAAAAATTCCAATATAGGAATCCCCAGTTCTAAAGTTAGAGGGACTTATTGGGCCTAATAGGTCAGAGTAGAGAGTTGCAAATAGTTTCTCCGGTCTGTGCCTTGTTTGAGTATGATATCTCCTAATTGTATTAGCCTGGTGACAATCCTCACAGTTCATGATTTTATTAGTGACCGTAACTGTAGTGGATTTATGTATGTTTTACTTGGTGTAGGTAGACCAAGTGGGGTGTTATGAAAAGTACCCATGTCTTGATTATGCGGGTTATACCCTAGATTGTTTCCGGACGGAAAGTAAGCGGAATTGTCAAGGCCAACTGGGTTTATCGTGGAATTATAAGGTTCGTTCATAGTTGGGCCACGAGGAGCGCTAGGCTCGGCTCGAGCTTCTTGGGGCTGTCAAGTCGGGTATTGTTTTCCCGTGTAATAATCTGGTTTTAGGTAGATATCTTTTTGCGGAGCCGAGTTGGCTTGGTCAGGGTACTGAAAAGTACCGTTTTGGTCATGCGATTTGTGCATGACGGGAGTATACAGTGCACTCGCGTCGGCGGAGTAACCGTGTGATGAATATCGAGGATATTCATGCTTGTTGGTAGAATCATATTGATTACTTTCCGAAAGGGTCTGGAAAGTATCCTCTACCTGTTGTACAGGTGAGTGTGTAATCACCAAGTCTGTCGCAGAGTTGGTAGGCAACGCGTCGATCCCGTCACTGAAACTAGCGGTGGATCGGCGACGTTGGAATGCGGGTGGATCGTGCACGGAGCGTTTGCCGCCCGCTCTAGGATCCTCCTCCCCGGCTCCGCCGAGGAAAGATGGGCTTCGCTCCATCGTACGAAACGAAATATAGAATTCGTTCGAAAATACCTTTTTGGCTCTGAAAAAGGGTTTTGTGTAGAGGAGGGACTCGCTTCGCAGATCTCTCTCCCAGATCGATGCGAGGGTCCTCTCCGAGTCCTAAAAAGGACTTCCTTAGACGGTTAATCGGATCGTATGAGAAGTGCGATTAACCGGCGTGTCCCAGCGGGCGATCAAGAGCTTAG
Source organism: Adelphocoris suturalis (assembly GCA_030762985.1). NCBI lineage: Eukaryota > Metazoa > Arthropoda > Insecta > Hemiptera > Miridae > Adelphocoris > Adelphocoris suturalis. Next base: position 39,500,654 of record CM061045.1, read on the forward strand.
GGCTGCGAGATCCGGGTGGCACGACTAAGTCACCCCAGCGGGCGTATAAGAAAGATCGAGATCTTAGCTTATACCGGGCGATGACCTGACTGAAGAAAACTTCGTTGGGTAGTGAGCGGAGAAATACGCACTCGAAGCTACCAAGAAGTTGACGAGAACTGGAAGGAAGAAAATCTGGCTCGATGCGTGTAGAAACTTCGTCGGAGGAGAGGAGAGTCATCAGCTTGAGTGTAGAGATTGGAATGAAGACGCTGGGTCTCGTGCGTGATATTTATAGGGGGAGGCCGTCTCTGATTGGCTCAAAATCGCGGGCCGCTTTATGGTTAGTATGCAAATTAGCTTTCGGATTCTCGGCTCGGCCGGGCTGTCTCCTGGTTGGTCCGCTTAATTGCTTTCGCTCAACAGGTGTTTCTTGATTGGTTCGCATAGTTTCTCTCACAATCTGTGCTTGAGATTGTCGAGTTGATTTGCTAGCCTCGTCCTTGAGCCTCGTAGAGGTCATTTGGTTGTTTCCTTGAGTTGTTGTTCTCAAGGCAACTTTTTCGTGTTGTCTTGTCAAGCCTCTCTCCCGCAGTGGGTGTTTAGCTTGTTGAGTTCGTGCGGATATTTCGTCCGTGAGAGAGTGTTTTGTATAAACTCTCGGGCGAAATATGTTGTTTCGCGCGGGCTTAACCCGACGTCTTATGTGTGTAATTCTACCTTGAGAATTTAATTTTGGTAGCCCTGAAAAGGGCTGGTGATACTGTGTGGTTAATTCACCACAGTAACATTTTTCAGTTCTGGGAGAAACTTCTTAGCAGCTTCAAGATATTGTTTTGATGCATGGTTCAAATGTAAATGCCACAGAATATCGGAATCTAGCAGTAAACTATAATTCTTATCTAAATTCTCCTTATCAAATTTGGCGATTTTTAAGTCAATCAGGTCTGGCCCCATTGAGCTTTTAGTTTGTTGTATTTCAGAGTTCTTTAAATTCGATTCTAAAGGGTCATCTTGATTGTGCTTCTCAGCACTTCTCCCTCCCAGACTTGCAGAGATCCCAGCGGGTTGAACTAAAAGAGGATTTCTCCCTCCCGCTAATTCAAAATTTTGGGGACAACAGAATAAATTGCTCCCTCCCATCGCATCAAATTTCGAGCCCGAAATCGATGGGTCAGTGGGGCTGCAAGGCTGATTCTGAGAAGCATTAAACACTAAACTCGACTTTTGCCTTTTAAATTCAAAGTCAGCACATTGAACCCTGGTTCGTTTGACAGGAGGAGGGGGAATTACTGGTAATTCAATCCACCAGAGATTACTTTGAAAATACCCAGTTTTGATTACTTTATCTGAGGAGGGTTGGATGAATTCTACCTTATCTTTTGAAAATAGAACATTGAGCCCAGCCTGAGTGACCTTACAAACTGAAAACACGCTTACATCCTGGAAACTGTGATACCTAACCATAACATATTTTCAGCACCCTTACCAACTCACTGTGAATTATCAGTGAATATATATGTATACAAAACACAGTGGCTCTAAAAAAGAAAAGAAAAAAAGGAACTAAAGAAAATGAGCTGTGTTTCACCAAAAAATGTTTAATGTGCAGGTACAGTATAACCCATGTTAAAGTAATATTCACAAAAGGAGTGGGAGGGGTCATCAATCTTCACAGGTATCTGCTCTTCATCCATTGAGAATCACCATCCACAGTCAAACTGAAAATTAAAAATCGGATAACAGTGAGGTGCATATAATCTTATATTGATAGATAGATGAAGTTCATGCAGATGATTAGGATGAAACTTACAGGGCGATGACATATGTGTTGAGTGGGTAGTCTTATTGTTCCATGTCTGTTTCATCATCTTCTGTAGATGAACCGTCGTCAGCAAGTGGTGGGTTGTTTGTGCAGGAACCAGAAAAGTTGGAGCAGAGTGTTGAGCAGTTGATGCCAGCTCTGTGGCATCCACATCGACCACTACCGCAGCTTTTGGTGCAGCTGCAAAATATATTCTGCAGAATTGGGGCTGAAGTAGGGAGTCGATGGCTTCCTCAAACCAATCCCAACTTTGGATCCACCAGCATCATCTGAAATTCTGCAGAATATATTTTGCAGCTGCACAAAAAGCTGCGGTACTGCTCGATGTGGATGCCGCAGAGCTGGAGTCCACTGCTCAACACTCTGCTCCAACTGTTCAGGTTCCAGCAAAAATAACCCACCACTTGCTGACGACGGTTCATCTACAGAAGATGATGAAACAGACATGGAACCATAAGACTACCAACTCAACACATAAATATATCATCGCCCTGTGAGTTTCATCCTAATCATCTGCATGAACTTCATCTATCTATCAATATAAGATTATATGCACCTCACTGTAATCCGATTTTTAATTTTCAGTTTGACTATGGATGGTGATTCTCAATGGATGAAGAGCAGATACCTGTGAAAATTGATGACTCCTCCCACTCCTTTTGTGAATATTACTTTAACATAGGTTATACAGTACCTGCACATTAAACATTTTTTGGTGAAACAGAGCTCATTTTCTTTAGTTCCTTTTTTTCTTTTCTTTTTTAGAGCCACTGTGTTATGTATACATATATATTCATTGATAATTCACAGTGAGTTGGTAAGGGTGCTGAAAATATGTTATGGTTATCACAGTTTCCAGGATGTAAGCGAAGAACAGAAAAAAAAAGACATACCTACATGAAACCTGCTCAAACCACTGTCCGAGCATCACTGATGTTCTTAAAACAAATCATGATGTATTCTAAGTCACCCAGAAGCTACATACGAATGATTTCTGCGTAAAAAGAGCATAAAGGCCTTTTTGCTGATTTTTTGAAATGATACCTACTTTTCAACGCGCTCTAGCGGCGGAACGCCTAATCGTAGAGAATGAATTCAGGAGTAATAATTGTAGGAAATTGTATGCACTTTAATTCTGGTAATAGTAAACAAGTCGCTAGAACGCTTACTTTTCGAGTTATAGGCAAAAAACCGAAAAAAAAGTTAAAAAAAAGGAGAAAAACACCCCCCCCCCCCTCCTCGAGCTCACCCCCCATACTAGGGGACTTTTGAGATATGATTTACTAGGTGTGAAGGAAGAGCCTGGTGAAGAAATTTCTTTACTACGAATTTTTTCTCCTATTTGCCTCTTTTTGGTCTAATTTGACTGGGCTAACAAGTTAGTTGATAAGCCCAGAGTGTACAGAACATCTTTCAACATAGACACTTGTCCGTTATTCATAAAATTAAGATCTCCTCGACAATTTACAGACAAGTCTGTGCCATCATCGCTATTAGCGCATTTAAATCAGAGGCAAACGTTGAAAATTAATCAGACGTGATTTGTCCGAAGTAAGATGTTCTGTGCAACCCGTATCAATAATTGCCTTGGAATTCCGCTTACCTTCAGAAATTTTGAAGGCAGAGCTTTTTTTGGACTGAAAAATCCAAGATAAATGAAAGAAATCTACAACGACGTCGATCTTTGTTTATTCGGAGCGACTCCTAGTGCCCTGGGGGTAAGAACAATTTTCGACGAAAATATTCAAAAATAAATCGAAGTTTTTCCAGCGGCCATCTTCCGGCGTCCTGAAGTTCCTGTGTAGATGCAGACGCTACCTAGCGGGGAGGAGTCGAGAACAGCGTCAAGAGACCGACCTCACACCAAGCCCAAAACCGAAATTTCAGCGATCTTGTTTTCTTCCAGTAGGGCTTCTGGCGGAAATTGGATATAATATGAACGACCACCGAGTCACAAAGCAATAAAGACGGTGCGTTATAACGATATCCTATCGAGTCAGAAAGCCGTCCTAAGTAACAAGGTTTGATTCTATCAAAATGGATACTAACTAGGTAGCTGGTTTCATATACCCGACTTGGGAGCAAGTGGGGAGAGTAAGTGATTCGATACAATCGAATCGATTACGAGTCAGTGTTACCATTCATAGTGACCACAAAATATCATAATTGATACATGACTAAGCAAAATATGTACTGATACTGAATTAATCTCAGAAACAATATTAAGATCAAGTTAAACACTCATGTGTATCAATTATGAGCAATACTAAATATTTTCCTATTGGATTCATGAACATGGAGTTTACAATAGGACTAGTGTCATAGCTTGTTTGTGGTCTAGGTTCCATGGAAGAAGATTCCATGGTTCATGGAGGCGTCTCATTTGGAGACCCTATTTCAACAAATACTTTTAATAATAATACAATCCATTCTAACATTTTTAGATACTTAGTAAGCAGGTACCTATAAGATAGTATTTTTAATTTAATTTTGTAATAATAACGGGAAATTGGGAAATAATAAGTTTCATATAGGTAAGTAAAAGCGAACAAGAAAGTATAATAGCTTTGTTTCCACAACTGCCCCGGAGCAGGTTCAGTTCAGAGCAAGGGCACCTCCATGGCTGTTCAGTTCAGATGGCAGCGGAAACGCTCAAGGACATATTCGGTGCAGTAACCATGGATACACGAAGATCCATGAAATGGAGTCCCGTTAGCGGTACTTTAGCAAAACCATGAGCAAAACCTTGTGTCTCATTCTTATTCTTCCATTCTTATTCGACGTCGACATTCTCGTGATTCACTCCCGAATATTTAGTTATTTCTATTTCAATAGTTTAGTAGTAGAAATAAGGAATATAATAAAGGAATAAACAATTCTAATTTAAAACTTTTAAAAGTTCGAAAATCGCAGAATCACCTGAATAAATACGAACAATTGACTCCAAAATAGGCACGAAATCAAAGGAAACCACAATTTGTAAGGTGTAAGGTTACAGAAGTTTGAGGAAGGATATATCGGGTTATCTCAAGTTCCAAAGAGCGCATGCGCGGAGCAAGCTGCACCTCCTCTTCTGGCAGAGCAGGAAGTTCATGTTCGGATCATGTTCCTTGAGCAGCGGAAACACTGGACATCTTGCACCGAATATGAACCGAGGGACTGCGGAAACGCCATTTGTTGACTCCTTCTTCACTGCGCAAGCGCAACTTGACCTGAACCTGTTTGGGTCAGCAGCGGAAACAAAGCTAATAATATCGAACGAGGTGAACACAGGAACTACGAACTAGTTACAACGATTGCCCGTAGAGTCGCTGGCCTAGCATCGAGCACTTCATAGAGAAGATATTAGATTGATCCATCAACACCTCCCCACAATCTATTATCTTATCACACGACAAAGATAAGCATGCAAACAAAAACAAACCAAAATTTGAAACGTTACAAATTCAGACAATTTGTCTCTACATAGGTAAAGAGATAATCTAACCAATAAACAAAGTTATTTACAAGGTAATACATTAATCAAATGCCTCATTACTTCAAACTTTGTAGCGTCCAGTCCTTTCGTAAACACATCAGCCTTTTGAAGCTGCGTCGAAACGTACTCAACTAGTATCTTTCTTTTAGCTACGAGATCTCGAACGAAGTGGTATTTTACGTCCATATGTTTCAGGCGCTTATGCTCCCACTTATCACCAAGAGCGTATAAGTATATTCCTCCTACAGATATAAATCTTAGGCCGGAATATTACACAACGGCTCAGCACCAAACAGATCGAACCCAGCACCCACTATGCGAGCCCAGTGCTCCACGCGGCTGCTACACGAACTATCCTCAAGTTCCTCCCGCCAAGCAAGCTGACCTTGGCGATTTCGCTCACATTCCTTACAGGAATACCTCAGAGACTAACCCGCATAACCAGAATATAAATGTCCCACTTGGTCTACCTACACCAAGTAAAACATATATAAATCCACTACAAATGGTGACCCCGCCTTTGAACAGGCTTAACACGGAGCATTTCGTTCCCTCTTATGAAGCTAGTGGATTTCAGGGAACCACTGCGGGCGTGCGACCCCCGCCGGGCCTATACGCCCCACATCTCACACAACAACCCTCTACACAAAGTGGCTTTCGAGCACTTTTGGAGGAAATGGGAGATTACCAAAGACCTATCTTCCAAAAGAAGAATATCGATCGTGCACTCGCCGAGTTCGATCAATACTGCGTGCGAAAAAACCTGAGAACGCAGAACGAATGTTTCTCAGCTATCTACAAGTGGGTACCGGAGGAAATGCGGGAAGCTATTGACTCAGCTTACCTCACGGCACCCCACGCACCTTATGAAGAGGCCAAACAGCGCCTAAAACGAGAATACGGGTTGTCCTTACAGGACAGGCTCCTCGCGCTCGAGGACCCCGCATCTCTCGCCAAAAAACCCAGCACCAAGTACCATGAAATGTACTCTAAGGCTGTTGGGTACTTCTCAGAGGCTCTGATCACTCAAAAGTGGATCGAAACTCTGCCTATCGAAGCCCGAGGCATGGTCGCAGCACAGCCTACCACGAATGCCCGGCTCGACCTAGCTGATACGCTACACGCGTACAAAACAGCGAACCCCTCTCTCAACATACGAGGTCTGCCGAAACCACGCCCGTTTCGGTAGCGAAACTCGCAAGTGTGCAGACCCAGAATACTGCACTTGGAAGGCAAATACCGCCTCCAAACCTATCAAAAAGGCAGCGCCTATCAGCCAGCCTAAAACCTTGGTTTCAAGCGAAAATACTCATAGATCGATACAAGAAAGTACCGTTCCAACCTCCGACGCAGAGAGTTCGGAAAACGAATAACTGCCAGTGTATCTGAGCCTATACACCGGCAGACTAAAGAGTATAAAAGGCTTTTTTTCAAGTGCAAACTAAATGGCACTGAATTTCTCATTGACACGGGAGCAGAAGTGAACATTCTGCCCCACAATGTCACCCAAAAATTGGGCTTAAAAATTCGTAAGTCCAACGTCAAGCTCACAGCAGCTAACGGCGCCCCTATAGACACACTAGGGCGTGCTGACACGACAATTAACATCGGCCTCGGAGACATGACCACCGATTTCATGATCACGAAAGTTGATCTAGCGATCCTCGGTATACCATTCCTCGAGTCTTGGGATATCGGAATACGGGTCAAACACAAATATATCTACAAAGATAAAATAAAGAGCTATGCCGATCAAAAAATCGCTGCAGTCATGAACAAAAAATTTACTGACGAACAAATAGCAGCTGCTATCCCTCATCGTGACAACAGCCCTCAACCAGAGGACATACAGCTCACAGAGGACGAAAACATACGCTCTATCATGAAAAATACAATGATAAAATGAGCAAACTTCAAGGAAAGTGGAAATACAACGGGGTTTACCACCGTATAACCACGGAAGGAACACCAGTACACTTCCGAGCAAGACCCATGGCGGGCGAAAAACGGGCTCAAGTCAAAAGTACTTTTGACAAAATGCTCACAGAAGGGATCATCGCTCCCTCCGACTCTGAATGGGCTTCTCCGCTACATTGCGTGCCCAAAAAGGATGGAACGTGGAGAATCACGGGCGATTACCGATTCCTCAATGCAAAAACTAAGAAAGACGCCTACCCGCCACCTCACATTCGCTCTTTCCAAGCGAATTTACATAATACACAAATCTATTCGACAATAGATTTAAAATCGGCATATTACCATATCCCGATGCACCCAGATGACGCTCATAAAACAGCAATTATTACACCTTTCGGTCTCTATGAGTTTAAAAAAATGAGCATGGGTTTTGGCCGGAGCGGCTCAAACATGGCAAAGGTACATGGACAGCATCATGCGAAAATTCGATTTCGCATTTGTATACCTAGATGACATATTGGTGGCTTCTAAAAATTATAAAGAACACATGAACCACCTCAAACAAATTTTCGACAAACTAGGAGAACACGGACTTCGAGTAGGTTTTGATAAATGCATTTTTTCAAAACCTACCGTCGATTTCCTAGGTTTAACTATCTCGAAAGAAGGGATAATTCCTAAACGAGATAAAATAGAAGCCATAGAGCAATTCCCTCGGCCAATAGACGTACGAAGCCTACGCAGATTCCTAGGTATGTGTGGTTTCTACCGAGCTTGCTCAAGTAAATTCGCTCACACAGCGCAACCTCTGTATGACTCCATTCAGTCAAACAAAAAAAATGACAAAACACCTATCGAATGGACATCAGAGAGAGAAAAAGCTTTCAACAGCTTAAAACAAGCAATGATAAAAGCTACATTGCACAATATTGCTCATCCACACCCTACAGCAGAGTGGAGAATAGTTTGCGACGCATCCGATACACACATCGGAGCGGCACTGGAGCAGGAAATTACAGACAAACACGGCTCGAAATCTTACCAACCATTGGGATTTTTCAGTAAAGAAATTCCGGAACAATGGAAGAATAAAGCCTCGTTCGACAAAGAGATGTTCGCCGCTTACCAAGCTTGCATTCATTGGCACAATGACTTGGACGGCCACTCTTTTCATATTCGCTCAGATCACAAGCCTCTGCTATTTTTCAAGGCTACAAGGTAGGACCCTGACATCCGAGCAAAGGAAAGAAGCTCTGTCAAGCGAGTCCACCTTCCAAACCCTCTATCCTATACGTAGAAGTATTGAAAACGAGTTAACAAACTCGGGTATATCGATGGAGCGCCGCCCGTCCTACTTCCTCATGCAAGAGGAAGCAGAACACGGCGCGGCCGGGGGCCTTAGCCCACGCAGCGCTCCCTACCCGCTACTCGACTCGTCCGCTGTTCCTAGCGACGAACAAAGGCTCGATTCTCGCGAAGAGATCGCCTTCTTACCTAACGTATTCATGAAGGAAACGTTAGGCCAAGCCTCACACACACAAAAGTTCGAGGATACCTTTCAGACCCGCTCTGAAGTCAATCATCATGATTCGACAAAGATTTCTGAATATCCACGATATTCTTACACAAGGCTACCCGGCCGATCCGAGTGTCAAACACACTCCCAACGTGCTAAAAACAAAGGATACTTTTCAGTACCTCAACCAAGCCCAGTATATTCCTCCTACAGATATAAATCTTAGGCCGGAATATTACACAACGGCTCAGCACCAAACAGATCGAACCCAGCACCCACTATGCGAGCCCAGTGCTCCACGCGGCTGCTACACGAACTATCCTCAAGTTCCTCCCGCCAAGCAAGCTGACCTTGGCGATTTCGCTCACATTCCTTACAGGAATACCTCAGAGACTAACCCGCATAACCAGAATATAAATGTCCCACTTGGTCTACCTACACCAAGTAAAACATATATAAATCCACTACAGGTACGTTTAACTCTAACTCCACGATAATTTCCTGAGTTTAAATCCAAATGGAAAAGGTTTCAATCCAAATGGAAAAGGTTTAAATCCGAATAGAAAAAGTCTAAATCTAAATGGAAAAGGTTTAAATCTAAATGGAAAAGGTCTGAACCTAAATGGAAAAGGTTTAAACCAAAATACAGGGTTGGTTATCTTCGTAGATCACTGGTGCTTCCACAAGTGGCACAAACTCACTCACAACTTGAATGAGCCACAGACACTCTGCACAGGAGGTGGCGTGTGCAACAAACTCCGCCTCAGTAGACGAGACAGCAACGCAGCTCTGTTTCTTCGTACACCAGGAAACGGGTGATCCAAATACTTCGAAGTAGTATCCAGAAATCGATTTTCGATCTGATTGTCCAGCCCAGTCAGAATCTGCGAAACCTTAGAGTGGCACATCATCAGTTTTACAAAAGAACAAGCCAATGCGAATAGTACCTTTCAAGTAACGTAGGATTCTTTTCAATCCCTTCCAGTGTTCTTCGGTAGCACAAACTTGGTACTGACTGAATACGTTGACAGCTGCTGCGATGTCTGGTCGAGTATTCATCATAAGGTAGGAAAGACATCCGACCAATTCTCGATACGGTTTCTTCTCGTTGATTCTAGGTGAATCGTCACTGAAACTGAATCTTGACTCTAATGGGGTTCTCACTCCTTTACAATCCTCCATATGAAAGCGTTTCAATATGTTTTTCGTATACTCAGTCTGATTAAGAAACATCCCATCATCCGAGCGATCAATGACAGTACCCAGAAAACATTCTAGTTTTCCTAGGTCTTTCATATCGAAATTTCTAGAGAGAGCTTCCTTCAACACATTGATTTCTGATATGTCACTCCCTGCCAACAAAATATCATCGACAAAAATCAACAAGAAGACCTTGACTTTACCTCTTGACAAAACGTTAAGACATTTGTCATGCAAGGATGGTTTCATACCATAGTCTTTCAAGAATGAGTCTATTTTCGAGTTCCATGCACGTGGGGCCTGCCTCAATTCATAGAGCGCTTTATTCAGCCTACATACAAGGTTGTCTTCTTTCATATAGCCCTGTGGCTGCACCATATAGATTTCTTCATGACATTCCCCATGCAAAAACACATTTTCCACGTCCAAGTGCACGGCATAAAGATTTTGCTTGTTAATCACTGACAACAGAACTCAAACGGTAGTAATCCTTGCAACTGGAGCATAGGTCTCAGAAAAGTCGTACCCCTTTCGTTGGGCACAGCCCTTCACAACAAGACGGGCCTTGTATCGTGATATCTTGCCTGTAGAATCTCTCTTGACTTTAAAAACCCATTTAGAGTTTATAGGACGTCTTCCTTTGGGTAAGGGAACTAGAGACCACGTCTGATTATTCAGAAGAGAATTCATTTCCTCTTCACAGGCCTGATACCACATATCCTTGTCGGATTTATCTTTGATGTCATCAAAATCTGTGGGTACATCCTCAACATACGCCTCAGCGCTCATTGCAAGTGCAACATAATCGTTCAGGTATGCAGGCTTATGCCTGACTCGTTTATTACTCCTCATAGAATCAATTTCACTGACATCATCGTCATTGCCACTTTCACTACTGGTGGTATCCAGATCAATGGTAGGAATTTGTTCAGATCGATAGTCAACTGAGTCTGGTGAACTGTTCACATCTTTTGTAGAATTACCAGCACTGGTTCCTTCAGTTCTGGAGCCTCTGGTACTGTTGCCTTCAGTATTGTTCTGAATGTTAGCTTCATCTCCCTGGTCGGACTCTGGGTATTCTTCTTCCAAGTCGATCGTAAACGTGGGCTCTTCAGTTCGATTAAGAGCATCCTTGGCCATGAACTTTTCATTAAAGATCACGTCCCTCCCCAGGATAATACGCCTCTCCTCATCTGACCACAGGCGATACCCATTCGTGGTATAACCTACCATATAACATTTTTTTGTCCTGGATTCGAATTTTTCTTTAATAAGTTCCTTTGGTGTCTTGAGGAACGCCAAACAGCCGAACACTCGAAGTTTTTGTACGTCGGGTTTTACTCCAAACCAAAGCTCAGCAGGTACTACACCATTCAGTGCTGCAGTCGGTGACCTGTTGATCAGGAAGACTGCTGCTTTTACTGCTTCTGACCAGAGTTGCTTGTCTAAGCCAGACTCTATCAACATGCTGCGAGCTTTCTCAGATATAGTTCGACCCATCCTCTCCGATACACCATTATTTTCTGGAGTGTAGCGAATATTCACCTCCATTTGAACACCTTTGTCTAGAAAAAAACGTTTCATGTCGTTTGTTATATATTCAGTTCCACCATCACAGCGAAATCTACTAATTTTCTCCCCAAAATGAGCATTTACGTAGGCATTATACTGCTTCAGGCAATCAAAGACTTCAGATTTCCGTTCAATTATGAAACACACACAAAAATGGGTGTAATCATCTGTCAACGTGAGAACATATCTTTTATTGTCATACGACACGGGGCTTATCGGACCAAATACGTCACTATGAACAAGCTGGAGGGGTTGCGTAGCTCTCTCTCTTGTTCTCAAATGGGGTAGTTTTGTTTGTTTACCAGCTACACAAAACTCGCAGGGTTCTGTCATCGAGCTCACCTCAGGCATTCCAGTGACCATTCCAGGCAGCTTTTTTAGCTAATCAGGACCAACATGCCCATATCTACGATGCCATAATTCTGTTTTCTCGGAGTTACACAAGTATGCTGTATCAACTTCTGTACAGAATTCAAGTTCATACAATTTGACAATACGGGTCGCTACTGCCAACACAAAATCATTTTTACTAATTCTAGCATGCCCACCTTCAAAAACTATTCTCATCCCCTTTGATTCTAACATAGGAACTGACAATAAATTGGCTTCTAGGTCTTCAATTATCAGTATGTTCCGAATGGTAATACTACGGTACTCACCATTCACAAGCGATCTCACTGGCAAATCACCTTCTTCAAGGGCTGTCATAAGTTGCCCTGCTTTAGCAACACGAATATGCACGGGTGTAGTCAATTGCCTAACATTTTTCATCCCAGCTTTTGAACCTGACAAATGTTGAGACGCTCCAGAATCGAGGTACCACTTTATTTTACACAGAGACACGTCAGTTTGGGCCATAAAACAAAATTCAATGTTTTCCTTAGTGTCAGCCATATGCGCAGACTCAACTTGCTGAGGAGCCTTATTTTTCTTGTTAGGACAGTCTTTGCTAAAATGTCCCACAGCCTTACAATTGTAACATTTGAATTTCTTCTTACTACCACCCACCTTTTTCTTTGTAGCGGAAAAAGCAGTCTCTGAAACTCGAACACTCGAAGTTTCGTCCTTGTGCTTCGCTTCTTCCTCGAATAATCGTTTCTTGACAAACGCGAGAGTCAAGGTTTCTGTCGACAGAGTTTCTAATGCTGTGACAACTACGTCGTATTTAGACGGAGACGGCAATGTCAACAACAAATGACTGACAATACTTGTTGCTCCTGCATTCCTAAGATCGCGAATAAGTCCATCGAATTTCAAAAAATGACGTTGCAAACTGTCGGCCGGATCCAGCTTCATCGTAAGAAGCCTCCTTCTCAATGATAGTTGAGTTGCGATGCCAACTTTGACAAACGTGTCTCTCAATGACTTCCACATTTCGTAGGGCGTTGTACGACCTTTAACATATTCTAGATGACTGTCCGCAATCTTCTGCACAATCAAAGAAGCTCATTTCATCTGTTTCTTGTCAATAGTCAGATCAGCATCTTCATCTTTCTTCGGGGTCTCGCCATCATTTCCAGGCGGTACAGGGGGAATCGTCACACACTCCCATACACCTCTTTCCTTCAGTAAAACTTCCATCTGATAAGCCCAGTTATCATAGTTCGTCCCGTCAAAGAGAGGAATCTTGTATTTCTCTTCTTCAGACGTCATGACGAACTCGCGAGAACTTCAGAGCTACAACCGAACCGTTTACACACGGAAAAAAAATGGACGCCGAACGACTCGCTAAATCGAACACCAGTTTCACGAAAACTCACAACTATTTCGCCAAAAACAAATCCCGTTAGTCGCAAAGCACTGAACTTTAGGTATTCTGGGCAACCATAACCTGTAATAATAACGGGAAATTGGGAAATAATAAGTTTCATATAGGTAAGTAAAAGCGAACAAGAAAGTACCTATAATTCGAACGAGGTGAACACAGGAACTACGAACTAGTTACAACGATTGCCGGTAGAGTCGCTGGCCTAGCATGGAGCACTTCACAGAGAAGATATTGGATTGATCCATTAACAAATTTATCAATAATATTTTATGATCATGATTTATTATTATTTAGTAGTCATATTCTTCCATAACGGTTGCCCATGGCATTTGACATGACCCAGGTGGGATTTGTTTCATGTGTTAATTCACACTGAAAGCAAAACAAATGGAAGAAAAACCTCAGTACTCTTCTTGACTGCCAAATAGGTAAATATTTTTGTGCCCTTCTCCTTTTGCAGACCACTGGCCGCCACTGAAGGGGACCACCAAGGGATTTGGAGATTGTGGTGGCGCCAAAAGGTAAAGCGAAAGATGAAGTAGGTACCACTTGGCCCCATAATTCGACAAGGTGTTTCACCGGTAGGCGAGGAAATCCAAAAGGTTGCAGAAGGTAGTAACAGCTCTGAGCGAATCTTTGTTCTGTGTTCCACATGCCTGCAGTGGGAAAATTAGATGAATTCCTGGAATGACGTCAAATGGCTCCTGCTATGCAGAATGTAACTCTGGAGGTATAATAAATATTAGAAATATGTAGAGTAATAGTGGTAATTATGAACAAAAGCGTGGATGGAAACGGATAATAATCATATATATTCGAGAGAACAGAACAGAGCCAAGAAGGAAGCAACAAGGAACACACTTGTTGATAAGGACATCGAAACAAGAATGACGACAGCGCACTCTGCTGACTTGAGCTAGATTACAAGAACCTCATATCCTTATTCTAATACCCCCCCTTTATCTAGTACAAGTACCACAAATCAGTCTCGAAAAGAACAATAACAACATAGCACTAAACATACTCTAGCTCTAATGCTACAATCTCATTAATATCTAAATCAGGTACATATTTCACTAATGAGATCCAAAATTTTAAAAACAACATTAATTTGGAATCAAAATTCAAATTCACTTAATTCCCAATTTCATTGAACAAAATTTATGTTTAGAACCATTCAAACCTTTTGTAAGTACATCAGCCACCATATCAGAGGTTGGCACATAACCAAGATCAATAAAACCATTTGACACCATTTCTCTAATAAAATGAAATCTTACTGAAATGTGTTTAGTTTTATTATGGAAAACTGGATTCACCACTAATTTCTGAGCACTTTGGTTGTCAGCAAATCCCATCAATTCACAACCATTTTTCTTAAAAATCAAACTCTTATCAATCGAGCCCTTCAAATATTTTAAAATACGTTTTACATATTTGAAATGTTCAGGACTATAGCAATTATTAAATTGGCTCATATAATTCACAGAAAAAGCAATGTCTGGTCTCGTATTGATAGCAATATACATTAGTGATCCTATCAAACGTTGATATGGCAAACCTTCAGACATATTTCCCTTCAACAATTTCTAATTTGGTTCAAGTGGAGTAGCCATTGGCTTGGCATCCTCTAATCCATATTCCTTTATCAATTTAGAAATAAAATCCTTTTGGTTCAGTTCAATTTTATCACCTGCCTGCGAAATATTTATACCCAGACATTTTTTAGCAAGACCTAAATTCTTAATTTCGAACTTACTCGAAATAAATTTAATGAATTTATCTTTTTCTTTCTCATTATTTTCAAAAATCAAAAAATCATCAACATAAATTGATACTATCATCATTGAACCATTATCAAAACGCTTTTGAAAAACACAGGATTCATATTTGGATTGCTTAAAACCAAATTCCAACAAAGCTTTCACAGCATCCTTATTCCATAAACGAGATGATTGCTTCAAACCGTAAATAGCCTTTTTCATGAAACAAATTTTCTTAGGATTAAAACAAAAACCTTCCGGTTGTTTCATCAAAATTGACTCATCTAAATCACTATTTAAAAAAGCTGTTGTTGCATCCAAATGAGTAATTTTTAAATTTAACTTGACAGACAAAGCAAATAACAAACGTAGTGTAGAATTTCTCACTACTGGTGAAAAAGTTTCAGTATAGTTGATACCATACTCTTGCGTAAAACCTCTAGCTACTAATCTTGCTTTATAAATAATTTCACCATTCTTGTCCAATTTCTTGTTAAAACTCCATTTACAATCAACAATATTCTCATTACCTTTTGGCTGGTCTACTAACATCCAAACCTGATTCTTCTCCATGGCACTATACTCTCTCTTCATGGCTTCCTTCCATTTGGCGGCATCAGGGGACTTCATAGCATCCTTGTATGTAGAAGGACATGCATCGTCAGCAGCAAGGTAAGTCTCAAATCCAGGGAACGTCTTCGGTTTGATAACTCTTCCACGAGAACTGACACGAACTTCAGGTGTCTCGTCAGTTGTCAGATCAATCACAGGTGGTTCCTGATCATCACTTGTCTCCAGGCTTCCAGTAGCTGATTGAAATGACCCATCCATCTTGTAAAATGTGGGACGGGGAGACAGATGCCTTGATCGTTTTGATACAAACGGTTAGTTTTATTACAAAATGTAAATATTACACAGCACGATATAGATATACACTTTTACGAAAGTTATGAACTGTACTCAAGCTCACTAGAGACTGGCCAGAAGTCCGATGTCGGGGACATACGCTTTCCTAGGGATAAGCAACGGGGACAAAGCAAAGGGGTCATAAGAGGTGGGAGCATAATAATGGAAGGTAACGGTCTTTGAAAGGTTTAATGAGGAAGGAGGGACGCATGCAGCCCTTGCTATTCCTTGGGTCAGGTATAATCTGTGGACGGATTCTAACATGCTCCCCGGCGTTGAGCAGAAGCGAAAACTACGAAATTTGAACTGCCATGTTGCTGATGAGTTATTGGATAGGATTAGGACCTCATTGGGAAGGAAGTGGACATAGATTCCTGAGAAGAACTTGCACGATGCGATTTTGAGTCCGAACACTTGCTATGCGGGGTGTTCCATCCGACCCTGGAGACAAGTCTATAATACGTCCCATATCCCATTGAGTAGGAGGTAGGTTGTCATTTTTTATCAACACAATGGTGCCTAGGGTTGGTGGAGTTTCAGGAGTGTTCCACTTGTAGCGTTGCTGAAGGGTGGTGAGATACTCTAATTTCCATCTTCGCCAGAATGATTGGACACGATGTTGCACCTGGGACCATCTAGATCTTAGAGAGCAGCGTTCTGTTAAATCAAGGTCATCTGGAGGAGCTGTGATGGGACGAAATATTAGAAAATGGCCTGGAGTGAGGTAATCAATATCATCTGGAGAAGTCGATGATGCAGTTATTGGGCGTGAGTTAAGAATGCCTTCAACCTGAGTGGTTTAGTTTCGGAATTCTTCTATGGTTGGGGTAAACCCATGTAAGCATACTTGGAGCAATCGCTTTGTTGACTTAACAGCAGCTTCCCAAAGCCCTCCGAAATGAGGAGATCGAGGTGGTATGAAATGCCAGTTGGTATGTCTGGAAGCTGCTGCTGCTGTTACTATCTGTTGATGAGTTTCATCCTCCAAAAGTTGTGCCAGCCTCCTCAGCTCATTAGCGGCCCCAGTGAAATTTGTTCCTCGGTCAGAATAGACATCAGCTGGGTTTCCATGACGTGAGCAGAAATTTCGATAGCATGCTAGAAATGCTGATGTTGAGAGGTTGGCTGCAACTTCAATATGGACAGCCTTGGTGGTGAAGCACACAAAGATAGACAGGTAGACATTTATTATTTTTGCATTCCGAATCGGTGACGATTTGACAGCAAATGGTCCAGCATAATCTACTCCAACCGTTAAAAATGGTGCTGTTGGACTTAGTCGACTTCTGGGCAGGTTCCCCATTTCTGGTTCATAAGGCTTGGGTTTTATTGTAAAGCACAGGTTACATTTGGCTAGATGCCGACGCACTGTGTTTTTCCCATTCAGTATCCAGAATGATCGACGAAGATATGCCAACGTTGCTAGTGGTCCCACGTGAAGATTCACAAGATGGGCGTGGTTTATGAGAATGGTGGTGAAAGGATCTTCAGAGGGTAGTAGGGCTGGATGTCTGGTGGCATATGGTAGCTCAGCATGTTTTATACGCCCTCCCACTCTAAGGACGTTGTCTTTTGCGTCAATGAATGTAGAGAGGATACGAGAAGTCCTCAGTTTTGGTCGGTCAAGCGCAGCATCAGCTCTTTCATGCAGAAGTGCTCGAAGTTGTGCTCTCCTTATGAGAGTGTCAGTAGCCTGTAAAACTTCCCGTGCTGTCAGAGGTCCCTTGCGTTTTGGACCTCTATTGCATTTGTTGTGAATGAATCTAAGACACCATGCAACAATATTTCGAAGTTTTATAAAGGAAGAGTGTCTTAGTTCAAGGGTGTTCATTGTGTGTTCCGATGGGAGGGTCATTGCGGTTATTATTTTCACTGATTTCGCCTCTAGTGAAACCAATGGATCAGTTAGAGGGGCTCTTGCTCTGTGGAGTGGCCAATTGAATGGAGGGGCTGAAAGCCAGTCTGGTCCCTTCCACCACATTTTCTCTTCTACTAGCCTGGAGGGGGTTATACCTCGGGATGCCAGGTCGGCAGGGTTGTCAGAAGATCCCACATGGTACCAACAGGATGGAGGAATGATTGAGATAGTTTCAGAAACTCGATTGCCTACGTAGGTTTTCCAGACAGGAGGAGGATTGGCTGTTAACCAGCAAAGGGCAATCATTGAATCAGAAAAAGCAAGCATTCTGTCTTGCACAATGCGAGGGAAAAGAGGAGCTGTTTTCTTCATGCACTTAGCCAATAGCTGTGCTGCACATAATTCCAGGCGAGGCAGAGTTACATTCCGCAGTGGGGCAACTTTAGCCTTAGAAGTCACTAAGCTGACACGACTTTCCCTTTCAGATGGTTGAATGAGGTATATCACACAGGCGTAAGCCTTCTCAGAAGCATCAGCGAAACCGACAAGATAACAATCTGGGGAAGAGACAGAAATGTATCGAGGGATTGTGACGTTATGCACATAAGGTAACTCATTTACAAAATTGTGCCACTTGTCACTAACGTTTGGAGGAAGGGTGTCATCCCAAGCTATTTGTGCTTGACAAGTTTCTCGAAATAAGATTCGAGCAGTTATAATCATAGGGGTGAGCCACCCCATTGGGTCATAAATTTGGGAAGATTCAGACAGAAGAGTGCGTTTTGTATTTCCATGAAACATGCTAGAGAGGGAATAATGAAATTCGTCGTTCTTTGGATTCCAGCAAAGGCCAAGAATTTTTAGAGATGAGTTTTCTGGGTCAGAGTCAAGGGCTATGGATGATGTTGATGGCAGCAGGTGGTCAGTTGGAATGTCAGATAATAGGGCTGGATGATTTGATGACCATTTATGCAGTTGGAGCTGAGCTGAACTAAGTGCTTCAATGACTTCATTGTGGCACTGTAGTGCATCCCCGATTGTGTCCCCTCCTCCATTCAGGTCATCAACATAAATTCTCTTCAATAATACCTCAGCTGCTAAGGGGTGTGTTTCCCGATGTTCTTCACTGATTTCTTTGATTACCCGATTAGCTAGCCATGGGGCAGAGGCAGTGTCATAGGTAACTGTCTTGAGTTTGTAATCTTGTATTGGATGATTTTCATTGAATCTCCAAACTATTCGAAGCAAATCTTGATCATGGGGATGATGTGAAATTTGTCGAAACATCTGGCGTACATCAGCTGTGAACACATATTTATTCTGACGGAATCTGGTGATTACATCGACAATATTGAGTTGCAATTTAGGGCCAGGAAGTAATATATCATTAAGAGAGAATTTAGAAGATGTTTTTTGGGAGGCATTGAAAACAACACGTATTTTTTCAGGTGGATCATCAGGTCGGTGCACACAGTGATGAGGGAGGTAGTAACATGTTAGGTCACTTGAAGGAGGGTCGCATGGTTCCATGTGGTTTTCGTTCAGGTAATCCTGCATAAATTTGTTGTAGGCTTCACGAAGATGCGGCTGTTTCTTCAATCGTTGTTCTAAGGATCTCAGCCGTTGGGTAGCAGTGAGGCGAGAATTACCAAGTATATTACGATCGTTTTTCAAAGGCAAGGCTACTGAATACTTCCCCCCCGGTAGTTTAGTAGTGGTTTTCACGAAGATTTCTTCAGCCTGCAGCTCATCAGGTGTCATTGGTGCAAAAACAGGAACGGACTCTAGTTGAAATAATCTCTCTAGCAATTCATTGAGTTTACTATCATCGATACTAGTTTTGACGTTGTGTGACTTGTTCCTTTTTTGTGTGAGGAGAAACACCTTTGGAGCTGTGTCTATATTAATAAGAGGAATGCGTGAAGGGGGAGGTACTACATTATTATAGCGAAAACCTGGTCCGTTGAGTCTCTTTGTGCGAGATACAGTTGACTCACTCGGGGTGAGGTTGCTTGCTTGCGATTGAAATTCGGGAGTTGAGGATATTCGGAATATCGAAGTGATTTCGGGGCTCAATGAAGTTTCAGAAGTAGGAAATTTATGTGACGATGTGTTCTGTTTTATAACATTTGTAACTAGGTTTCTTTCAGAATAGCTGTCCTTGTCTGTTGAAGAGTCGCTAGTAAAAGAATTAAATTTCACCGATTTTTTTGGCCTAGGTGGGGAGAAGGTTCCAGTGATTAGCCACCCTATAGACGTTAATCTTGCAGTAGGATAACCTGGGTAGTTGTTGATGACAACATTTTGATCTATTAATTCAAATACGTGAGAGCTAAGAATTAAATCAATCGGTTGTGGTAGATGGTAGTTAGGATCGGCAAGAGGGAGATCCTCATATTGTGGCCAGAGGTGACGAGGAAGTGGTGTTGAAGGAACGTCGAGAGTTGGGCGACTTAGTACTTGAACATCTATTGGTACATGTTGGTTGTCAGTCTTCATTTTTAAGAATAATCGAGAGATGCCAAGTACCTTATTAACGGATGAGCCTCCTACACCAGAGATAGTTGCGTTTACAGCTTTAAAAGGAAGACCTATTGTCTCAATGAGTCTAGAACTAGATATACAAATTTCACTGCCATTGTCTATAATTGCTCGTGCGTAGTGCCAATCACTATTTGGTCCTCTAACAAGTAGGTGCGCTGTGGGAATAATTGATTTGGGGGAGTAAGTACGAATGGATGGAACCAAGTATTGCGATTTCACAGTAGGTACAATTTGATTGGAGTTGGCACTACGAGCTGTTTCTTATTGCTGAGCTTTATGTACGGATGGTAAGGACATAGAACGAGAGCGTCCGAAAGTTGACAACGAGTTTACACAGTTCACATTGGCTGGCTGGTGAGATGTATCGTCATCCCATGATGTATTTTCCCAAGTGTTATTCGAACATTCGTTAGATTTTGATGATGTCGATGGTTGAGGTAGACCAGAAGCACAGTGTGAACGAGCACGTTGGTTTTGTGGATACGAGGAGGGGTAAGGAGACGGTGAAGGAGAGCGGCGACATGAATTGGAAGGGTTGATACTTGAGGAGTTAGGAGAGTTTGATTGAGTGATAGATCTATCATCAAACAACTGGCTGGGAAATTTAAATGAGTACTTATGGAGCAATAAGTGATGATTCCCACTACATCTAGGACAATTTTCCTTACCCAGACAAGATGAAGTGGCATGGAACCCGAGACATTTTATGCAGAGTGATTGCTGCCTAACGAACCCCCTACGCTCAAAAATTTTTAATCCCTTAAATCGAGAACAATTAATGAGATGGTGGTTGGAATTACAGCAAGGGCATGCATTAGGATTAGGTGAATTGGCACTCACAGGTTGAAGGTAAGAAGCGAGGTGGGATGAATAGCGTGACGTCATCCTCTTGGTCCTCCAGTGGTCTTCTGAAGAGGGGGAACGGGATCTAGACGGGTTTGTCATAAAATTCGGGCAGCCTTCGCGGGATCTCATTTTTGATATTTCACCTTCGAGGAAATGGATCATATTCTTCATTGTGGGAATATCTGTGTCGCCAACGTCATCATGGAGTTTATCTTGAAGTTTGGTTGGAAGCCTCAATTTGGCTGAAGTAAAAAGCATAAATTCGGCAAGATCATGAATGTTGAGGTTTTTCAGTGATTGGTAAGACGTAGAAATTTCATCTCTAAATTTTTCAATTTCGGCCAATTTTGGTAAAATGGAGCAAGGTGGTACTGAGTTAAAACTTTTTAGAACAGCATCGGCTACTCTTCGTTTCCCAGTGTACTTTTCAACGAGCTCTTTGTAAGCAGTATCATAGTCCTTTTGGGACGTACCGTAAAATTCCATGAAGGACCTTGCAGATCCAATAACAAGCTTTCGAAGAGCCGACCTTTTGATGTGTGATGGGAGTGCGAGGTTGTGAACGGCAGTTTCATATTGAGTGCGAAACGACTCGAATTTTATGTCATCTTTGAATGGCTCTATATTAGGGAGTAGGAATTGAAGTAGCTGATTCACTTGGTCTTCTGCTTCAGAAGAAACTCCATTCCCGTACGTGAAGTTTTGTGGTGATGGTTCATCATCAATCAGTTCCTGATATTTTACACTCAAATTCAATTTTAGATCAACCAGTTGAGAGTGAAGATCTTTAATAGCAGAAAACTCGGTGGAATATGACATATTTTCCAATAACGTTGCGGTGTTGTTTAAAGCTGAATCAACGTCATGATGCAGAGCCCGAACTTTCCTCTTAGCTGTAGGTAGGCTGATGTCAATTGATTCAACCATCAATGTAAGGGATGTAAGCTGTTTTGCGAGGGTTTCCCCTTGAATCACGAGAGTCGCTGTAGGTATGTCTAGACGTTTGGGAGGCATAATGAGAGCTGGTTAAAAGAAGCGATTAATCGATTCAGCGTGTCTAAACTACGCAAAATCTACATCCGGCTCGAAGGACCAATGTAAAATGTGGGACGAGGAGACAGATGTCTTGATCGTTTTGATACAAACGGTTAGTTTTATTACAAAATGTAAATATTACACAGCACGATATAGGTATACACTTTTACGAAAGTTATGAACTGTACTGAAGCTCACTAGAGACTGGCCAGAAGTCCGATGTCGACGGGACAAAGCAAAGGGGTCATAAGAGGTGGGAGCATAATAATGGAAGGTAACGGTCTTTGAAAGGGTTTAATGAGGAAGGAGGGACGCATGCAGCCCTTGCTGATTCCTCATCTCTTCAGTTCCAGGAGGTACAGTGTCTGGTTCAGATTCAGTAGCAACTGACATGGATTCACTAGCAGTAGAATTTGATTCCCCAATAGAAGGACTTGACTCGTCATTGGTAGAATTCGATCCGCTATCACCATCATGACTTGACTCGTCATCAGCTGCTCTTAGTCCATCCTCACTGTGAACATCTCGATGGTCCTCTTGATGAAACAATTGATGAAAAATCGTAACTGTCTCAGATGATTTAGCTTGACTTTCATCTGGCAACGAAAATCTGTTCTCAAAGAACTCAACATCCCTAGCGATGGTTATGTCACCAGGTTTTGGGGGGTCAAACAATCGATAACCTTTCGAGGTTTCAGAGTAACCAGTAAAGTAGAATGGTTGACTCTTTGGGTCCATCTTCTTCTTACGAATCTGCTTAGGTATTTGAGCAAAAGCAAGGCATCCAAATACTTTAAGATATCCTAGGCTGACCTTCTTCCCCGACCACAACTCCTCAGGGGTCGATCCTTGAACCGCTTTATGTGGTGAGCGATTCTTGAGGTACACCGAAGTGTTTACTGCTTCAGCCCACATCCTTTCATCACATTTGGCTTCCTGCATAAGACATCTGGCTTTCTCTACAATGGATCTATTCGTTCTCTCGGCGACACCATTCTGCTCAGGTGTGTAACGGACTGTTTTCTGGTGGATGATACCCTTAGACGCCAAGAAATCTGAAAATTTCTTATTTACGAACTCGGTACCATCATCCGATCTCAAAATTTTTATCTTTTGCCCGGTTTGGTTCTCAGTCATGGCAGAAAAATCCTTGAACACATCAAAAACCTCATTTTTTCTCTTCAGGAAATATGCGAAGATCTTACGACTGAAATCGTCTACCAGAACGAATATATACTTGGCTCCACTCCAAGAAGGCACTGCAAGTGGACCAACGATGTCAGTATGTACCAAGGAAAGAAGTCCATCTGCACGACCTCCACCAGTCATCTTGAAAGGTTTTCGTGCCTGTTTACCAAGGACACACTCGACACACTGTTCACCACGTACATCACGAAAATCCAAGTCCGCAGCTAAGCCATTTTTCAACATCTTCATGCTAATCCTGTTCAGATGGCCGAGGCGTTTATGCCATAACTCTTCAGACTTCCCGTCCAAACTGAAAGCACGAGCCTGTTGTACATTTAATTCATCCAGTCTGAACAGAACATAACTCAATGTACCTGTAGCTACAACTTCGCCCTTAGCATGGAAATCATCCCTGTCGTAGATTTTACAACCCAAATCAGTAAAAACCACTACATGCCCCTTCTGAGTTAATTGACTCACTGACAGAAGGTTTGTGCGAAGATCTGGTACGTACACAATGTCCGTTACATCCCTCAGTCCCATGGTTGTCCTCAAAGTCGAACTACCTGAGCCTAAACTCGAAATTTTCTGGTTGTTCGCTACTGTGACTTCATGTGAAGAATTTTCATTGAAATCAGTCAATATATCCTTCAAAAACGTCATATGGGATGTAGCACCCGAATCAATGTGCCATGCACGCGAGTTATTTGTTGATGCTGCACACAGAACAGTATGAAAAGCTTTCTTCTTAGGTCCGCCTTTATCCTTAGATTTAGAGCTATGTTCAGGATTCGTAGGCTTATAAGATTCATCTGCTTTTGAGATTTTCTTTCGACAATTCCTCTTGATGTGACCTGGAAGTCCACATCCATAACAAACAAATTCATTCTTGGAATGTTTCCCAACATCCCAAGCCGAATTTTAAACGCTACTGAGCTGGTATCTCGTAATCTTATTATCGTTCGACTTATCACGGCAGCCATTTGTAGCTTTGTACCTCCACTTCACGTTCGGCGTGAATTCCACTATCTGCAGTCTTTCCGACCACGCAATACGGCTCTGCGTTGCGGGGTTGCCTAGTTGGTCCTCGTAGGGGATTTTGGTGACACCAGTTTGGTATGATGGGCGACAACAAAACGGTTTGCTCCAAGTGTTCGGAAAAATTGCTCCAAGAGGACAGCCTGCAATGCTCCTTCTGCGAAACCAATTTTCACTTTTCATGTGCTGGTAGAGATGAGAGGAGTTTCAGGATGATGACGCGAAGGGGAAAATCCGAATGGAAGTGTTTAAACTGTGTTACTAACACTCCTGAAAAGGAAAAAGGTTCTACTCATGTGAAAGATTCTTCCGAATTGAATCGAGCCCCCTCTTCTTCAGAGGCTGACATTGCTGATATCCTTTTTTCAAAATTGGAAGTTAAGATGAATGAAATGCAGCAGAGTTTGGCAACTACAGTTCGTGAAGCAGTTCGCACAGAGATCAAGCAACAGCTGTCAGCACTCGAAAACCGCGTTACTACACTATAGGAAACTATAACGGAACACAATAAAAATAATACAAAAATCCAGTCTGATGTCACCAAGTTGTCCACTGATCTGAGTTCTATCAAGACTAATATGGAAACACGCCTAGTGGAACTGGAAACTAAGGATTCAGCTCCTACTCAAAATCCCCCCGTGATTGTTGATGATCAGTCTATACTAGAGCGGTCTGTCTCTGAAATGAGGGAGCGCCAAATAAGGGCTTGTAACTTGTTGTTTCATAGAGTCGCTGAATCGTCAAAGGAATCGCCCATTGCTCGTGCTGATG
The DNA here is from genome assembly GCA_030762985.1 of Adelphocoris suturalis. Lineage (NCBI taxonomy): Eukaryota > Metazoa > Arthropoda > Insecta > Hemiptera > Miridae > Adelphocoris > Adelphocoris suturalis. The sequence goes on from CM061045.1 coordinate 39,525,858, forward strand.
ATGACAATAACTTTGTGAGGGAAGCGATGGTTTACTTTTCGGTGGATTTTAATGAGTCAGTCCTGAATGTTGGTCGGATAGGAGCATTTGATCCGGTGGGTCAACGCCCAATCATCGTCAGGATGAAGGAGCCAGCTCTGGTTTCTAAGATTCTAATCCAGAACCGTACAGCAAATCCTCGCAAATACAATGTTACCCAGGACCGCACAAAGCAAGAACGTGCATATTTAAATCGTGTAAGAACTGAGCTGGAACAACGTACTCAAGCTAGTGAGAAAGACCTCACGATTAAATATGAATTCGGCAGACCCGAAGTGAAGCCAATGCCTAAAACTAATCAGAACAAGGGGCCAAAAAACTGATCAACCTTACGGCGTTCTATCAGAACGTCCGGGGTTTAAATACTAAGTTGTCAACTATTCGTTCATTAGCCCCTTCTCTAGGATATGATATTTTGCTGTTTACTGAAACTTGGCTGCACGAGGACCTCCAATCCGGTGAACTTGGGCTGACAGGATATACAATCTTCAGGAGTGACCGCTCCATTGCAAATTCCTCTAAACAGTGTGGTGGTGGAGTTTTGATTGGGGTACTGGCTCGGCACCGCTCTGTGGCTTGGACGCTTCACTTTGATAATGTTGAGCACATTTTCGTTTTACTGCCCGATTATAGGCTTGTTATCGGTTGCATTTATTTGCCTGGGGATTGTTCAGTGGTGAATTTCTCACGATTTCTTGAAGAGCTGGAACTGATAAATAGCGCTTATCCGGAATATTCATTTTACATAAGTGGTGACTAGTAACCCAGCGGGAAATACGCTTGACCTTTGCTTCTCTAGTTTGGACTCCATCACTCTCCATCGGGCACCTCCGTTGCTTCCTTTGGATGCGCACCATCCTCCCTTTGAATGCGTTTTCTCTGTGACGCCTGTCAGCAGTGAATTTTTTTCCCATGACCAGTTCCAATTTAATTTCAAGAAAGCAGACTATGAAGGAATGAATAAATACTTCTCCGAAATGAATTGGGATTTCTGTATGAGCCTCCCACTGGAGCAGGCGGTGGCTGAACTGTATGGCAGACTGGGACATGCTATTGAGAGGTTTGTTCCGCATATAGGAGGAGTAAATCGAGCGTTTCCCAAATGGTTTACGGCTGACTTGAAAGCCCTTGTGAAACGAAAAAACCACGCACATGCCCGTTGGAAATGTACACGTATCCCGGATGACTATGATTTCTTCTCTCAACTACGAGCTGAGTGCAAGAGGCAATCTGAAATTGCTTACTCGAATTATATTTCTGGAGTTGAGGCATCTGTCCCACACAACATCAAACATTTTTTCAACTATGTCAATTACACTAAGGGTTCATCCGCAATGCCATCTGTGCTTCATCTTGGCTCGAGGTCTGCAGATACTGCTTCTGAGATGGCGGAACTGATTAGGGAGCATTTTTCGTTGGTCTTCGATCCTGCGTCGGCCTCTGGAGCCGGTGTCGTCGCCGGAACTTCCACTGCCTTCTCTATTGGTTCAATATGCATTACGGAGGACTTGGTCGTTAAAGAGCTGCTTGCTTTGGATCCGACTAAGGGCATGGGTCCAGATGGAGTACCTCCTGCAGTGTTGAGGGCTTGTGCTGAGGCTCTGTCCCCTGCACTTACGATATTGTTTCGGAGGTCGGTGGAGCTGGGCATTGTTCCCTGCCTGTGGAAGAGCTCGTTTATAACCCCTATCCCGAAATCATCAGAGAAGTCAAGGGTGGACCAATATCGTCCGGTATGTAGCCTCAGTACTATGCCTAAGGTTCTTGAGAAAATAATGGTGGACCAAATAACTCCGTTGGTTCGACCTTTCCTCTCAGCCGCCCAACACGGATTCGTCTCGGGCCGATCGTGTACAACGAACCTTCTCACACTGGAGCATGAAGTGATGGAAGCATTTGAGGAGGGTGTTCAGGTTGATTGTATCCACACTGACTTTGCCAAGGCCTTTGATCGTGTTTCACACGCTATATTGCTCGCTAAGCTGGAGATTTTTGGGTTTTGGGGTTCGCTGTTGGCTTGGTTCAGAAGCTATCTTAAGGACCGTTCCCTCACAGTTAAATTGAAGAGTGCGCATTCTACACCTTTCTTGGCCACCTCCGGTGTTCCTCAGGGATCTCATCTGGGTCCACTGATGTTTCTCATCTTCATTAACGATATACAGCGAGTATTCGAGGGTGGGGTCCAGTTTCTGTTATTCGCCGATGACCTTAAGATTTTTAAGAGGGTTGGAGCGTTGGGGGACTGCGATGGACTTCAGGGAGCTTTGACGGCAGTGGATGCATGGTGTCTTTCTAACGAGCTCTTTTTCAATACGGCAAAGTGCTCGGTGATTTCATTTACTCGTTCCCGGAATCCTATAGTGTTCAGCTACTCTTTGGCGGGCAAGACGTTGGATCGGAAGAGTGTCGTTAAGGATTTGGGGGTCCTTCTTGATGCCAGTTTCACGTTCTCTCAGCACATAGATTCACTCTGTTCGCGAGGGATGAGGATGTTGGGCTACCTAAAGAGGAATACCCGTGAATTCTCTGACACGGAGGCCATACAATTTTCGTATGTCTCCCTTCTGCGACCTATTCTAGAATTTTCCCCAACAGTATGACTGCCAATTTATAGTACTGCTAAGGGGCAAATAGAGCGCATCCAGCGTAAATTCCTGAGGTATCTGTCCTTTAAGGCAGGTCACGACTGGGAAGATTTCCATTATGACGGATCTTTGGTCGAGTTCTGCCTCTCAACACTGGAGCAACGGAGAACGGAGGCTGACATGCTCTTCCTGTTTAAACTCGTACGCAGCAGGATCGACTGCCCGCACCTGCTGTCCTTGCTAAATTTCAACGCCCCTCAGTACGCGACCAGATCTTCGCAAACTTTTTACATCCGCACATCTTCTACGAACTACTTGAGAAATGACCCGATGCGGAGAATCCAAGAGACGTTCAACCGGCTATCTTACCCAGACATCCTCGCTACGGACATCTTCAGTTCATCTGAGGGAGAATTTAGGTCAGGCATTAGAAGATGCATATCCATGGCCCAAGCCTAGAGTGTCGGCAATATTGTTTTTGTATTCGCGAGTTTGCCAAATAGAACTGTGATCAGATCACTGCAGGATTTTCCTTCTGTTTTTGTTATATATTATCTACTAACCTTCTTATTGTTATTGAAATTGGGCGTAGCCCGTGTTATTTTCTAAATAAATAAATAAATAAAAATAAAATAAACATTTCGAGACAACAAAGCACTGTCCTTACTATCCTGTTTGTTATATTTGTCATCTAACAACAATTTTGATTTGATTAGATCACTGGTGATTTTCTGCGCCGAATTTTCAATGGCCATTACCATTGGATCATATTCAGTTGTGAGTCCACTCAACAAAATCACACCCAGAAACTCGTCGTCAATCTTACTCTCAATATCACTTATCACTGAAAAACTACTTCCCGCACTTCACTCATAATTTTCGCGCATTCTGGGCTGCATAACCTATTAGAAATATGTAGAGTAATAGTGGTAATTATGAACAAAAGCGTGGATGGAAACGGATAATAATCATATATATTCGAGAGAACAGAACAGAGCCAAGAAGGAAGCAACAAGGAACACACTTGTTGATAAGGACATCGAAACAAGAATGACGACAGCGCACTCTACTGACTTGAGCTAGATTACAAGAACCTCATATCCTTATTCTAATAATAAATTTAGGAGCTATTAAAAGAAGCTGAAAGGTGTGACCGACAGCTACGATCCTCTCATGCCAAAATGTCTTATGATCAAAGAGTTTGAATATTTGCGAGGCTCATCACAAAAGGGAGACTCAGAGAGGCTACTCAATTTATCATGGAAAGAGGCACTTGTGGAAGAACTCTACGACCGAACGCACTGCTACCAGATGGTCCAAATTCTTCTATCAACAAAGCACCCTACACAAATGGAACCTAGACCTGAGATGTTCATAAACGATGATTTACGTTGCCTTCCTAAACAAGGAGTATGAAGCCTTCCTCAAGCGGCTCGCCAACAAGTGGACCAAGCCCCTCTCACAAGTGGGTGAGAGTGAAAACTCAAATTACTGTTATCCGGATAGCCTCTATGCGCCTTAATGGATGTAGAAGGAAGGTGAGATGGCCGGGTCTTGAAGACGGGGGCCTTGATGCCTCTATAGCAAGAAAAAAACAGGATGAAAGAACATGAAGAAGCTTTCTTTAACTCAGTTCTCCACAATCAGATGTAGTCCAGTAGTTGTTTTCAAATATGAGGTATATAAATAAAAAAATGAAAATTCCTACCTACTGATGAAATAAAATGAATTAACTACAAAATAAATTTTAAAAAATCTTAATGTTCTACATTAGTAAAATTTAAGTTGGTAAATTTGTCATCAAAGTTTTGTTCTTACATTTTTGAACAGTCTTATATATAGTCGGTAAACTTCATTTTTGTCACGGAAATCTGAAGGTCGGTCTGGAAAAAGTCAGGGAAATTTGAAATTTTCATTTGGGAGCCACCCTGAATAGGTAGGTAACTAAAAATCTCTTGGTGATCAAATTGCTTGAACTTCAAACAATGTAACATACCTACCTAATAATAATAATCGAGTTAAGATAATTTTTACAAAAAGTCACTCATAGGATTAAGCTGCATGACCGGAGCTTTGGTATGTTTTTGTACAATCCACACAGCTCATTTAATTTTTTAAAATTAGTCTGTATTCTTGATGATTTGTTGCAATGGTTTTCCTCCAAACTCTTCTAATGAAATAGAAAGTGCGTAAGTACGTAAGTAAATCAACAGAAGTACATTATTTGTGGTTATACGGTATCGCAAACGATAATCGCAAACGCAAATTGTCCACGAAAGTGAAACCCGCTTGACCCTCTTCAGCACCAGTGTTTTGAGTGAGAAGCCTCTTGTTTTCCATACTCTTTAGTCTTTTTAGCATCTTGGATAAATTTTAGTATCCATACTCCGAATATGTCAACGGGTAACCGTTGATGGAAGGTTTTATTTGAAGTTTGACACTTTGGTTATCAATGTTTTACCCGCAGTATTTATATTCAACACGTTTAATCTGTTCATTGCATTGTTTATAGTGTTGTGATATGTGACTGAGGTAACCGGGAAGTAGTATAATCGTTCTGTGCTAAGTTGTAGCACCTTTTCATCTCTGTCCATTCCAACGTAGTTAATGTCTATTCACCGAGTAAATCTGCATGCTCACGTATTCTTCCCGAGCTCTGAGCTCATGAAATTAATGAAATGTTCAAATTCGGAAGTAAGAGTGACATGAATGTTGGTTACCAATGTACCGTTCGACTGTTAGATGACGCCGAAATATTGGAGTGTCAATTCAGTGTAAGTTTAAATGTGCCTAGATTTAGAAATCATGTTAGTGTGAGCACCGGTATAAATTATTCCATTTGAAATTGATGCACTTCTGACTGTAGGCCCTGTTTTCACTTGAAATCTTCGCAAATTGTGCTTCACTTGGAAGACACACTATCTGACCTCTGCGGCGCGTTTGAAGCGATAACAGGAGGGAAATTAGCAATGATAGCGTAAATACTACTTAATGATCCGATCCGATGATTTGTTTTAGGTCCTTAGTACCTACCTAGAACTGTTAACGTACAGGAAAGCTCCCAAAGTCGAAGAGTTTTGATTAAATTGCCTTGGTAGTCTAGTGTTTAGATGGAAAAGGTATATATAATTTGACCAGCATAGGAACACATTCCAGAGGATTTCAGAATTCTACCTACCACTGTGTGGTTGGAAGGGGATAGAGAAACCCAAGAAAAATTAGGTATGTACTTGACTATTTATTATGTTTCACAGTTCTGTGTCATATAAAAATATAGTTTTTAACTTAAGAATAAAAAATGCCCGAACGGGTGTATCCACTTAGTCCTGCCCCCATTTTCAAAACGAGATTACTCCACTTCAGTCCTTCGTTCACTCATTTTAAAAATACGTTTTGGAATCGTTAGACTTTCCTACATTCATCGTTGACATTATAAACGTCCTTAACTTGATTAAGGTACCTACGTTAAAGTACCGACCAATGGCAGAAACCTCCCAGAAGCAGAAACATACCCACTCACCACTAAAAATTACGGATTACTAAGTAGGTAGGTGTGAAACAAAGTAGATGGGCGCGAAAAAGCAAAAGAAGATACAGTAACATAAAAACCAGTCATGCAGAATGTCATGAGCGAATTTTCGTAGATTATCGTATTATATTATGTTATGAAATGTGAGCACTCTGAGAGCAGAGAAATTGTTAACCACAAATTTTATGGCAAATAAACTCGTTCTTAATCATATTCTACGATTCAAAACAGATTTTGGATGTTAACAATTTTTCAGTTTTTTAATCTGAAATTAAATTTGAATTTAAAAGCAAATATTACTGAAATTCAAGTAAATTTTTCACCATAATTTTGTGAATAATTTTTTATGTTCTAGTTCATCATTGACAAACTTCTTTTGACTAAAGTTCTGATAAAAATATAAATTCTACGATTTTTAGACGTTTTTAGTCATTTTTCGTGATTTGTTTTAGCACATTTTTTAAAATTTGACCAATGTAATGTGCTCAAAAACTGTTGGCCCACGACCTCGTCATTTCGTTTGGAAAGCTTGATTTTTTGACACAAGAACGAAATTTTTATCTCAATCCTAAGGACTGTTATCATCTGGAACGATATATATATATATTAATTGCTACGCAATTCTTAGGCCCACCCCCAACAATTTTTTATGTAACGTCCGTAACGAAATAACGTCCGAAACGCACGTTCATGCGCATCGTGGGTTCGAATCCCAGCCAGGCTTGAAAATTTTTTATATCCAAATTTTTTTATATCTATTTTTTAATGTAATTTATTATTTTATATCCATTAATTAATTAATTAATTAATCGTCGCTAGCATTGATAATATGCAATTTATTAATTGCATATTATCAATGCTAGCGACGATCAATTAATTAATTACATTAATTAATGGATATAAAATAATAAATTACATAAAAAAATTGATATAAAAAAATTTTCAAGCCTGGCTGGGATTCGAACCCTCGATGCGCATGAACGTGCGTTTCGGACGTTATTTCGTTAGGGACGTTACATAAAAAATTATTGGGGGTCGGCCTAAGAATTGCATAGCAATTTATATATATAAAAAGGGTTAAACTCCAGGATTCGTTATAGAATGCCTCAAAACGGATTTCAATGAAGAAAATTTTCATAAATCTTGAGTTTCTTGTTTGGATGTTGCCTGGGTTATTCTCTGTGACAGAGTTCCCGTCAGAATCCCAGAGAAAGCGCTGCCGTCGCTCTGTTGGAAAACAACGGGCATCGCACGCCTCTTCTCGTGTTCTTGAGAGGCTGAGTTTGGCGTTGGATGGGTGCTCCAGGTCCTGGAAATCCAATCTACTCCGAACATAGCTCATTAATGCTAATAGTAGGAGTGGTATCTCTTTGACGGGATACTGTCATCCTCCTCTACCGTTTTTTCGAGGATTTAGGACCCCATTGCACCTCTGGGGGGCTACCTAGATCCTTGATATGGTAGCGGTGCGTGGTTAGGATTATGGACGGCTGACGCCTAGTAATCCAATCCACTATTTTTGGGGCGTTAACTAATGTTTCAGAAGAAACATGGCCCGGGGTTCCAGAAGGAATTCCCATTATCACCCTTTGGTATATAAATAATATCACTGGTCTTTCTTTGGTCTTTGATTTCTCTTTTATTCCCCTTTTTATATTTTCAATTTCATACCTATGGTATACCTGGCCTTTGCCATTTTTATTATTATTCTTTATACCCGGGCATGGTTCCCAATTATTCAAGGGCATTGTTCCCAATTTCCAGGGCTTAGTTCCCAATTTAAGTCCCCAATGTGGGCATATTAATTTATATCTATTTTAGTTTCCTTAAGGTATAAGTCTCCATAGTTGAGCCACCGTTTATTCTTGATTGTTCCAATCTTTGATTGGGGGTTAATTACCTAATGAATACTTCATATGAAGATTCATTGACAATCCATCCTGTTTTAATTTCTCTTTTCCCATCCTCAATCGCCAATGCAGCTATTTATTAATGAGCATCAGTTCTCAGCCAGTAAACTATTCCACCTGGTTAACATACTTGCTCTTCAATCAAGTATGTCTTTAAGTGGGGGAGTGTGACAGAGTTCCCGTCAGAATCCCAGAGAAAGCGCTGCCGTCGCTCCGTTGGAAAACAACGGGTGTCGCACGCCTATACTCGTGTTCTTGAGAGGCTGAGTTTGGCGTTGGATGGGTGCTCCAGGTCCTGGAAATCCAATCTACTCCGAACATAGCTCATTAATGCTAATAGTAGGAGTGGTATCTCTCTGACGGGATACTGTCATCCTCCTCTACCTCTTTTTCGAGGATTTAGGACCCCATTGCACCTCTGGGGGGCTACCTAGATCCTTGATATCTCTTATAGAATTCTTCAAAGAAAAAAAGGAAAACTCAAGTCCCTGAGTGCTGGACTTGGCCCCTTAGTATGCTTTATATATTTCGGAGGGAGCAATTTAACACCATAATGCATATTGAACTTAAACAATTACGTTCAGAATAACTTGGTGAACTGAAACGAGATGTAGTTTTCCAGAGAATGCTCACCATACTGAGTGAGCTCTTGAGGGGTGTAGTACCCTGTTTAGTCTTCTTTAGAATAAGTTGGTAAAACTGGTGGTTCAGATGCCTGCCTCAGGGTTTCTATCCGCCTAAATGGCTCTTGATTTGAAGTTATTTTTGTCTCTATGACATTATTATTCTCTCTCCAACACAGGCGATTCTGACACAGCGTCAGTCCCAAACACATGGCGCCATGGTACATTGAAGCTTATCAGTTAACAGAATGACCACTCGACTAGTCTGACAAAATGTGGTTGGACCCATGAGGGCTAATCCCCTATGCAGCATTTGTAATAAGGTCGGGGCTACCCACCCTATCAAACCAAACATGGAGACTGCTCCGCGCACACGGTGGTCTACCAACAACTATATTCATCCTTTGAGAGCATACACAAGGCCTGCACCCCCGTGTTGATGAACCCATGAGGATTTCAGAGGCGCACTCTGCACTTGACGATCTCCCAAATTCGATTGCAATCAAAATTCTGGGTCTGTTCTGGACCAAACTAAACTGCCAAAACACGTCTTGCACTGTGACTCAAATATTTTTCACTATTGATAAAATACGATCAACCATGCCAATAAAAAAAAGTTTCCACATAAATTGAGCTTTACATTGGTTTTATTTGCTGTCCATGTACACGCTCCTTGCTCCCTATCGCAATTCAATTTAATGAGGTAAAATACACCAGAATCACAATCCCGAGATGATTCCTAGGTACTTTTCAAAAGATATTTGTCGGTGCAATAGCCTGCCAACGATTTCAATAAATAACGTTATTCATTGAATACATCTATCACTCAAAATGGACCCATAAGTTGATGCATAAAGTGATAATCGTGTACTGATAACTCGTCAACCTTGGCTCCCCCTCATTAAACTATACTTGGCATTAGTCTTAATATTAAGGGCTGCTTGTGCTCCAAGATCCTGAACATAGACCGCATATGCTGCAAGTTCTGGGCTTTTGAATTTAATGGCCGAGTAGTCCTTCCAAAAATCATTTCTACTGTGAAAGCCTTTGCGACTCGATTATGAGAACAATGAAGTGTACATTATACAAGGCATCCTTCCAAGTAGGCTCATGATCCAGTTCAACAGCAGTGAGTGTTTCTAAGAGAGGATATGACACAACGGAAAGCATCTGGTGTACGGAATTAAGGAGAATTCTGTCACCATCGCAGAACTGATAATAATAATAACTAGAGAAGCATCGACCTTGACCAACTGTTATAGTTTTATACTTAGTAAGAGGCCTATTTAGGCAAACAAGATTTTAGTGTATTTATGACACTTAAGGGGTCAATTCCATAGGTGTGATTTAATAAGATCTACCTTCTTAGTGAATGAATCTACAAAGACTATCCATTAAGTATACAGGGTGACCCCTCCCCCCTTGCTAAAATCGTTATTTATGGGTAGGGTAGGTACCTCCCCTTCCAGTAAACCTGACAGCTAGCTGATCAGGATGGGGCTCCTCACTTTGCTCGTGTCTTGTTATCCCAGACAGGCTCCCTATCAAATTTTGACGTCCTATGGTGAACAGGAGAGATTTTAACAAGATTTTGCCATCATTATGATTAATATTACAGCTTGTGGTTAGCTAATCCTCACCAAAGTCAGCAAGGCACAAGTTCCAACATGGCAATACATCATATAAAAAATTTGGTCCAAATCAGACCAGCGGTTTTGGAGGAGTAATGAGCACAAAATTTGGTGAACTGTTGAGTTCCCTGCTGTGCCAACCACTGACTGAAATGCTCCCTGGACGTCTCCTATGACTCCAGCCGCTTGGAAGTAAGATGCCAGAATCTTTTGGAAGTGGCGGAAGACTACATATAGCTGTGTCCCTTGATCCACCCAGGCAACAACCTTTCTCAGTGTTAGGTCCTTCCTCTGGGCTTCCCAACATTTCTTTTGGCCAAATACTGCTTCCAATGGGCACCTTAGTACTTGCTGGCATTCATCCTGTTCTTCTCGCCTTGAGCAGTATCGATACTTGTCCTTCTTGTGTGCATTTGCCTTCTTATTCTTTGGAGGGCGTGGACTGGGTTTGAGCTCTCTAAAGTCCTTGTCTCTGTCGCGGTACTCCCTTTCCTGGCCTTGGTGAGACAACTTACAATCCCCCACAGAGGAGATTGAGCACTACTTTTACACACCAACTCTTGGCCCTTCGGGCTGATGGCTTGTCGTTTCCCTGATCTTGCTTATTACACAAACAGCTCCTAGGTTTCTGAGGGCACTGCCAACTGATGTGCCTTTCTTTCACTGACACTGTGGCTTCAGCAGCCTTCACATGTTGAGCCATCTCACACTGAAGCCATTCACCAATGGGTGAAGACCCATACCAACCTGGCTGACTATTGGGCCAACAACACCAACACTAGCCTGAAGAAGGATAGCCTCTGCTTGTATTGCATACCCCACTGCATCCTGAAGGGTGGTTGTAGGATGAGCCAATTCCAGTTTCTGCAATTCTACACAGCTGATACCATCATAAAATTGCTGTGGTGCCATTGCATCAACAACAGCAGATCTATTGCTTGGCAACACCTTCTGAGCTAACATCTCCAGGGCTGCTGCAACATCGGCTAGACCCTAGTTTAGCATCTGTCTTCGGCCTTGCAGTTGGTGCATAAACATATGTTCCCATCCCCGCTAGCCATACTGATGCTGCAAGGCCTCAGCTATTTCGGCAAATGATGGTTGTATGCCCAAGTGAGCAACAATTGCTAGAGCAGCACAGCAGTACAGCTAACAACTGTGTTGCCTTCTCTTCCTCTGACCAACCATTAGCTCTACTAACAGTGTCAAATTTGAAAAGGTACTCCTTCCAACCACTCTTTCGGACCAGCCATCGTAGGGCCCTGGTTTGACACGGACATGGAATTGAAGGCACCTGTTGCACGACTTCAGATATCAGGGTATTGGCATTAGATGCTGCCTCAGCCGAGTTCTGCCTAATTTCACTCAGAATGTTCATCATTTTGGCAAACTGGTGCCTCAGTTCTTTGAACTGTTGCTCCCACGCAGCCACCTCCTCCCCTTGCCTTCTCGTTGTCAGAGTCGCAGGAAACATACACCTACCACACTCCTGAACACTGAAAACCACCCACATTGACCTCGGCCACTTCTGTCACCACTTGCAAAATATAGTACAAATAAAAGACCTTTCCACTCTGAGTCTAGATTTTTAATGAACTATAAACTTTCAAGTAACTAGCAACTTGTAACACCAGCAATGAACTTGCAACTCGACTCTAACAATTTGAAAAAACGTTACGCTCTTGGATTCGTTTCAGAATGCCTCAAAACAAATTTCATTGTAGAAAATTTTCAAAAATTTTTATTGTAAAACTTTTTGTGCCTTTGGTGATGTGGATAAATCCTAAGCATTTGCTTAGATCAGTTGCTAGCTAGTATAAGCATTAGGTGTCAAGCAAATGGTCCAGGGTCTAGAAAATGCTCATATTCAGGTGAATAACATTTTGCTAACACTAGTTAGCACATGCGTAAGGCGTTATCATGGCGCACAGTAATAGTTGCTTAGCGATGGCCTTTCCAGCACTCCTACTGTTTCCGCGTTTTTTGAAAATCTATTTCTCTGGGATCGCATTGGTTGCCATCGAACGATCCCCAAGTCTTTGGCAATTACTCCTAAAGATCCCCTAAGGTCCCCTAAAAATCTTGATAACAACGTTTTACTTCTATTTGAACTCGCTCCTCCTCTTTTAGCTTTTTTTTTGTGAAAAATAAAGCTATTGCAATGGCGCCAAAAATTTTAAAATACAAATTTCCGAAAATTGCATCAATTGAAATCCATTTTTAGGTGTTCTTTAGAGTTTAACGCTTTTTCGTATATAATATATTAAGCACATTCCATAGATAACTCCCCCTAAAAAGTTGAGGTGAAAATTCCATTCTTGCGCCAAAAAAATCGAACTTTCCAAATTATAGGATGATCCTTAGGGTTGGTTCTTGTTGAGCGCATTTAATAGCCCACATAAAAATAAAAATAAAAATCACTCCAAGTGGCTAAAAATTTAAATAATTATTAAATTTTTAGAAGAATTTCAGAAAAAAAATTATCAATAATGGACTAGAATATAAAAAACTGTTTGTAAAAGATTATGCAGGAAAATGTACTGAAATTTCATTATCAGTTTCTGAAAAATCGATAAAAACTTCAAAAAAGCCTTATTGAATCGCAAATTCTTAGCCATTCTTTGCCATTCAACACATTTTTTTTTAATGTGAGCTATTAATGCTCACATTAATGATAGTTAACAATGTCTTTGAACTCATTGTGCTAACATTTCAAAACAATGTAACATAATATAATCGACGGTTTAAGAAAATTCGCTCTTACGATCATGCTACATGACTGGCACTTTTTTCCATCGACTCATCCCCGAAGAACGTAGAGGTTAGCCTGGCGATGTTGGCGTCCTCGAAACGAAAAAGTTGCTTGAGGTAATTTCCGAAACTGGTTCGCTGATCCAAATACACTTTCCTCTGACGCGATTGCACAAAGTCGGCCATAAAACGTTAATTTAGCTTCACAATAGATGAAACTCTTCTAAAAACACGACAACTTCTAATACCATCTGCCTCTGAGCAGAACGAAAAAAGACTTAGCAAATGCTTGAGAAAATAAGCAAAAGGTGAGTATTATTCACCTGATTTCATGCATTACCCTGGTTGATTCTAGCAAAAGCTCTTGTGCTAGTTTTCTCATGAGCATTTGCTTGTACAGGTTAGATTAGCTTAAGCTTTTACTATTTTTATTCACTTACTTTCTAGCATTTACTTGAAAAAACCCAAGTATTAGCATTTGCTTGGTTTTATTCACATGACCCAATAGCTTCATTTTTTACGAAAATTCTCTAAATGAAGATTGTTCTAGTGCATTAGTGCAAATAATGTTTGCTGAAAATTTGAGTGATGTGGGTGTGCTTCGAACTTGTGTTTTTAGCAATCATTAATACCCAAAGAAAGGTTTGATTAAAACCTTTGTGGTTGAAAATAAATGAATATAAAACAGGAATAGGATGGTGAGGGACTTTACTATAGGATAAACGGCTTTAATGTATGGATACCTCAGAAAGTTGAATATTCCTCAGCCAAAATATAAAAATATTCCATGGGTCTGATTTGTGTAATAGTCGTGCTGACTCCAAAAATTGTAGGTAGCACGGTAGAAACCTCACTCCTCTTCCTGAGAGAAGTTCAGAAAAAGTCTGCTGCCTTAGCTACTGAGGCCAATTAATCAAAAATCTTTGACTGTAGGAGTTTCTCTTTGCATAACAGCTGGATAAATATTAACATTCCTGAAATTGATAAAATTCTTCCCTGTCAGTAATTGATCTAACATTGTCTTATGGTATGTTATAGTATGTTGTTGTTTATCAGGCCAGCGATAAGGGAAGCAACCTATTGGATCATATCTGTGAACAACTCAACCTTGTTGAAAAAGACTATTTCGGACTACGATATGTCGACACTGCTCGCCAAAGGGTAAGTTGATTTTTACTTCTGTTTTATGTTTAGTGTTGCAATTTAAGGGGGGTGGGTAGGTTTAGCAATTGTTTTCTCCCATTTGTTCTTAAATTTTTTATGAAAGTACAACAGTTTTTGAACATATTAATACCAACGGCATGTTTCTACTACAAATATTAACGACAAATTGAATTTTCAAAGTTAATATCCTCCCGTGTTGCACTGCTGGGATATTCCTGCTGCTGATGAACGGACAGTGCTCTACATTTTTCTACAGAAAACAGAAAGTTCATTTTCAAGAAGGTTTTCCATAAACATAATCTTCTTATTCTTCTTCTCATTTGAAAGTGAAGTCAATGATTTGTATCATGGAGGAAGCAAATCTGGTAGACAAAGTGTGAGCGAAGAAACAGATCCTCAATAATTGCATTGGAAGGATAACTTCAAGCGCCTCTCATGAAAAAGCACTTTTTTCAATATATTACCCCATTTTCTCAAGATCTACTGGGCGGAATTGAATAGGTACTTTTTTTAAAAATTTGTTGGCAACAAGTTGTTCTTTCGATAGTGGGGGGGGGGGGGGGGGGGGGGGGGGGGTTCGATTTTCTTTGGTACCGCTGAATCTAATCAGTGAAGTAGATTTTTTATGGATAGTTTCACGCTATCTCTTCTTATCAACACCAACAATAAAATGTTGACAATAAAGAGAATCCCCTTTGTCTGTTTGCTCTAAAAGTTATTGAAAACAACTAGGAACAGCCGGGGAACTTCAAAATAATGGTGGTCAGATAATGGGGCAAATAAGAAGGAAAACGTGATTTTTTTTCTCGATAAAATGAGGTGATTTCATTTGACGATTGGGGGCCCAAAAATGCTTCTATCAGTGAGTAGAGCAGCTTATTTGATACTAAATTTTCTAACGAATCCAAAGATCTATAGGTATTACAAAGTAAATTTACTCGTATTTCAAGTAGTCAAATAATGAGTTTGTGTAGAAGGGAACAACTTCATGATGCCCCGGATAGTAAACCTTCCCAACCCCCTTAAGTAAAATACCTACATATTAAACGAATATTTGTTGATAATTTAATAGTTTTTCTCGCCTTACGTATCTTGATAAGTTAATGATTCATTAAGCTGGTTATATTTTCTTGATACACACAAAACAATTAGTTGTGAAACATACCTATCTGTTTTAGCCTAACTTGGGGTTTGAATTTATGATATTTAATTCCCCTGATTTCCACCGGGTCCCTGGTGGACTTTAGTTCCTAATCACATCAAGAATAATTACATTTACCTAATTAAACTCCTAGACCCTATGTTCGCACAATATTATCACTAATGAATAAGTTATCATTAGTTATCTCTAATGTTGAAGTTACCACTAATGAATAAATATTAGTACAACAAATGGTTCTTTGCTCTATCGCAGGATCGCTCTCTTAGAATATTATACAAAATCATAATCCAACTGAATGGGTAAACATCCTGTGACTTTATTACAATGCTATATCTCACAGGAGGCTCGAGTCCTGTACTGTAGAATAATCTTTGTTCTGAGGCAGTGGCGTAGTTTGAGGAGGGGCAGGGAGGGCAGAGCCCCTCCATGAATTATAGAGAATGCAGAATTTTGTTGTATGGATATAGTCAAATTAATAATTTTACGCTTCCAACTTCAGTACCTAACACCTTCAATTAAAGAATTTAATTAGTAAAACACAACTACTATTATTATTATACGATTCTGGTTGCCAAGCGGTCTTGAGTTGCTCTTAATAAAGACATTTTTATTAGGTTCGTTTGTGCAGACAACCCCACGGAGCATAGTAAAATCACCTAGTCAACGAAACGGAAATGTGGATACTACAAACTGAAATCAAGTCGTTCCCCACTATCTTCTGGGGCGAGCCCATAGCCGATTTTTCCCTAGAAAAATATCCATTGTTCAGTATCTACCAATTCCCCTATGAACTTCCCCTACTTTTCACTGCCTACTTGATCAAGCTTGGTTGTTCGTTTCAAAACAGTTTCCCGTTGTATTATACCATTAATTTACGAATAAAATCCCAGTTAAAATGAAGCAAGAATAGGTACAATGAATAGGAGCCTGCAGTGGTGATTGAAATAGTTTAATAGAAAAGATTTAAATAATCTAGTGTAGCAGTATTTCTATTATAACCTAGCATATTGCAGGTTTGAGTTTGTTTACATTTTTTCATGTTTCTTGATCTCGGTTTCATGCCCTGTATTTCATTTCGCGTAGGTAGGTACCTGCTTATATAATACAATTGTATAATATTCTCCGGAAAAAGTTATTTTCACGCGAAAGTAACAATTGAGGATAAACCTGTGAGACAGCAAGTCCACATAGGTATATGAATTTGCATGCAGTAAATCTAGAATAATAGTATAATAAACCTAGTGCTCCTCACATCGGTAGGTACCTATTTGTATTTATCGTAATTTTTCACGTTCTGATTAGTTATTTGGATAATATTTTTTCTATGTAGTATTATTATGCTGTAATAATCCATAGGTAGGTTTATGAATATGAAAGCGTCCGTGATTTCAGATCATTACAAAAATCCATTGAGCACCTACCTACTTATATGAACGTTTGGCAGTTTATTAAGAGTCTTTGTATACTCAGCAACAAGCACTAGAAATGAATAGCAAAACTATAAAATAAAATGAAATCCTCGACGGCTGCCCCTCCATAAGAAATGGCTTAGCTACGCCACTGCTCTGAGGAGACAAACTACCAGAATTGCTGATACAGATCGGAATTTCAGCAGATGCGGTGTTTTGAACATTTGCGATCCGAATTCATCAATATGCAACGTCAAAATATCATTGTCAAATCGGTGTTTTGAAGATTTGCGATCCGAATTCATCAATATGCAACGTAAAAATATCATTGTCAAATTGCACACAAAAAATCGCACCAAAAAGAAAAAATAAAACTGAGATTTTGAACCGAAAAAAATTGAAGTAAAAGCTGTAAGTTCGGGAGCGAAACAAGTTGCGTGGAGGTGAACATACAAAGTGACGAGAGTTTCCGCATCTCACAAGATGGCAGAGCGTGGGGAGGCATGCAGGGTAGCATAAACTCTGGTGGCTTTTCAAAAAATTCCTCGGTTCCGCGGGTTTTTTCAAATATTTTTCTCTGAAAAGTCACCGCGCGCAATGTGAAACACGCTGCTGCATGAGTAAACAGTCTTCTACGAAGATCGTACTATAATCATAATTATGCTGAACAATTTGATCACTTGTAACAAGCAATTTTTTTCCCACTAGGCACGGATTTTTTTTTCTTCTTTCGTTCAGCCCCCTCCGTGCGTACGCCCATGTTATGTACAAATGTGAGTTTTTGGTTGAAGTGTGGTAATCAAGAGAAAAACTAATGAGAATACTCAGTAACCTACTCGAATTCATTATAATGAAGTCAACATGTTACCTTAAAACATTATATCATGTACAATGTAGATTTAGATTGGATATGACATTATATATATATATATATACACACACACACACACATTTGGTACATTTGGATATATGTAAAGTAGATGAAATCTCATAATTTCAGATAAATATTTAGATTTATAGTTATAAACAACCAATTAACAAAAATCCATTTCTGCGACACTTTAGAACAATAGATTCTACGAGTATGTTAGAAAATACCATGATAATTGCATAGCTACCACTTGTTTTAATTGTAAAATATAGAGTTGTGTACCTCTGTTGTTAACTCTTTTCAAACGACCTTGCTTGGTCGTGTAGAATCATTGATTTCACAGGAATTATTTACTTCACTTCTTGCCTTCCTACAATGAGAACCCGTTTGTAAGAACAGTGAGAGAGTATACCACAATACTCCATTGTGTATTATTGAATAAAATGGGCCCTGAAGCAAAAGCATTGATTTTTAAAATTTCCAAAGTTTAATTGTTCGTTCTAACCCAGTAAATCACTAGATAGCAAAAAGACTGTTACATAGCTCTCTGCAGCCTTCATAATTCACTCATTCGGTTCAGTTAGTGGTTATCATCCCCCATAAATCTTGGGACCACTCAGCTTTCACAACAACGTTGAACAAGTTCGATGCACATTCCCCATTCCAAGTGGAATATTTAGAGAGGTGGTTTCAAAATATGGTAGAGTTGTGCACTCAACTCCACTGACAAGGCTTTGGTTTTGGCAATGTGCCAGTATGTAATCTACCTCAAAATTTTTGTTAGGGTGCTATAGTTCATAATCACACTAACAGTATTTGTTTATGGCTTATACCTACTTGTTTTTTTGTTTTTGTTTTTTTTCAGCATTGGTTAGATCTTTCTAAATCTGTGATTAGACAAATTAAAGACATGGATCCTATTCTTTTCAACTTTAGGGTGAAATTTTACCCTCCAGATCCCTTCAAATTGAAAGAAGATATAACACGTTATCATATTTTCCTTCAACTTAAAAGGGACTTAGTTCATGGACGACTCTACTGCACTCAGCATGAATCTTCTTATCTCGCTGCACTTATTATCCAAGGTATATATTTACTTGATGTGTATCCTGAACTAATTTATTGTTGAGGAGTTGATCGTAATAATCCAATCATTCATCCATGTTTTCATTGTAATTAATTTTGGAATTTTTCACAAATTGTTCTTTTAGTTTATATTTGTTGGATTTGCCCTTACTAACAACTGCTAAACCTCATTTGAAAATTTCTTAGTCATATAGCATGGCCTAATGAGCAAATTTTCAATTGAAATAGTAATTATTAAAAACTTACTTTTTTTTAAAGGATTTTGCTAGTTTTTGGATCATACATTCCGAAATGTTAGCACGTTGCTGTGGGATAAAACGTTAACCTAGTGTTCAGACTTAGGTGTAGTCACCCTAATTGATTATGTGCTGATAGGCGAGAGAGACATGCTTGCCATGTAATTGATGTTAGAGCAATGATTGTGACATCATCACAGCATCTTATTGTGACACCAACCATTATTTGGTAAAATGTCTTGTGAGACATAAGGGAGCAAATGCTCATAAAGTAAGTTGACTGAGAATGCCAAGACGGCCAACATGTTCAGGTTGATGAAATACTGTCTAGTTATCAACACGATCTAGGGGAGAAATTGGAGGAATATAGTGGAAGTGATGACGATATCGAAAATGTGGAGCCGAAACAGATTGAATAAGCTATTTTTTGGGCAGTAAATGAGAATATAGGAATTGAAAAAAATGTGAAATGAAAAGAAAAAGTGAAATTTGAAGAAAATTAATGGTTTGATACAGAATGTGGGGAGGCTTAATGACTGAAAAATCTTGCAAGAAAGATGATGTAAGTTAATACCTACTGAAACCTTGAAGAACATACTAAGTTGCGGATGGATGCTAACAAATTTCTTACAAAGGAAATAAGTGGTGTTGGTGAGGTTTTTCAGGGGGATTGATCGAGTAAGGAAGGGAAGACTAGTTTCTCGCACAGATAAGAATGGAGATTTACTTTGCAACGAAGCAGAAGCAATGGCCAGATGGACTCAGCATTTCTCTGAAACCTAGAACCAATTCGACGGGAATAGTGCCCCAAAGCCACACTCAGACGAATTCCATGGACCAGATCTATTGGTGTTAGGACCCACTCTGGATGACATCAGAGATGTTATGCTAAATAATTAGGCTGCTGGTGGAAATGGAATCATTAGTAAGCTTATCAACAAAGGAAGCTCAAGGCCGAAGTAAAAGATACATAAATTGCTGAAACTGATATGGAAACAGGAGGTAATTCAAAGAGTGGAGCTCTGGAATGATGTCTCGTTTTCAAAAAGAGGGATATGTTATACCTACTATTATACCAATCATCGAGGTATAACCATTTCAGATGAAGCGCACAAAATTCTTTTTGTAGTCCTGACAAGAAGGATCGGTGTATAAGCTGAAAAACTTTCTTGAAAAACCAGTTGGGTTTTGGGGCGAATCTGCAAGTTGTAGAGAAATTCTATGAGCACAATAAGGATCCGTATGTTCTATTTATAGATTTTATGCAAGCCTTTGATATCGTAAACCAAATGAATCTGTATGCAGCTCACGTCAATTCAGTAGTATCCCTGCGAAGGTGATGGATTTAGTCCAGACGACATTGGGAAATGCCAGTTCAAAAGTTCTTATTCCCAGATGAATGGGCGAACACTTCCCCTGTTGAATATCGCTTCAGACTGATTCCTGGTCAGCCATGCTTTTCAACTTGGCCTTGCATTACTGTGTGCAAAAAGCTGATCACACAGGTTGGATAATCCTCAAATCCTCACACCGATTCGTATGTGGTGGCGATGAACACGAGGCCTTTATATCTAATTTTCTTCATATTTTTTTTGTGTTATTATAATGATTATTTATTTACTTATTTATTTCCATCATTTTAATTTATTTATATAATTTTTGCAGCTGAGTTTGGAGATTACGATCCGGATGTTCATAGTGATAATTATGTTGCTGCTATCAAATTACTTTTAAAACAAACGCAGCAAATAGAAGAAAAAATCATGGAAATTCATCAAGACGAACTCAAAGGGATGGAACCTTCAACAGCTGAAAACACGTTTTTGAAGAAAGCAGTTACTCTTGATACATATGGCATTGATCCTCATCCTGTTAAGGTATTTACTCTCTTACACTCACCGTACATGATCCAGTTGGACTGAAGGGATGGCCGATCATCAAATAAAATCTCCTTCGATCATTTGGACAGCTGGAAGAGATCTCTGTCTAACAAGTGAATCAGTGAGGTGGCGCCTGAAAACACAATCTCATATAATGTCAATGTTTTTGTCATTTATTTATATTTATTCTCTTTATTTCATAGCAAATACGTTTCCTCGTCCAATTTTAAATAGTTGAGTCAGTCTTTGGGGGCCAATTTCAGTTCGTTCAACAGATGAATATGGGAAATAGCTATAACCAATCAACTCTGAACTTGACTTGTTTTTTTTTTTTTTTTTTTCAATTCCTGCTATATTCAAGGGAACCGTGAGGACATCACCGTCTGTAGGTGATATTTTCTCTATTTGCTTATAAGATTTTTCTGACTTTTAGTCAGTGAGGTATCATGTCAGCCAGATCAAGGAAGGGGCCTTCAGATCAACGATGAGGCAGAATTTTTACCTAGGTTTTGGCAGGACTGACAGTCCAACTATATCATGTATTGAGGTGGGTGGAATTATGGTTTACATAACTTATTTTTAAAACCAACATTTACTGGCTACTCAACTTACCTTTGGGAAAGTATTAGTAGAAGTCCATTAACTATGCAGCTTACACGTTACACACAGTGCTGCAATATATTTAAAATAAGCCCTCACAGAAAAGGTATACAGTAATTTAGTAATAAGTTATACAATAATTTCTCTACACCAAGTTAGCCACCTTGTGTTCACAGTGAATGGCTGGGCCAAGAATGGTATCAACCGTGCAGGCATGTAAGATTCCCTACCATAAGTTCTAGTCATACTTTTTTAAAGGTAAGTTGAGTTACAACTATGGGTATGAAAATACCGTTCATTATACTTCAAAAATTCAATTCAGATTAAAGGTTCCACTTATCTGCCAAAGAAAACAGCTTGATGGGGCCTAGTTATTAGTAAGGTAAAATAGCACTTCAAGATAGATATCTGTTTGTGAGAATTCAAGTTCTCTCTGTGACTGGTCTTTATTGCGTCCTTCCCCCACTTTTTTTATCCAGTGAAGTGTAACCACTTTAGAGAAGGGGGGAGTCCCAATTGAAATTACTGAAAATATTACATGGGGAACACAATCATTAGGGTTATGCCATAAATCCTCCAATGCAACGGAATGGATCAATTAACATAAATACGTATGTTACCGAGGTAAAATAGTCAGCAATGAGGCACTTTGATGAGATGCTATTGATTACAACAGCTATTGAACTAGAAACATTTCTGGGTCTTGGTAATAAATTCAAATGGATTTGTTTGACTTGTGAAACTAACCTGTCTAAAATGCCCTCCACTGGAAACTGTGAGTTGATGCCTATGATTTCCGTCATCACCACTGAAATTCTTGAGCTGTCCAAGATGTTCAAAACTCACAATCCGCTTGTTAGACCGCCAGATCCTAAAAAACCGGTATATAATCCGCGCAAGTTGGAGGAAACCCCGAAAACCGGTGCAAGCAAACATTCCAAAACCATCAATAAGAAAACTACCGAATCAGATGACAAACAAACTACTGTAATTATCCCCACTACGAATCGTCCTACTACAAGAGCTTATGCGGGTAAACAATTAGCCTCTAGTTTGTTTTAAAAAGATCCGGCTTTACTCAAACAAACTGAGGAATCACCGCAAATTGTCGATCGTGGTATCAATGATAACACCGTGACTGTGGATAGTATCCATGATAAGATTGACAATTCCTCAATCAAGGAAGTTTCAACTTCGACATCTGATACTACTGAGAGTGACAGAGCTGTAGTGCAGGTTTTGCATCACCCCATTCCAGGTGCAAAACGCCCCGGTATTGATAACAATCAAGTAGTAGAGGGTAATTCTACTGGTTCCGTACCTAAAGACGACAGCAATAAATTGGTCTGTGGTCACTAACAGACATAAGAAACGTAATAGAGGCATAATAGGAAGTTCATCTGTTCACACTGGGAGCGATGAACAGCTTTCTGCAGGACCACAGCGGACGCGGATTTTCGTAGGGAAAATCAAAAAGGGCACCGACTCATCTGTAGTCAAACATTATATTGATACCAAGTTGCCAGGGGCCGACGTTGTCATAGAAAATCTGGACAGTAAGGGCTACTATGAAAGCTTTAAGGTGTGCCTTGACAGATCGTTCCAGCAATCAATAATGGTTCCTGAATTCTGGCCTGTAGGGGTTCTTGTGAAGAGGTTTTTTTTCAGGCACCCTCAAGGTGCGATTATGGCTCTTCCTTGATGGCGCTTTCAAATTCTCACAATGCCATATCCAGAGAACCGATATTAAAATACACGACTTTATTGCATGCAAATGTTAATGATTCAAAGTCCAAGTTGCATGATATTAACTTCTGCTTACTTGACTGTCCAGACACGTTGATACTTGGTATATCAGAGCATTTATGTTGAAATGATGAGATCAGTTTTTACGCTCCCGATGGTTTCCGTCTAGCATCCTCTTATTCGAGGGTTACTCTGTTAAGACTGGGGGTGGAACTTCGATTTTTATACGGGAAGACTGCGATTTCACTGAATTACAAGTTTTATGTGATCTCTCGCTGCAATCCATATGTGAAATTTCAGCCATCAACGTAAGGTCACTTAATATGGTTGTTTGTTGTATTTATAGACCACCACAATTATCTAACTTCGATGATTTTCTCGGATGTTTCGATCGTCTTATGACCTATATTTCAAACTTGAACAAAATGGTGGTCATAATGGGTGACCTTAATATTCATTTTGAATATACATCCAATCCCATTTTGGTAAACACAAAGGCCAAATTTATTACTTTAATGGAAAATTTTGGGCTCCATATTACACTTGACGAGGTAACAAGAAGACCCTGCGGTCTCCAATCGGGCACACCGGCTTGTCTTGACGTGATGATCACGAACTTAGATGAGTCCAGGTATGAACCCTTGGTCAGCGAATTGAGTTTTTCGGATCACCAAGTGATAGAGCTCAAGCTCTTCATATCCCCACCAACTATTCCTTCCTCTTTAGCTGTTCACAGGAAAATGAAGGAGGAAAATATTGTTCATTTATTGAAACTGTTGGCGAATGTGACTTGGTTTCACGTGTATGCTTCTGAAGATGATGTAAATGTGGCAGTTGATCTCTTCTTGGATACGTTTATGAGGAGCTTGGGCATCGCATGTCCTTGAAGTTGGTGTAGGCGCAAATTTGGCCAACCACCACAGAAAAAGCAAAAGAACCCAGACCTTGTGGTTCTCCACCAACGTTATATCACATTCAGAGATTTGGCTACTCGTAGAATCGAGTTTTGTGAACGGGCAAGATTATGCCATATCGCTTACAGATCAGCACTGAATAGTTTGAGATATAGTGAAAATGATGCCTATATAAACTCCGCTGCAAATAAAACTAAGGCTTCGTGGGATATTTTCAGAAAGGAGCTAGCCTCAAGGGCTCGGTCTACTGCTTCTCCTAATTCAAGTTTGACTTCGTGGACACCGAAGTTATTAAGAGGGTTTCGGTATTTTTGATAGAACCTATTACCTATCTGACAAAATATTTTTTTTCATCCGGGATTTTTCCCGATTCTCTGAAGTGGTCGCTCATTACACCAATACCAAAAAAGGGCAAATGCGCAAATTATGATGACTTTAGGCCAATATCCAAACTTCCACTATTTGTGAAGATTATTGAACATCTGGTTCTGAGAAGACTTAAGGTTTACTTTGAGAGTTCGTCACTGCTTCATCCCAGACAGTTTGCACTTCATCTGCGGCATCTTCTCTGATTGTCAACGTTTTTGAAGCTATTGAAAGGAGAGACTTAGCCATGCTGAAATTACTTAACCAAGGCTTTTGATCTAGTACTGATCAGGAAACTGAAGCACTATGGCTTGGACGCGACTTCTTGTAATTTCTTCAAATCCTATTTGGAGGGGTGGCACCAGGTCACTGTTCATAATGGCTCCACATCAGAGGCTGTCCCTATTCCATGTGGAGTGAAACAAGGCTCGGTTTTGGGGCCTTGTTTGTTCATTATTTTCATTAATGATTTGGCTTTTCAATCTGTACATGGCGCTGAACTATTTCTTTTCGCGGACGATATCACTTCAATTATCACTGGCTCTGATCCCGGCCAGGCCGACGTAAATTCTGATAGATCTACATTCATTATTAAACGATGGTGTGAGTCAAATGCTTTGGTTCTCAACAATGAAAAAACGCAGGAGCTGACTTTCGGTCATGGTGGTGGTTGTCATCAGAGAGTTGGTTTTCTGGGGTTGACTATTGACAACAGACTTTCTTGGGCAGCTCATGTTGAGCATTTATTAGCTGAGTTGGCGTCTTGTAACTTTATGTTACGTCGATTGAAGTGCTCAGTTTCATTTGATATTATTAGAACTGTATACTTTGCCAGTTTCTTGAGCAGGCTTAATTATTGTATTCTATTATGGGGCAACTCCTCCCAGAGTGAGCCAGTTTTCAAACAGCAGAAACGAGCAATTCGTGTTATTTTCAGACTCGGTGGCCGTGAGAGCTGTAGAGGCTTCTTTTGCCGACTTGGTTCTTTGACTATGCCTGCCCTCTACGTGCACCAATGTTTGTTGTACGTCAAAAAAAGTTTATCAAGTTTCACCAAGGGCTCAGACGTGCATACGTATATTACAAGGAGTAGAGAATTATTGTGTCCTCCTCCCGTAAGACTCTCCGCATCTAAGACTGGGAATCCACTACAAGTTTGTCCTCAACTTTTTAATCACCTGCCTGATTCTATATCAAAATTGTCTCCGTCGGCCTTCAAGAGAGCTACGAAAAAATTATTAATTGCTGCGGAACTCTATGCAGTTTCTGATTTTTTTTCTATTGAATTTTGACGATAGGACATTGTCAACCCTTACGCTTGATTTTTCTTGATTCAACATATTATATTATAGCCATTAGTTGTTCTTTATGTCAGCAGCCGAGGAATTTCGATAAAAGTACTCAAGCTAGCTCCTAGTTATGACCACACTGTGATAATTTGTTGAGAATTGTTGTTTTTTTTTTTTTTTTTTTTCTTCCTTTTAACTTAGAAGTAGTGTACATAATAATTATTATTGATTTTTTTTTTAATACAATTTTGTTACTTCAAAAATCTTTTAACTAAATGAATGATTGTTAGGTGTGTGAGTAATTTATAGTGTGTTTGGCTGCGTGTATCTGTTTTGTTCGCTTGGTGGTTCGGTGGGGGGCTCTCGGTCTGGCCCGGGGGCGGTCTCGCCTGGTACACCCTTCCTGATGCGATTCGCCTTGTTGATCGTGTTTAAGGGTGCTCTTTCAGAAATGGATGAGCACTCTCGAGAGGCTGCCATGGTGGGTCGGGTCCGGGCTCGGCCAGGCCGCCGTTTTGGGCAGATGGATGCCTGCGGCCAGCATCTTTGCTTAGTGGTCTCGATTTCATTTTTAGCTGAGTTTTTTTAAATTATTATAACCAATATTTTTATTTAATTGTCAAGTGCTGACAATTGTCAAACAATTTATTGTGACGACAAATAAACAAAATAAATAAATGCTCTGTAAAGTGCTGCATAGTGGGTTTAGTAGAATATTACCCAATCAAATGAACTCTAGGGGAAACAAGTGTCATTGAGACTCAACAGCACAGTGTCACCTGGATGGGTGGAAGGATAAGTTGTCTAAAGCAAATGCTCCATAACTAATTGGCCTCCAGTTAGGGACCGAGAGCTACAGAGACTCAAAATTATAGTGTTTTTACTGGAACAGGCTCCAAATCTTTGTATGTTTTTGTAAATTCTATTAAATAAAAGCATTTTCTATCGAAATTGTCAGGGACCGGTTATCCCTTAGTTGGTAGGGGGGGTAATGCTGCTGGATTGATGGTAGGGGGTATTATGCGCAAGCAATGAATTATAGCCCTATTTCACATATTAGCATGTACATACAGAGGTATATTGCTGTTCTATTTTGCTTTCAATATTTTTTTTAACCAATTATTTCTATCCGTATTGCAACAAGTGAGGAAACTATACTGCCAACCCAACTTGGCAAACGTTTTTTACAAATCTCATTTGAACATTCCTTTTGATGAATATTTCCTTGTATATTAATTGAATTATGGTTTTTAATACATATTAATTTTCCTTGTTTCTTACGTGTCTTCTGGTCCTGCAGGATCACAAAAGCAATCAGTTATATCTGGGGATCAATTACCAGGGTATTCTCACCTTTCAAGGTATTTTCAAACTACACCATTTTCGATGGCCTGAAGTGAATAAGCTCAAATTTGAGGGTAAAATGTTCATCATTCATCTTATATACCGTGAAGTAAGTGGCTTCATATCCTAATATCAATATGTATGTAATAAATGTATTTATATAAAGTTGTTGCACAGCTTCTGAAAATAAAACGTATAAGCATGTTTTTTAAGAAGTTTCTTTCTATTTTGGTTTTATGTTTAAATACTTTGAACTGAAGTTGAGTTTTCAACTTTTTTTTTTTTTTTTTGTCATTATCTTATAGTGCATTTAAGAGCAATTATATTAAATTTTTATAACAATCTGAATATAACAAATCTAAATATATATATAACAATCTAAAGTAATGTTATGGAATTGACATGAAACTTTTAACTACAACTTCCCAATACTTTGGTGTTATGAATCAGAGAAATGTATATGTGTCAGCCTGCCTCTTCTCTTACTCCACTTGACTCCCCTTTGAGATAAGACAGTTGTTCATTCATTCATCATCTTCCACTCATTCTAATCTAAAGCAGGTTGGTGCCATCTTCTGACTCCAAGGCTGCAAAGCCTTCATGTAACTATGTCAGGACTGGTATATATTCCCCACAGCTCTTAATTGGTCCTTACCGCATTCATATGCGTCTAGTATTGGTCCTGGTATTGTTTGGATGACTTTTCTCTGCGGAATACTGAGTTTCCGTTTCAACTCCTGCTCCCATGAGTTGATCAACCATTAGTTACCAAATGACCATTTGTTCTACTCCAGGTTTGCCTTTCTTGGAATGTCATTTAATTTCCAAACACTATGAAGAGCCTTACGGCGATACGATGCTAAAAGGTACCCCAAATCATGAAACTTTTCATTTTTTCCAACTTTTTTTGTCCTATGGGATTTGAGGAACATGTACATGAACTCCAAATATAAATCGGAAACCAATATGATGTGATTTTAGCCTATGTTCATAAGAGTGGCTCACAGCAAAATGTTTCCTAGATGGGGATTTGATCCCATGGATCTTATCCCATGGGTACTTGGTTTTTTTTCCAATGACCTAGGAAAGTGCGGATTGAGATCCCTCAAGTGGGAGTTAGGATCAGTCACAAGTTTCATTTATACAACATGGCGTGTTATCAGTTGAGGGCTACGCTCACCACCTCAGTTTAACATTCAACTCAAATCCACACCATGAAAATGGTGAATAGAAGCAGTTTTCAACTTCAACACACTTTTATGGTTACATCCCTCATACCTAACATTTCGTTAATTCACTTAAAAACTGGGTCTTAGGAAGTTTCTCAACCTCTTGGTCACTTCTATTTTTGCTTTGAAACTATATATATATATATATATATATATATATATATATATATATATATATATATATATATTTTAAGTGACCTTCTATTCATCCTTCATTCCTGGTCAATAGAAGCAGTTTTGGTTTTTCCATGAAGATTCGTTTCACAACGTTTCCATGGTTGTAAAATAAGTCTTTTTAACAAAATATTTACGCTATAAAAAGTTAATTTAATTTCCAGAAACAGATATCAGCATCCACTATAAGTAATGATGATAGTAAAAATTGTAACTGAATTTCAGTATACCTCGTAGATCAGCCTTTTCAAGAAAGATATTCTTGTTTGGATGTCGGGTTGAAGCACAACATCTCCCTATTGTTCCATAAAAACTAGAAAAACTGAAAGCATGTTCTAAAAGGGAAAACTAGGGATCCTAATTAAATGAAGAGGATGCTAATGCCCCTAAAACTGATTTTTTGGAACTGCTCTGGATATGGAAATTTTGCTATGGAACGAGACAATATTTTACAGAAGAACTGTGATTTTATATTTTTACAGGAAACATGGAAAGAGAAAGATCTGTTTGGAGAAATAAAAAGTTATAAAACTGTTAACGTGAATGCTCACCGAGTGCACTGTGCAGGCAGAGCTAGTGGTGGCCTGCTTCTTTTGTATAAATTAATATTCAAACTTAACCTCATTAGTTCATCAAGATACTGGCTTTTTGTTTCAACTGAGGTCAATGGAGAAACTCTTATCCTGGGGGCAGTTCATTTTAACGAGGGCTACACGGAGGAAGGAGAATCAGAATTCAAGGAGACCTTGCAAATTTTGGAGGAACAATGCGCGGGTTTGAGGATGATAATTGGTGGGGATTGGAATAGCAGAATAGGCGAAATGAACTCAAGACCGGTAGAATTGTATGCAGGAACTAATTTGACTGAATGCTGACGTAGCATGGATAAAATTGTGAACTCACAAGGCGAGAGACTAGTTAACACAATGGAGACTTATGGTATGTATGTGATGAATGGTTGGTCATTTCACGGTGGCCTTGGTGAATTCACCAGCTTCTCACATAATGGCACGAGTTTTGTGGGCCAGGTTTGGGTTAACACGCTAACATTGGAAGTTGTTGTGAACTTCTCAATTTCGCCATTCCCTGCTGCTTCTAATCATGAACCCTGCCTCATGGAGCTAGACTTGCAAGATGATAACTCATCACCATCACTTGTTCATTCCTCAACACTCCTACAACCTAAATTCAAATGGAACACTCAAAAGAGGGAGAGTATCAAGCCGTGCTCTTGGAGAAGATTCTTGTTTGCGGAAAAAGTATGGGGAGATCCATCCATGGCTTATGACGAGTGGAAAATGATAATCCGAGACTTTGCTAAGGCGCTGGGCTTGTACCTCTCTGCCAAATGGAAAAATCAATCAGCTCCCTCCCATAACAGATGGTTTGTCTCTGATTGTGCAACAAAACGCAATGAGATGAGGAAGGCCCTTCAAAACTAAAAAGGAACTACTCCCTTGAGCTTTTATCTGATTACATTAACGAGAGGAGACAATATAAGCAATTTATCAAGCCGCGAAAAAAGATTAGTTCAATATAGTATGCCAAACACTGAGCAACTGCAAGAACAGCAGGTCATTTTAGGATGCATTTAGATCGCTTCAAGGTTAAAGCAAACGGTATGGTCAACTCAAAATCGAGTAAGTAGAGGAATTCTATGACCAATTGTTCAAGTCATCCTCGACTATGAAAGATATTGATATACTCATGGGTACTTTCGATCAAGATTTTGACTCCCCTATCTGACCCCAAGAGCTGAGTGTTGCGATTTCTCATTGAAAATATGGGAAGGCAGCTGGAGAGGACCTAATTCCTTACGAATTTTTTCAAAAACCTGCCCAAAGAGGGGCTGCTATGTTTGTGTCATCTCTTCAACCTGATTTCGGAGTCAGGCTCTATGCCCCACACATGGGCTTGGATAAGAGTATTCTTACTATATTCAAGAAAGGGAACGCTGCAGACCCAACAAATTATTGGGACATTTCGTTAATTAACTCACTGACAAAGATCCTCTCTCAAATTCTGACCAACACGCTTTCAGCCTTTGCCAACTCATGGTCGCTCCTACCTGAAGACTGGAATGGTTCTGAAAAGCCTGGGGTACTGCTGACTCAATTTTCACACTGTGGCACGTATTGTCAGTATTGTGGCTCAGCAGCCTGGAAGAAAGTAATTTGCTGCTTTTATTGATTTTCGTCATGCTTTTGACAGCATATCACACTATCTGTTATGGAAAAAGCTGGGAGGTATGGGAGTTAGCGCAAGGTTCCTGAGAGTGGTTAGTTCACTGTATGAAAATGCATCATTCTCTGTACTGCCTGGTGACCAATTGATTAAACAATATTCGGTTATGGAAGGTATCCTGCAAGGCGATATTTTGCCTCCCCTACTTTTCTCTCTTTTCCTTTCTGACTTCGATGACTTCTTGGAAACAAATGATATCAGGCGTGTTAGCATCAATCTAGTAACTGAGCTCACTTCCCTATTCTACGCTGATGACCTAGTTGTACTGGCATACTCATATGCAAGTATGCAAAGGTTTCTTCGAGTGCTAAATCAGTACTGTGAACAAAACAAACTTACGGTTAACATAGCAAATTCTAAAGTAATGGTGGTCCAGAGAAGAGGTCGTCTCAAGAGCTATGAGTTTCCCTGTGGAGATGCATGTTTGGAAGTGCTGAACTCTTTTTGTTTCCTGAAGGTGCAGTTCTCACGTTCAGGTTTATTTCCTGCCCATGCAAAAACTGGCAATTCAGAAGGGTGTTGCTAGTTATAAGGAAATATGGTCAGTCATTTTCAAGTCGAAGGCGAACTCACTGGGAACCTGAAAACCCCTTTTCACTTGCCTTTGGCTTTATACAATTCATTCATTCATTCAATAAAATGAAGGGAAAATGCAACTGTTGAAATTGAGCCCCAAGCCCTAACATAATTGAATTTGAATGAATTGAAGTGTAGAATTTGTAACATGAAGAAACCTTGGACTTTAAAATCATAAATAAATTTGTTGCTCATTTAAAGGTTTGTCGTTGTAGGAAGAAAAAGGGAACAAAGAGAGGGGTAGAAGGGTTCCACGTAACATCTAAGTTCGAAATATAATAACAGTAAACAATTAGTTGAATCAGGAACAGGCTTGTCACCCTGAAAAACGCCAAAATCTGACTAAAAAATAATTTAAAATTGATAGAAAGGGATGATTTGAATTTTCCTACAGTTTTAGGGACTACCCTTGTTAGCCGAGGTTGTTTTAGGGGAGGGAGTCGAAAACAACAAGTGATAAGATCAAGATAAGGGCACCATGTTGCTTAAGTTGGTAGGAGCAAAAAGGTAGTGACTAGCTCCCCAACGATTTTTAGTTTTCAAAACTTCCGCTATTGTAGCGCTTCAGTCGGTGTATTTCCTACTGAGTAGTGAAGTACTGTGATTGTTTCTTCAAATGATACTGTGGCGTAGCTCATTGGTTATGATACCGGTCTCGTGAGACAAAGGTCGTGGGTTCAAGTCCTGATGCATGGTCTTTTTTTTCTTTTTTTTTAAGCTCGTACAACTCCCGAAATATACTTCTAAAACGTCATTCTGACCTGCATGTCCAACTAATCTGAATTTTCACAAAGGGATTGACTACTTGATGTTATGTATTTTTGAGATGCGAGCTTGCGAGCATCCAGATCACCAAACTTTACACTTCATTCTGACCTACATGTCTACTAATCTGCATTTTTACTAAGGGATTGACTACTTGATGTTATGTATTTTTGAGATGCGAGCTTGCGAGCATCCAGACCACTAAACTACACAAATCATTCTGATCTATTAGTCCCACTAATCTATATTTTAGCAGCGGACATAGATTAGTAAGAACTGATACGCCGCTGTAGCGGAAGTTTCGAAAACTAAAAATCGTTGGGGAGCCAGTCACTGCCGAGCAAAAATCAGCTGTATGTTCTTCTTCTTCTTGAGGCAGTGTTGAAAATTTCAAAGTTTGATGTCATCCTTGTGATCCTGACATCCAACCAAGTACAGCCCTTTTTTCTTTATTCTTCTGTCGTTATTATAAGTAAATATATGAGGCAAAACGTTAGGTTTCCTGAAATTGCTTCCATTCACCATGTTTTACAGTAGTTTTACTATGTTATTTTTTAAAGAAATGTTAATGTTCACTTTCAGCAGCTACTTACGAAAATGGGCTTGGGGAACAAAATTGGTTTGTATATCCCTAACAGGAGTGAAAGGGTAGAGTCGATGATTGTTTTTTCTTCATAACGTTGTGCACCTTCCAGCATGCACCGACCACTTTCGTCGGACAGACATGTTAAATATGATACCTAGTTCGGCACTTACTATGTCTTCCATGGATATTACCGCTGAGGCTGATTCATTAAATCATGATTTGTTCCTGACAAACTTAAAAGAAATCAAAATTTGAAGACAGATTGAGATAGGAATGTGCATTTTTTGGCAATTTACCTCCATTTTGGGTGAAGTTTTACCTAATATATATTTTTTAGTTGACACGAAATTGGACACCCTATGTATGCATATATATATATGAAAAAGTGTAAAAATCCAAGAATCATTTCAGAACCAAAATGGATTTCTATGAATAAAGTTTTCGACAAATCGTTTTTCTAAAGTTTCGTGAAAATTCGAAATAAATTTTCGAGATCAAGGAATCGTTTCAAATTGCCTCAAAAAGGATTTCTATGGTGGAAAAAGTAGAAAAAAAGTGGAGTGATTGGTTAAGTATACCAAATAATTTTATAATCTGTATTGTGCATAATGTTGTTTGTTCAAATATAATCACTCAGAATATGAAGTTGTGTTTTTTAAACTGTTATTATAGGAAAGTAACTCTTTGAATTATAATGACTTGGTCTATGTTGTGTTTGATTTTTCCATCACCATGGAAAAATGGTAGACACTACGGCTTTGTATGGTAGACACTATCTCTATTTTTATTGAATTGAACAGTTATGGACGAATTGATGCTGTTATTCGTGTACTGAATATTTGAAACTAAATAGTTTTTGAAGTATACACGAACATATATATATATATATATATATATATATATATTTATATATATATATATATATATATATATATATATATATATATATATATATTGATAAAGAGTAAACAGAAATCTTATTCAACAAATTTTCGTACTGTGAAGTTAGTTCGTAAAATTCATCAATTAAGCTGTCAATTTTATAATGATGAACCAGAGTATGTTGGGAATTTATAAGTCGGGCTGGTCCTAATAGAATAGGCAGTATCCCTTGGTTAGTTGTTATATTTCTCACCTCGGAGCTTCCGATTGAGAAGAGGAGGGTCCTGGAACAGGTTCACGAGGTGAAGTGTCAGTGGGTAAGTCACTCGTAGTTTGTTTACGTGGTCTTTTTATATTAGACGTATGAATTTTTCCTTGTGTGTTTATGGTGTCGAGGAACTATTTGAGCGGTTTTTAAATTCGGGATTGGTTGATTCTAAGGTTTCCTTATGATATTTTTGTTTTCGATGGTATTTTTTGATTTATTATTCTCGTTTTAATTAACAAATCAAAAATGACTGTTAGCTAGATATTTTAAAATTGTAAAACTCCTCAAAAAAGTTTTGAGCGTTTACTGCCTTAACTATTTAAAAAAGTATAGGAATTAATCTCGTTTTAATTTGTTTAAATGTTACAACCAAATATTTTGAAATCTTGAACATTCAAAAGTCGCCTTTGAAAATCTAGATATGAATTTTTTCAGACTTATCATTTATTTTTTTGTTCATTTGCTGCATTAGGATGCTAGATCTAAGGTAAGAATAATGTTACATACTATACAAGAACTACTCTAGCACAATACAACGAAGTAGTTGATATGAGTACAGACTTTAATTTTACATGTTGTTAAAATCTTGAGTTCACAGGGTATGTAAACCTTCTTTAAACAATATTAATTAAATTAGCATGAAGAAAATGCAAAGAATAATATTTTGGAAAAGCTATAGGGATTCGTATCATTCACTAACTCTGAAACACCTCCTTGTAAACAAATCTAACCATTTAGACTG
>CM061045.1:39565458-39778698 GCA_030762985.1 Adelphocoris suturalis
ATAATTCGTGGTTATAAGGCCATTTTTCAACAGTTTTGTTTTGAAAAAGTATAATATTGTAGCAATACAAAGTTTCAATTCGACTAAATGTTATAATAATCGTGCCTACCAGCGCAATAATTGATTGTAGATTGCTGTCAACAATACCAATCTAACGTGAACGAGTTTTTATTTGGACTAGGAGCCTACTAACTATTGCAGTTAATCAGTGTCAGAAAGCTAAAGAACTTCATTCGTTTAGGCTTTGAGAATAATTATTAACCTGAAAAATAGTAAAGAAAAGATTATTGAAAATTCCTCAGGTGTCTGTAGTGCTGTGTAGGCACCTAGCCATTGCTCAGGTAGCTTCATCAGCATTTTATAATAAGTTTGTCGTACTATGCCTAACTGAGGAAGCTTTACTTGTTATATTGAATGAATAAAAGAAGAGATTTGATAGTTTGTCAAAGTAAACAAGGCAGGTTGTTGCTACACCAAGAAACGAAACTACTTAGGTAGGTACGTACGTCCTACCAGATTTGCTGTTGGTTTAAAGTGCCTAAACAAAGTAGGTGGTTCGTTGCTTTGCTAACGAATACAACCACTGATTAGCAAGTTTGTCAAATATCGAATCAGGGAATATGCAACATGAGTTAAAAACCAGCTGCAAGGAAAAAACCTTGAAATGCATTCTTCTGAAGGTAAGATTTCATAAAGACAGTGCAGCTATTGCGCGAGTTTTGCAATTACGCAAATTTTAGGGACAAAAAAGGTAATTAGGTAGTGTGACAAAATAAAACTAAACTTCATGAGTGGGGAAATAAATGAAAGGAAATAAATTTGCTTTTGTTTACAACAAAATATATATACAGGAAAATCTTGAATATATACCTTTATATAAATATACAGGAAAGAGACAGGGAAGTCTCGAGAATATCACCCATTGACTGCTGCACTTGCTAACTTCCTTACATCGTCCACCTATGCTTCAACTTTTTTCTTGTATGTATTCAATTTTTGAAGAATACGGGCCAATAACTCCACCTTGCTACCTATGGGAGTTGACAATTTGTATATTCAAGCTTCCAAATATTTTTCTAGCTCATCCTTCGACATTGAGTTTTGCTATGAGCAAATGTTTGGATGGATCTGGTTGATAAATCTTGGGCCCTCCCCCATCAATGTTGTGTGTGGGCTGGCGAATCACAGCAAACATGAGCATGCCCAGAGGATCTCCTTGGGTAATCTCTTTTTGGGCTACCTCTGTTAGAATAAAATTTGTGGGTACCCTCTATAAGTGTTGAATAAAATTTCGAGCACCGGGGTCACAAAGCTTAGTATTGACAGTGCGATGCTGCTCACTTTGAATGCCTCGCGACATCTGCCTAAGTCTATGGCATACGCAATTGATTAAAATTGTACCAACGAATGCTCGATGCGAGCACACAAACGACCCGAATCAAAGGTAGTCAGTAAACATGGCCCTCCGGAGAAACGCGCAAGATGCTGCCAGTGCTTTTGTTATTATGGCAACGATTATTTAAAAAATAAAGAAAGGTAAGAACAAAAAAGGCGACGTAGGCCACAGTGGTGGGTCGAAAACATGTACAAAAAGCAGTCAGAATATGGGAATAGGCTTCTGGAAGACGTCAAATTTGAAGAAGATGCTCCCAATTTCGTGCGAATGAACAAGTAATATTTTGAACATTTAGTTCAATTCATAGAGCATATTGTAAAGAAAATATCGCGCCACAGATCTTCTCTTCTGTTTTTATTATAATATTCAGGATGTTTTGAATCCCACAATGTACATTTATTTTTGTAACATTTCACTATTTTGTGAAGCACATGGTTCTCCATGATGGCGGTTGTCATGTTTGGTCTGAGGCAGATGCACACGGGTATCCACTACATGAGCGGCTCGGACCGAGGCGCCTTTGAGCATTGCCATTTTACTGACAAGCTTGTGGCTCATAGCAAGCAACCCCAGTATTGACCTTCAGGGCGTGTGTCCTGAGGCATTCGAAGTGGGGAGCCTTCACACTGTGGATACCCGCATTAGGCCCCGCGCATTCCACAAAGCCAATTGGTGACTTAATGAATTAAATGCATTGCTTGTGTCTATCAATGGCACTCCTTCACTGGCTTCTTCTGAGAACAACTGAACGTTTTATTAATAGCTCCCTCTGCGCAAATGATAGGTTCAATGATAAATCGCTTTTTAAAAAAGCTACTATTTATTCAGACAGGAAAATGACACAACGAGGCAAGGAACACACGGTAGTGTGACTAAGTGGAGAGAGAGACTGACGAGTCGAGCTCGAGGTCTCCCTTTTATAACTTCTGGTTTGTCTGTGTGAGTGAAGCCCACATCAGCAAGTTTTATTTCTAGCGAGGCGGTTTATTATGACATAACGTATATATATATATATATATATATATATATATATATATATATATATATATATATACTATGAAAAAGTTTTATACTCCAGGGGCCTATTTCATAAAACAACAAGTTACAAGTGTACAAGTTAACAAGTACAGGTACTTGTAATGCACGGTAAACTAGAACAAGTGTTTCACCAAAACAAAGAGTACAAGTGTAGAAAAGTTACAATTGTAGAAGCTAAGTTTACAAGTGTAGTACAAAAGAAAAATGGCGAACAACGTCAAGCGGGATACCGAAATTGAATTTTTGTCAGCGAATCATAATATAAAAACGGTGTTAAGTACACGATAGGATGTTTATTGTACATGACAAGGATGACAGACAAATTATAAACTAAAAAGTGGAGAAATTGTGAATTTGATTTCAACTTATTCTGATGACTGGCATAATCAGATTTGTCTCCTTCATTCAGCGGAAATGATTAATCAGTTCATCAAGTCTTAATGCTGCTGGGTTAGGAATGTCATCTGTTACTTCGAGATGATCTTCACACTTCACTTTGTTCTTCAATGACGCGGAGATCCTCAATATACCCGATCAGGAAAAATTGGAAAGGGTCACGCATCATTTGAATCTTTCAAGGGTCTCGGAAGACATCCTAAATCTCTCGTTAAAATCAAAAATACCCATGAAATGAGCGTTCATTCGTGGCATAAAAAATCTTTGGCGTCTTCCACGCAGAAGATGATTTTCACATATTAACCACCGAAAAATGGTCAACACACAAGGCTGGAAAATGAATCGTTTATGTCAGAAACCACCTAAGCGGCAAAAATTCAAAAAATGTTGTTTTGGTGGTACTGTTCACTTCATAGGTGAGTACATCGTTTAGTGCAGAAATAACTAATGTTCCATATCATCAATGCTATTTGACAGCCTTGAAAAGAATCCGTTTATTTCAGATAGAACCCAAGCGCCGTCGCTGTAGCCCAAGCGCACTGAAGCGTGTAGTCTACTTGTACGAGTATTTTCCGTTTAATGCCTAGTAAAAACCACTCTTGTTTATACTTGAGTGTGTCTCTTACTTACCTTTGATACTAAAACAGATAAAAATTAATCGCTGGACTAAATTTCAATAATAATTGTTAAAAAATCACATTGGATTTAATTATTTATTGCAGAAACCACCTAAGTGCAAAATTTTCAAAAATTTATAACTCAAAAACTTGAAGGAAAAAAAAATTTAACAAAATAGAAAATTCCAATAGCATGTTCTTGATTTGGTAAACAAATAT
This sequence comes from Adelphocoris suturalis, assembly GCA_030762985.1. Lineage (NCBI taxonomy): Eukaryota > Metazoa > Arthropoda > Insecta > Hemiptera > Miridae > Adelphocoris > Adelphocoris suturalis. Next base: position 39,569,125 of record CM061045.1, read on the forward strand.
TTGAAGGAGACTAGACCAATACTTGAGCTGTAAAACAGTTTTTTTATTTTTATTTTTCTAAATGTTGAAAAAAGCGCACTTAGGGTGGTTTCTGAAATAAACGATTCAAATAACAGTTTACAGGTCAATAGACGTAGGTTAAAAATCGGCCATGATTTACAACTGTAAAACAATGACTTGTATAAAATGATGGGGAAACACTTGTAACTTGTCCGAATTCGACTGTACACTTGTTAATTTTCACAGTGCATTACGAGCCTACACTTGTACATTTATGAAACGCTTGCATACTCATTTTTTACAACTTGTAAATAAAATCGGCTTGTAACTTGTCACTTGTTGCTTTATGCAATAGGCCCCAGAAATCGTTTCAGAATGCCTCAAAACGGATTTCCTTGAGGAAAATTTGTATAAATCTATTTTTAATTTTTTTTTACCCATTGCAATAGCTTGATATATATATATATATATATATATATATATATATATATATACATATATATATATCGGCCCTTCGGGCCCCCTGGACCCCCCTACTCGGCGCTTCGCGCCTCGCCGGGGGAAAACGAGGATAATTTGCTTCGCCCCAGGCCTGGACCCCCAACCTAATCTCGGCGCTTCGCGCCTCGCCGGATCTTTTCTCTTTTCTACTGCGTAGAAAACGAGGATAATTTGCTATGCAATTCTTAGCCTGAAAAAATTTGGATATAAAAAAATGTTCAAGCCTGGCTGGGATTCGAACCCACGATGCGAAAAAAATGGATATAAAAAAATTTGGATATAAAAAAATGTTGAAGCCTGGCTGGGATTCGAACTCGCGCTTCGCGTCACCGATGTTACAAAAAAAATTGGGACGTTACAAAAATCCAGCACCTCCAAGCAGTACGTTCATGCGCATCGTGGGTTCGAATCCCAGCCAGGCTTGAAAATTTTTTTATATCCATTTTTTTGTTATTTATTATTTTATATCCATTAATTAATTAATTTAATTAATTAATCGTCGCTAGTATTGATAATATGCAATTAATAAATTGCATAGCAAATTATCCTCGTTTTCTACGCAGTACAAAAGAGAAAAGATCCGGGGGGCCCAGGGGGGCGAAGCCCCCCGGCGAGGCGCGAAGCGCCGAGTTATATATATATATATTTAATTTGAAGTATGTTGATCGTAGAGTATTAAAGTAGTGGTGGAATTGTTGAGGTTCGATCAATGAAACAAGTGTTTGCCAACGTTTCGGAGAATTTATTGCTCCATCTTCAGGGCCTTAAAAATCAGATAAAAAGTTTTTATGAGTGAAGGTAGATCTCTGCGCTCTAAGAATAAAAACAGGGGACAAATGATATACATTATGAGAATAGGCATATTGATACAAAATTAATTATACAATGCAGGAAGTGTATATGAGGTTGAATAGTAAAACATGGATATTTTAAACTAATCAAAATTAGAGAGAAATAAAGAAAAAAATATATGTATATGAGGTTGAATAGTAAAACATGGATATTTTAAACTAATCAAAATTAGAGAGAAATAAAAATAATCCAAGATTTAAAACCAAGATTCAGTATTACGTTGAAATTTGTCAAAATAAGAAAAGGGAAGAATTACTTACAGAAAGCAATCGAAAGGCAGTGGAGAGTAACACGAAGTTTACTTCTACACAGACATCTGACGACTGATTATAAATGTTCAAAAAAGGTTCTATTTATGCTCAGAAGAAGAACGGGTATGAAAGGCGTCCAGGAGGAAAGCCAGCAGGATTTACTGTCAATGAGATTGATGTGTTTTTGTGGGAAAATACTTGTTGAGAGCCCCGAAAGCCATTAAGGTTCATTGCGGCGACCCTTTGATGTCAATAGGGAGAACTTAAGTCCTCGTGAGAAAAAAAAAACTAACGGAACTGAGTGTGCGTGTTGTAGGAGGTTGTGCGGAAAAAAGGAAGTAGAATTTTTAAAACATACATTATTTATTACAAACATTTTTTTTTCTTTATTTCTCTCTAATTTTGATTAGTTTAAAATATCCATGTTTTACTTTCAACCTCATATGCACTTCCTGTACTGTATAATTAATTTTGTATTTCAATATGCCTATTCTCATAATGTATATCACTTGTCCCCTGTTTTGGTTTATTATTTCCAATAATAAGCCTATGTGATCGTATAGCAAAAAATTTTTATAACCCCCCCTCAAACTTTGTCACTTTACGTTTCAAGGTGCGTAGAATCCAAATTTGAAATGTCCGTCCGCCGTCCGCCGTTCGCCGTCCGCCGTCCGGGCCATAAAAGGCCTAAGAATTGACTTAAAAAACCCGTCCTTTCGCACATAGACTCCATTTGGGGTCTAGTTGGTCCTAACGTTTAACCATCCCGATCGCTTTACTCGCATAGATGCTATGAGCCAAAAACGGGCGAAAAAGTGTCATTTCAAGGCTTTGTTAGACTTACGCAAGCACGCACGCCTGGCACGCTTGGCAGGGGGTCACGGTGGGTGGTGAGGGGGGGGGGGGTGAGCGGGGTGTGGAGTGAGAGGCACCTTGTGGTTGGTACGGCGTTCCTTCGAGGCATGAATATATGTTTTTTTCTAGGTCATATTTGTGTGTTAATACCATTGCTTTTCCTACGTATATTTAATAACATATCCTCTCGACTTTTCGTACGTGGTTAGATAATGATATTATTAAGGCAATAACTATTTGAATAGATAGGAGCTCAAATCGAGAAATATAAACATGCGTATATAATTATAGAAGTATAGGTTGTGGCAACTCGAAATGGGACACGCCAAGGAGTCTGGACGGGCCTTATGACGTACGCAAGCCAACTAAAACTACGATCATACTCAATTGAAAAAATAATAAACCTTTGTGAAATAATTTGCAGCGTTTTATTCTTAGAGCACAAGAGATCATTTGCATTATATAAATTCAATTCATCAATCTACCTTTACTCATAAAAACTTTTTATCTGATTTTTAGAAGATGGAGCAATAAATTCACAAGAGATCATTCCACCACTGCATTAGTAGTAAATTCAATTCAAGTGCAATCTAACGGTGTAATATTTTAACTGCGCTTAACTCATAAAAACAACACTTCAAAACTTTATCTGAACAGATTTTTTGGCAGGGCTTCAAACCTGGATTTTTGGTAGTCAACTGGAGCAATAAATTCTCCGAAACGTTGGCAAACACTTGTTTCATTGATCGAACCTCAACAATTCCACCACTACTTATATATATATATATATATATATATATAAGTAGTTAGTGTCTAGCCTAGTACCTAGTTAGTGTTTGGCGCACGAATATAGCTCTCAAAAGTTCAAGTGCAAGTTATCTCCCAACGGTGTAATATTTTAACAATGCGCTTCAACCCTTTTGTAGTTCCATAAATTGTTATTGAAATGATTTCAACACTTCAAAACTCAAGTTGATTTCATTAATCACTGTGCAACAGATTTAGTTTGGCAGCATTGGCTTCAAACTCTTTAGGATTTTTGGTACCTAAGTCAACTTCAAACAACATACATTTCATTAAAAAAAAAAAAAAAAAATCAAACGCTGACTACTTTCAAATTATATTAAATATACTAAAAAATAATGAAAATTTACTGACTGATTACCTAGTTAGTTCTCCTTGACCCTTCGGTGTGTTGAAAGAAGAAAGAAATTATTATAAATACCTACTTATTAGTAAATCAAGTGACTTCTCTTCTTAGCATATGCTTAGTATTTTAACATATCTCCAGGAATTAGGATACGACACTCTACGACTTTCTGTTTTCTGTGCACTGAAAGTTAATGAATAAAAAATTACACAATGTGGTTTTGTTCTCAGTTTTCCTATATTTATAGTGCTAGGAATTTAGTCAGTATTTCCCAATTTGAATAATTTCGAATGATATAGTTTACGTTAAATGGAGTTTACAATTTTCCTTAAACTTTCAGATTCATGTATTATACAACCAACCTCTAATGAGAGTCAAGGCTTCGTGGGTGATGATTACTTGGGAAATGAGATTATGTGCGACAGTTCTTCAAATGTTATGAGTGAGTATTGTTTGATTTCGTTTTGTGTATTATTCCTAGCGGTCAAAATGAAAAAATTCTTCAACAGTATCTGGCAGAATTCCTAGGGTTAATGATCACAGAGGATGCTAACTGCCTGATGCCATATTCAACCTGATCCTTGCTTTTTAACTATACAAGTGGTACCTCATGTGGGTGAGTGTGTGTGTGTGTGTGTGTGTGTGTGTGTGTGTGTGTGTGCGTGTGCGTGCGTGCGTGTGTGTGTGTGTGCGTGTGTGCGTGCGTGTGTGTGTGTGTGTGTGTTTGTTTGTATTGCAGGCATAGGGTAACTGTTGTTGTTTTTATATCTTCAGAGCTCCTTCACATCCCTACCCAAGTCAAGGTCATACGTCTCTGTTGTGCAACCCAGGCACCCTCCAGGTGAACAGAGGGTGGCAGAATGACCTGCTGGTGATTAGGGGGAGGCCTATGTCAACGGGTCTCCTGAGCCTCATAACCCTTGCCAGCCCATTAACACTCAGGATTCTAGGGAAGGCGGTTCGGGGTGCCCCAGGCAGGGGCATCAGCCATACTTCCCTCTTCTTCTTCCTCATCATCCTATCCCTCCTCCTCTTCCTCTGCCTCACAGAATGCCCATCTGTGTGCCCACTGTGAGAGAGCCTTATGCTGCAAGCGAGCCCTCAGTGCAAACGTCTGGCAGAAGCATCCTTTAGAGGCCAAAGCTACAATTGATATAGAGCAAGAGCGCCTAGCTATGCTTCTGAAGACTTGCGGTAAATTGCAGTAGAGGAGGCAAAGGCTATGTGCAATGGGGTACGTTTTATTAATATTTTTTGCAAGCACATTTTCCGAAGCTTTCTGCCATTCAATCTCTTGCCTGAGGCCCCACTATAAGCTGCGTTACACCCACCCTTAGGGATCTACCGTTTGCGAGCGAAGCGAGCAACATCCCCTAAATGTGTCAATTGTAATTCACCTGAAAGGGGGGTAAAATACCTTCGCATATACACGGCCTCACATTGCTGAAGGTGACGCGTTTGAAAGTCATTTCCACCAACAACAAAAAAAGTCTTCCAAGTTGGGTGGTCTGTATTGCTTCCTCACATAGATAATGCAGCAAATGTTTGACCCTGTAAATGTTGACGGTTTTATCTCGGGTTGGTCTTAAAATGTTCATTGGAGTTCCAATTCCAATTTTTGCCTATTTTTAAGCACATTTTTGCGCACATTAATGTATGTTCCAACTTTCCCTGGAACAGCTAGAGGCCTGCTGCTTCCATGGGCGTGACTCTTCTGAAGGGCAAGAAGGTTCACGCCGTGGTTACAGTATGTGCCTCTTTCTGCATGTTACGGAGATCATTCTTTTACCACGGCGAGACTCTTTCAATATCCACCTTGAAAGGCCTATCTATATCCACTACTAAAATACTATAATACCAATCGTACCATGGTACCATATTTTATGGGGGTCCTGTATTTTGTCCTCACATGTACTTACTTTTCTATCTACTACTACATGTTTCAATTGTAATACACCTCAACGAGGGGCTAGTAGATAGTAATTCAGACGGTTACACACATCCAACTAGAGTACAAGGATCTAAAAGTTCCTAAGGCTTATCATCTGTCAAGCAAGTGAAGTTAAAAAAAATAAATTCTATAAGTAATGTATTTTAATTATTTAAAAAATATTGGATGCATTGGGTATGCAATATCTTCGAGGAAGTTTTTGTTACAAATTAGTTGAAGAATCAATACCTGAACTATACTATCCTGAGACACCCTTTATATATTTATATATATATATATATATATATATATATATATATATATATATATATATATATATATACCGATTGCAAATTAATTTTTCCTACCTATTTGATGTTTGGTTGATTTTGCCTTTAAATCGAGTGGTGTTTGTTTATAAATTTTCTTGTACTCCATCTATAAACTGAATTATCAGTATTTATTGGTGTTTTTAATATTACAGGCAGTAGTGATATAAGAGGCAGCTTATCTGACTATTTCTTCCATGAGTCACTTGGACATTCTTATTCAGAGTCACACTTGATGAGAGTTACACAACGGTTACCAAGAATACCCAAGCCTATGCCTTTGCTGCCTTCGACTGTTAAACCTCTCCACTCATCTACGTCTGTGCCCATTTCAACACGCACTCCTGAACTACTTCCTACCAACGTAGAACCAACTTCGCTACCAAGTTCTAAGTTTCACTTTATGAAAGTGTTCTGGCCTTCTTTCATTACTGCTTTGATGGTAGTGCTGGTTATTATAGTCATGTTGCTTGAAACAGACACTGAAGCTTTTAGTGCAATAAGACAAATGCCAGAAATGGTAACACTTCGTATTCAATATTATGAGCAGATAAAACAATATTTTAAATTATAGGTCATTCCATTTTATTGATTCCAACAATTCAATCATTGTAATATCTTCGAAACTTATAAGTGAGACTCTTTACTTGATAAGAACGTTTTGTAGTTTGTATACAGTTGAATATAATTAAGTTTCCTAAAGTGAAATGTTCTTATTTATTCTTCAAATAACGCAATTCTCCATTTCTATGCAGTTGTTTGAGTCAATTTTGCTGGGAATGGGAGTGTTGGTTTTACCCTTGACCCACACAAATCGTCATATCTCGAAACTTTATTTGTTTATTAGGGATACCTCGTTAAAAATGGCGAGATATAGCCTCATAATAATCGTATTCCGGCCCTAGCTGAACCTCCTCAGCCAAAACCTTCTTCCCTACCTAGTTTTCTTAGTTTTATATTGTATTTTCCTCCGAATTTGTGCCCCCCTTTACCAGTTAACATTGAACCAGGTTCCCTTTGAATGGATCTCTGAGCATGAGGACATACCTACAGCAACAAATCATTAATAAGCTCACTTAGAGTCTGTCCTAATAATTTATAATCCTAATGACAGACTCCAGCTCACTTGGTTTTGGAGCAGTCCTTTCCCAACTCCTAGACTCCAAGCGTAAGGTTCTTGGCTATTTCAGTCAACGTACCACCCCCATGGAATCACATTATCAATCGTATGAGCTGGAGACAACGCTGCTGTCAACACAATAAAATGTTGGGAAGGTTTTCTAATGTATTCACAATTTAAATTAGTGACAGATTTTAAAGGTTTTCAGCAAACTGTCACTAAACGAGAACTGATCCCCTGTATCAACGCCAGTGTGCCTACCTACAGTCGTTGGATTTATAGTCCACAAACCAGGTAGGGTAACGTGCTGTACCAGGCGCCACCTACGACATTTCGGATAAGGAGTGAAATAAGAACATTCTTGACCCCTGATCCAAAAGTGCTTCTAATTCTATGGTGATAGAATGGGAAGAAGACTTTATGATAGTTGACAAAACTGTTATCTCCTCGGGAGGCTACAACGGTTTCTTGGTTAGGCCTTGTTGTTTGTGGGGGTTGACTTCTAAAGTTGTGGGGGCCACGTTCAGTGAATTTGTTTTTCAAAATGTCACCTAATGTGTAGAGAAACATTCAATCTAACAGATCATCAAGTCAGTTTCCATGAAAACATGGAAAGCATCAATCCCAAGCCAATTCTTGTATTTAAAAGATATATTTGTGCTGGGCGCCACTTTAATGTTTGTACCGGACACCTGCTTGACACTCATCCATTTACCTACTCTGCCGTAATATTGAGTAAGTCCACAATTTTCAAAAAATGGGGTTTTGACGTACTCCCATTAATTCTGATGCATACGCTCTTTTCAATTGTGAAGTCAAATGTTGAAAATTCAAATTGGAAAATAGTGAAACTTCTTTTTAAATTTTTACAAACTCAATATTTTCCGTGAAAAACATCTCAAGTTTTCGGAATGATATTAAAAACATCTCAAGTTTCCGGATTGATAATAAAAACATCTCAAGCATGCCTAGAAACAACGGCTGAACAGTCTGCTGAACGCATTACTTCAATTAAGAACAATTCACCTTGGCACATAATTTTAATGATTCGGACCAGTTGTTTTTGTTTCAAATCAGTGGCCTCATTTGCTGTGGATTTTGTTTCTAACACAAACTCTCTCCTTTTTACTTGATAGTTTCAGAAAGAACAACTCATACATGAGTTGTTTTTCCTCATAACTTAATACTGAAAAAATTGTCTTGAAAAAATGGTCTTAAGTAGTACCTACTTTATTATGTGATTGAACAGGAAGAGAGTGACTCATCTTAGTTTGCTTAAGTTTGAGGAGAGAATTTTGGAACTTCTCCCTTGAACGTAGATATTGTTTGCTAATTCGTTTATAACAATTCTCATTAATTTTATTCTTTATTTTTCATTTCAAATACAGTATTTTGAATGTTTGAGACTAAATTTTTTATTCAAGTGCTAGTCGTGTATGTGAAGAAATATACCTTTTTTCCATAATAATGCAAAAGTTTTCTACCATCAATCGAAAACTACTTCATTTTTTTGGGTAGCAAAGGTGGCGCTAGGTACATGCATGAGTGGCGCCGAATACATGCATGTTTGTACCTGACGCCAGTTTAGAAAGGCTTGGAAAAATTGATGCAGCATCTAGCAAAATATTGTAAAAATTCGATATTGTGACCAACAAGTTTCTTGATAGAAGTAGACCAAAAACAATGAAATCGGACCATAATTATCTTCAGGAAAAATCTTGAACCTAAAAGTGACGCCCGATTACCCTACTCAGGTTCAAGTCGTTGATGTTTTGAGCCAAAATCCGTTGAATTTTACTGAGGATGCTGATGTTTTTGAGGTTGTCACTGATTACCCCCTGCTCCCCCAGTATACAAACCCCAAGCTGTTCCACCTCTACTCAAACAAATAAATGAGACTTTCCCCCATCTCCAACATAACCAACTCGCATTAGAAGTGAAATCAATCAATTTAGTTGAATTATCCAAAGAATGGTAACAAGTGGCTCAAACTTAATGATTATCACATTCAGGAAGCTCAAACACCCAACGCCCAAAACACCTAGTACCTACGTGCTAAAAGAAAAGAATTAGAAAATATTGTTTTAATTCTTTGTCACATCATTCAATTTAAAAAGACGAACCATACCATCCCACTTTCACCCAGTGCCTATAGATACCTCGTTGTTGATCAAATTCATGAGGTCATCTTCCATTTTGGGGTCCAAATGACGATTGATGCCGTCCTGTTGCGCTTTGGTTTCCTAATCTTCACCGATTTGTTAAGAAATATATCGACTATTCCGTTACTTGGCAATTAGGTAAACCCTTCAAGGATCAGCGTCAATCACAACTCCACCATATCTACAAAGTATGCCTGTCCCCTTCCACACTTTTCATGTCGATGTAACAGGCAATTTAATCGGCAGCTCCCGCAATCCAGACTATTTTATTGTCTTTGTTGATGCATTTACTAAATTCATATTTCTCCACCACATTAAACAAAGCACAACTGCTCTTACACTCATTGCCCTCAGGGAATTAAAATCAATTTTTGGAGTCCCTCGTAGGTTGATTTTTGACAGGAGCACAAATTGCACCTCTCAGACTTTCTGATCATTGTAATAAACAGGTCTTACACGGAATTGCAACGTCGGAAAGTCAGGCTAATACACGGGCGGAACACACATTGTCCTCTATCACAGCGTTAATCACCATTTCTCAATATCAAAAACCCCAGTCTCTCAAATCGTAAAGTACCAAGATCCAGCTCATTTTAAACTCCACTACAAACCGTATCACTGGCTGGCCACCCCTGGAGTTATTAATGGGTATTGTATCCCTGATACACTTCCGTAGATAAATTCATATCACCCCCTTCATGTCATGGTTTGCAGAAAATTAGAATCCAAGCTAGGCAAGGAATTGCAAAATCGCAAAATTATGATCTTCAACCGTCAATGACCAAAAATCCTAAAATAGCATCTCTCACCAACAATGTAAAACAGATTGAAAATTTAAAGGGACTTACAGAATTGTTGCTGTGCTCCCAAATGACCGTTATAAGATCCAGAATATCAATAATGGAATGCTCCTTAAACATGCAGCACAAAATCGCCTTCACAAAGTCGAAGGTGATACGGAAAATTTTCCATCCTTCCTGTCGTTTTCTGACTTGGAAACGGACAAAGAAGACGAACATTTGCACCAACAGGTTTCATGAATTACTCTTCCCCTAAATTTATTTGACATTACGCCTCCAAGTTGAGATGAATCTCTACTTCTGATCAAATTATTAATTTCAATCTATTTATTACTTGAATTCAATAAATTTGATTACTTTAAATTCAATAAATTATTATTTTGTTCCCTTTCTTCTTCCAAGTTATAATGGATAGACTATTGAATAGTGTTGGGAGTAGCCTCCAGCATAGTGATGCGAGTTGCTAGGAGCGGGACACTGACTGGCTGGATATATTTACTTGAATTTATGGTTTCTAAGTTTTTGATTCTGTGAATAAAACTCATTCCGTTCTCTGTTCCATAAAATCGCATCAGTGGTGTCAGAAGTGGGATTCCGGTATCTACGATGAATCCTGAGGACGGTTTCCGTTTGCTTAGTGGTCGGTTGCTTATAGCCGCAGAACCAATCGATGAGGATGGTGTGACCAGGAGTGTCGGGCCGCACGGGAACGTGCAGAATGCAGACGGCGATGAGCCTGCACCAATCGGCGGGGGCGTTGAAGGGGGAGCCGATCCAGTCGTTTTGTCACCTCCAGTCATTGAACAAGGAGACGCTCTCCGTGCGGATATGATGGCGGAAGTAAGGGCTTTGTTTCACGAGTTCCAAGTGGTGATCCGCCAAGAATTAGAAGACGGTTTGCGTGTGCACGCTGCGCGGGCCCCCCTGGAGATTCGTCCGGACCCTCGGGCCACTAATGATGAAGGGATTCCTCAACAAGGGATTCCTCCCAATCTCGTTATAAGGGGCACTTTTAAACCTCAAAAGTATGACGGTGTGATTCCATGGGAGGAGTACCACAAACATTTTGAGACAGTCCCGATTGCAAATGGCTGGAGCTATGGGACTAGGGGCTTGGCCCTGGGAGCTTCGCTTGTAGGACCTGCACTATCTGTGCTTTTAGACGTGACTGCCCGGGACTACAATCAGATCTCAGCTCAACTGGCGGCACGGTATGGCGTGGAGAACCGCAGCCAACTGTATGTAATGCTATTGCAGAATAGAAGACAACGACCCGGGGAAGAAATCCAGCAGTACTAGGCAGACGTTCGCACCCTCGCAAGAAGGGCGCTCCCGGGGACACCGCCCCAAATGGTGGACATTCTTGCCATACAGCAGTTTGTCGAAGGCCTGTCAAGCCCTCGGGTGAAGGAATTGGTTATGATGGCAGCCCCGAAGTCTTTAGAACAGGCCTTGGCAGTGGCGCTACAATCTGAAGCGGCTGTGCGTTGTGCTCGGGGCCCTGGAGGCCTCCTGGCTGTGCGAGAAGTGTCTACCCCTGCTAATGACGCCCTCCAAATAGATCAGGTTGTGCAAGCTGGAAGAAGAGGCAACATGATCTGTTTCCGGTGTGAAGGATGGGGCCATATGGCCTGGGAGTGCCCGCTGACAAAATGCTTCAAATGTCAGCAGCTCGGGCACTGAGCCATAAATTGCCCCACATCGGGAAACGGCCCACGGGCCTAGACTGGGGCCAGTCTAGGTCCAGGCAACATCAACCCCGTCAAGCCACAGACCGTTCAAGCCAGACTGACCAGGGAGTGTACCCCGTGAGTGTGTTGTCAGTCATCGTCAGGGGTAGTATAAACGGTAGACCCTGTGCAATGCTGGTAGACACAGGCGCTGTTGTGACGGTTCTCAGAGCGGAACTTGTACAACCGATTGAGGTGGACAAAGGTGGGGCCATGTGGCTACGATCGGCGACAGGACAAGAATTTCCGGCAATTGGAACGGCTGAAGTGGAAGTGGAGCTGCAACCTGGGAAACGGGTGACTCACCGTGCAGTAATTGCAGATATCCAAGAGGACTGCATCCTCGGGATGGATTTCCTCGCAAAGGTGGGCTGTGTGGTGGATACAGCTGCTGGAGCCATTACAATAGCCCAGATTCAATCGGGGGGAGATGGAGTTGAACTGGAAGAGGAAGGCCAGGGACTTGGTGAACTACAACCCACACTGCAAGAGGTAGACCACCTACAGCCATTGCTCCGGAGTTGTGCTGAGAAATTAGAGTCCCATCTGTTCCAGGAAGCTGCTGCCATGCTGGCTGAATTCAGGGACGTGTTTGCTGCAGACAAAAAGGGTGGTGGGTCACTGCTGATGTGGTCCACAAGATAGATGTGGGACAACATAGAGCCATCAGGCAAGCCCCGCAAAGATTGGGGCCCGAAAAACTCCGTGAAGTGGACAGTTTGGTGCGTCAAATGTAAGAGATGGGTGTCGTTGTACCCTCCTCCAGCGATTGGGCTAGCCCTGTCTTGATGGTGAAGAAAAAGGACGGGTCTACACGCTTCTGTGTCGATTATCGACAGCTGAACGATGTGACAGTGAAGGATTCATATCCCCTCCCCCGACTGACGACATTTTGCGAGCTGTGGGATCTCACACATGGTTCTCGTCCCTCGACCTTCAGAATGGATATTGGCAAGTGCCCTTATCGCCAGATGCCCGTAGGAAAACAGCCTTCCGCACACCCCACGGCCTTTGGGAATTTCGCGTCATGCCCTTCGGGCTTTGTAATGCTCCCGCGACCTTCCAGCGTGCCATGTCAGGGCTGTTTCGGGAACAGATCGTATGGGAAAAGTGCGGGTTTACCTCGACGATGTTTTGATCATGGCCACCTCATTCCAAGAGCATGTAGGGGTAGTGAGGGAGGTGTTGACGAGAACCCGAGCCGCTGGCATTAAGCTGAACCCTCGAAAATGTGAATTTTTCAAACGAGAACTGCGTTATCTGGGACACGTCATCACTGAGGCAGGGGTGCAGACAGACCCAGAGAAAACGAATGCTGTGCGAAATTGGCCCAGACCCACCACAGCAAAAGAGGTGCGTGCATTTTTTGGCTTCTGTTCTAATTACCGGCCTTTTGTTGATCACTTTGCCGACATCACAGCTCCTCTGTATAACCTACAGAACGAGAAGAAGATGTGTAAGTGGACTGAAGAGTGTGAAGTGGCATTTATCCGGCTGAAACATGCGTTGACTCATCCCCCTGTGCTCGCGTTTCCAGAGGAAGGACGACAGTACATTGTAGATGTGGATGCCAATGGCAGGGCCATTGGAGCGGCGCTTTCACAAGACCAACAGGCAGGAGAGCGAGTGATTGCCTATTTCTCTAGGTGCCTGCAACGTTCGGAAAGGAACTGTTGTGTGACCCGCCGAGAGCTCCTAGGAGTGGTTCAAGCATTGGAACACTTTGCCACATATGGGCTTGATAGTGGGGACCCAGTAATAATAAGGACAGACCACGCATCATTGGAGTGGTTAAAGGGGTTTAAAGAACCAATGGGCAGCTAGCCAGATGGTTAGAACGGTTGTCACGCTTCAACTGGACAATCAAATACCGGAAAGGGGCTCACCATGGCAATGCTGACGGGCTGTCCCGGCGACCTTGCCTCACAGATAAATGTGCTGGAGAGGAAGAAAGAAGAGATCACTGTGGCTCGTGTGGAAGTGGATGTTCGTCTGAACTGGGAGGAGGAGCAACAGAAAGACCACACATTAAGGGAGCTGCGAAGCTGGATTAAAACCCAACCCACAGAGGCAAACTTGACAGCCGCTTCCCCCATCGTCAAAGCCCTGTGGGCTGAGCGCAAGTTGCTCTTCCTAGAGGGAGGTGTTCTATACAGGAAGTGGCCCGGAGACCCAGGACCTGCACTGTCGCAAGTTTTAGTTCCAAAACACCTGATTGAGATGATAGTAGCTCGCTGCCATGACCTGGGACACTTTGGAAGGAGGAGGACGGAGGCACAGATACGTCAACTGTTTTTTTGGAAGGGAATGGCGTGGGACGTACGCGACTATCTGGGGAAATGTGAGCCTTGTGGCAGGAGAAGAGGAGGGGCTGAACACAAGCGGAAGGCACCTCTGCAGAAATTTGTCATGGGAGCCCCTTTTGTGCGACTGGGGATTGACTTGGTTGGGCCACTACCAAGGTCACTTGGAGGAAACAGATACATCGTGGTAGCCATTGATGCCTTCACCAAGTGGCCAGAAGCGTTCGCCATCCCAGATAAGACTGCAGAGACTGTCGCAGAAGGGTTGTTTGAGCACATTGTGGCGAGATCTGGGGTTCCCCTGAAAATCCACACCGACCAGGGGACCAATTTCGAATCTCAGACCTTCCAGGAAGTGATGAAAATACTTGGGGTGCACAAAACCCGGACGACAGCCCTGAGGCCGCAAAGCAATGGCCTTGTAGATCGCACCTTATGGGATCTTTTGTCGAAATTGGTCAGCCACCACCAAAAAGACTGGGATCAACAAATTCCAACGGCCTTATTGGCCTACAGGGCGACCCAGCATTCGTCCACGAAGTTTTCACCAGCCCTCATGGTCTATGGTCGGGAACTCACTCTGCCGTTGACTCTCCTCCGTGGCCGAGTGCCAGAGGAAACTATTCCAATCACCGATTTTGCCAAAATTCTTCAGGAACGGCTGGAGCGCATCCATGAGCTTGCACGCGGCAGGCTGGGCCTGGCAGTTGAGAAAATGCAGCGAGACTACGATCTGCGGGCCCATCCGACAATTCTGCAAGAGGGAAGTAACGTGTGGCTGCACAGTCCAAAGAGAACGGTGGGGCGTTGCCTGAAGTTAGATTCCCAATGGGTGGGACCGTGCCGGATTCTGAAGGCCATCACAGACGTCCTCTATCGCATACGGTTACCATCAGGGCGCCGAAAAGTGGTCTACGTTGATCGGCTGGGACCTTACAAAGGGGAGGAAGGGAGAAGTGTTGGGAGTAGCCTCCAGCATAGTGATGCGACTTGATAGGAGCGGGACACTGACTGGCTGGATATATTTACTTGAATTTATGGTTTTTAAGTTTTTGATTCTGTGAATGAAACTCATTCCGTTCTCTGTTCCATAAAATCGCATCAATATATATTTATTGCTATAAAGGTAGCGATTTTTATTAATGTCCATTACTATTGGTGTAATTATATCATTCAGATCTATGTTCATGTGGATGTTCATTAGATCCAAGTTCAAGGAGATATTCAATTTGGTTTTTACAAAGAAGTTCACCATATTTTTTTCTTTTTCCACACGGCGATGTCCATATTTATGGTTTGTCTGTACACAACCCAAATCGACTTCGACTTGTCCCAAATGACCAATGGTATGTTTCAAATGACCCCAAGTCAAATCTACATAAATCCACTACAGTATGTGCCCTAAAGTGGATGTGCTCTATGAGTTTATCTTGTCCAACCTCTGAGTTTACCGACCCATAGCGTGGGATACATGTGACGTAATGAACACTTTTATCATTGTTGGTCGAGAATTCTGGTAGGGCTGAGCTAGGCGCCAACTGCATTAAACCTTATTGCATATGCTTAGCCTTTTGGCCACCCCTGTAGGTAAGTAGGTAAAACTATAAATGGAGCCCATTTTGTCACATTCCGGAGTGCTGTGCAACCAATGACTGTTCTTAGTAACAATAACTGGCCCAAGCTGACAGTATATGTTATTGGGTCACTCCCGGGAGCTGTGTGCAACCAATTTCTGCTTAGTGGCATTTTTGGCCTGGGATGTGACTGCCTTCATGTTTGTATTACCCTCAAGGGGGGGGGGGGGGGTACATGAACATGTATTTTTTTTTACATTTGTCACAATCACACAAACACAAAACCATAAAACAATGCAAAAATCAATAACACTAATAATTCAATAAATGAATTACGTTTTAATTCGTCAAGCTTGCAGCATTTATCCTTTCAGTGTTAATTTCTGTTGGTAAAAATCCACACATATCCAGCTTGTGGACAGCTACCGCTCAACGAATTCCTTCCTGGAAGTCGCACCATCCGTTTTCCCCATAGCTGACGACTTGACCTCTCACAAGAAGCCCTTCTGCTCTCTCCTTCGCATTCCACCCAATTGACGTCACAATTCCGCCTCGATGTATACATTACATACATGTTTGTATTACATTAGCTACAAAATACTGAGTTTTTTAATGCCAAAAGCTCGATAACCCACTTTTAACTTGGTAAGGATCACTCTCTGCTACATACATATTTTTTAACATTGTTCCCTATTTCACAATTGTAACTGTTACTTCACCTTTCTAATTTCATTTTGCTCCGGCCAGAGGTGAAAATATTCCTCCAACCTCAAACAATGATTTCCATTATCAAACTGGGACACTACCTTCCTTTTTTTTAAGCTTGCTTTGTTTTTTTTTTTTTCCGTAATCTGATTCTCCTACCAGAACCGTTACTGTTAAGCATAGAGTTTTTTGAGCTTTTTCTTTGATGCCTTCTGCTGGGCCGTCAGAATACCTGGGTCAATTGATCACCGCCCGTTGTGATTTGGCCACCTTTTCGAGCTATCGTTGATCACGATTTTTCTCTACCTCAAATTTGAATGGACGTCCTTGCCAATCCTTAATCATTTCCCGAATGGGAACAAATCTTCCCCTGGGAATAAATCGATGGCACTCGATTGTATTTAGCCCCTTCCCCTCACCATATCGGAGAGCAACACCACTATCTTGGTACTTTCACTACCCAGCTAACTCGCATTATTAGTTACTTGACAACTAAATACCAAGGCGTATGCTAGTGGAACTTTTCATTTGAAACCAATCTCAAGTTGGTAGTTCTGAAGGAATATTGAGAGGAAAGGGCGACATCCCTTCTCCTTCTACATACCTGCAGCACAGAGGCTAAACGAGACATCCAGCAAGCTTCAGTTCATATATAACAATCACCCCCTTCATAGGAGCTCCTATTAAAACATATTTGTATTCATGTTAAACAAGTGTTATGTTTTTTAAATCCCAAACTTAATGATATCATTTAAATTAAGTCCAATTTTTAGTGATGTATAAATATCATTCATGTAATAGTCAACCGCCACTCCTAACAGATTAAATGCTCCCTTGCCCACACAGCAAGACAAAAGGTATATAGAGGACCCCAGAAGTCCACTCTTCAGTTCACTCTCAACCACAATCCCATGCGTTCACAGCATCTGTTTTATTTTGTGCTAATAAAAGCACACATTTAAAAACAGTGTTATTCGGTTATGACCCGCATAACTGGCAAAAGTCAAATTAGGACGTGTTCCAAACTGAACTTTCCGAAGGAACATCATGAAGACACAGGAAGACACGCCAAGAAGCTGGCAGCCCTTCAGTAGCAGCCAGGACCACGGAAATCCCTGGGAGAGAACCCCTCACGTCAGATATGTCTGGTACATTTGTGTGAGTAGCCGCAGTAACTACCTTCGATATTATATATATATCGATATTATATTATATATATAAGTTAATTCTTGAGCAAGTAAGCAACTCGAAATTAATTCCTATGAGAAATCATAGTAAGATGACTCCCAAAACTTCGTGTCACCAAAAAAAATTTTAGGACTTATTAAAACTAAAAGGCACTGACAAATAAGCAACCATAGTTTGCTCTGGAAATTTAAAAAGTTCATCTCTCCAGAATACCTAACCAGAATACCCTGCAGCCAAAATTCTTTCGTAACATTGCCCAAATATCTTACCATCAACTCTGAACCTCGGAAGAATTAAATTTGAAAAAATATTTCCGACCTGCAACCCGAGGGCAAATCACCTGTCTCATTCGACCATTCACACCTGCAGACCTATTATCTACCGCAAGGTCGCCGAGCCCTTTTATTTCAAAACGAGAAGTCTCCCGCGATATCATCACTATATCTGTATACCTACCAGGAACCCAACCCTGTCTCGCATCAACCCCGACAATCATGAACATTGTAACCTCCGATCTTAAAATCAACTATTTAAATTTTTCTATCTGCGTGTATAACGACTAGGAAAATTTTAAACATTCTTGTGAACTAATTGTATTTTATAACCTTGAATATCGTTAACCGTTTTCAGTACAGTAAAAAACAAATTTCTTCAAACTTTCCAATTAATCTCAGAAATATTTTACAAGAACGAAATTTTTGTTTGAATTCAAAACCTATCTAAAAATCCACAAATTGTCAAGATTCCGAAACATAATGAAAAATTTCCTCACGCCAGTTTTGCCTGGCTTGATTTAAAACTTTCTCCTAGAAACTTCCCAACAATCCCTTAGAAAGAGCCTCAGGACCGAACCAAAATGCTCAAACGCGACCTACTGGCTACTTCAGTATTATAAACACGCAAACAGTACAAATTGGCCAACTGATCTCTCTAATCGGAAATTTACTAGTAAGTACTCGCAGTATAACTGAAGACCAATGACCAGCCCGTTCTGAGAAAAGAGCATCTAGACCTAATCCCGAATATTAGCGGATTTCCCGAAACGTTAATTCATTTCCTGGAGATAACCCAAAGGATATATGACCAATTTTTTAACAGAACTAACCCACTAGATTTCCCAAATGTTATGATAATTAACACCATCAAAGCAAAAATATCATCTCTCGCTAAGGAAAAGATTTTTTCGGCCAATCTCACAACTTATGTACAGAGTAAACAGCCATTGATTGAAACACACCGATTGATTTTTTTAGTTCAACTTCATGGATATCATGGAGGGAGGCAAGTGGAATATTTTCCCAGATTTTAATTATTTTTATAATTAACGCTATTTTTTTCATCCAGTTTTCAGAATTGCGTAAATTTTTGTATTATAAAGTTACTTGAAGGTACTTTAATGGAGTACCCTTCCCAGTGAATGTGATGGAATGTGAAAACAACGCTTGGGTCCTTATCTTTAGACATCCTTGAAAAAACGCAACACATTTCAGCTACATCTTTTTGCATCTACGCGCGCAATAAAATTTTGAACTTTCCACACTTCCCACAGTCTTTTTGCGTCTACGCGCGTAATAAACTTTTGTAATTTCCACAGTTTTCATCCGATTTTGATGAAATTTTCAGGGAATATGCGGGTTAGAATATAGAAGTTCCCCTAACAATTTCATTGTACTCAAATCATTACTCCATTCTACTCGTAAATTACCGTTAATTAGGTATAGGTACTTATTTCAAATGTCATTTTTTCGTTTCCTAATTGACGGATTTTTGTGTGTGTAGGGGTTAATTATTGCATGCGATTCTTGATGATGGGATTAGTTTATCGACTGGAAATACAATAAGTGCAACGATCTTTACTCCTCAACCATTTTGTTTTATACCGTTCAGAAGTTACTTATATACAATCATGTTCCTAGCAAGTGATGAATAAATGAATTAATTACACCGTTCATAAGTTACCTTTACTATATAATACTGTTCCTATATAGTGAAAAATAAATTAATATTGAGTAGGTAGGTACCTAATAAATTCAGGACTCATGTCGTGAGGTATCCATGCCTACCGAAGACGAATTTATAGTTTTCAGCCCATGGGTGTCCTTTATAGTGAAGCTTCGTTGTAATAAGTCAGAAACCTCTATAGGACCCTAGGATGACCTATTAAGGCCATAAAGTTCAGCTTTCCATTCGTTAGTATCATTCCAGACTTTTGAACCGCTAGATTTTACTTTGCGCCCACTGTGCGACGGGGGCGCAGCGTGAGAAAATGATACTTGATGGAATTTACGTTTTTGCTTGCGTAGAGTGAATTTGCGCAAGCATTGAGATTTGGGAACAACGAAACTGATATCTATACCTTAAACCGCGAATTCTATGAACATTTCATAAAAATCGGTTGAAAATTGTGGAATGTAAGCCTGTTGCAAGGATTTGCAGATACACACACAGACACACACGGGACTAAAGTTAATCAGAATGGTCAAAACCTTAAAATGCGAGCGGAAATTTTGATTTTGGAGACAAAAAATTTTCCATCTTTCAAAAGTGAAAACATTGCTTCCTCTACCTATAGGTAGACTCGGAAGCAATTTATGAGATAAAATAAAGCATCTACCAAAGCTTCACTAGTCCATCCGCATCGTTATTGAATCATTCGGGCCAGCCAATACGAATGTGACCATAACTTGGCAAAAACTGATTTTTCTACCAAAGAACGTAAGTTTCATCATTTGAAATATTACAGGAATTATCGTGTGGGATGACGAGTGTACTTCCGCCAATTATGATAAAATTAGGCATCTGAAAATCAGCATCTTATTATCAGCAAAATCTTTTTTGATACATGCAGGTCCTACTTTGTAAATGGGCTAAGGGGTACCTAGGTAAACCCCAGGGCGCTAGATTTTGGAGGTGCATAATTTCCTAAGGCAAAATATATTTTATTGTGTAATATAGTAATGTTTGTTCCCTTCCCAAAAGATTACTTCTCAATATGAACTCGTAACATTAAGGAGACTAATAAATGTTTCTATGACAGTGTGCATATGTGTCTTACAACCTACTTTCTTAATAAGGGTCAGTGTTGTAGGTATTTTATTTATATCCAGTAACCAAAGCTTCAAAAAGGGCGTTTTCAAGACAAAACCCCAGAAGTTTTTTCCCAACATTTCCTTATGTTTTTCGGCGGGCTAAAACCGAATTTGAGGTTTGCCCTTTGATCCGTGTGTGGCGTTCTTTTTCACTTTTTCGTTTATCTCTTGAAAACTATGCTTTTTTCGAAGTTGGTCACTGTATAGGATGTAAAGGGATAAATATCAATACGAAATGCACTAGTTAACTTTGGATTGTGTACCACTAGAATTGGACAGCATGCTGAAAAAACGTAATTTTTTCGATGTTCGGCGAAAAAGTTGAAAAGTTACATTTAAAAGTTCGATACGGCCCACACCACATAACAACTTTTGAGTATAAAACTCTATTCATATGGTTTCTACCATATGAAGCTGGTCACTTATCATAATGAATAACCGAACTTCTGTGAAGTATCTGGCCAACGAATTCCCATGTCATCACATGAACGAGTATCAAGTGGAAGGAAAAATCATTAGCTATAGATGACTGCCTACTCACAGCGATCAGACCACAGTCTTAATTACTGCCTCTTCAAGTGTGTTTATCTGCGTAAGTGTACAGGAAGTACGCATTTCATAGGTTGCTTGATGCGCTTAGTTCCCTAGGGTGCTGCTCGATGTATGGAAAAGTTAACTAGGTACTGCATTTCGTGATGAACAAAGTTCGAAAGTTTCGAGATTTTTTGCAATTTTCGAACATACGTCTCACTAAGATCAGGGGAAAACCTCAAATTAGGATTCAGCACCCCGAAAAACATAAGGAAAGGTTGAACAAAAAACTTTTGGGGTTTGGTCCTCGGAAAACCCTTTCCTTACTGGACTATCACTAAATAGGGGTGTTCTAGTGTATGTATTATCATCACGTTCGTGTTGTATGCGTAAGTTATTCAAAAGGTTGGAGAAAATGATTCATTTGTGACTGGAGACGCCAAAGCAAAATGCTTCCCAAGATTGACCAACGCTGCCGATATCCGTAATGTTGGTCAAGTGTACAACTGAAATGATATGCGGAAAGCCCGGTGTCTGTTTTAACGCGGATGCCGCGAATCGGGCCAAATGAAAAGAGCCACAATTCACAGGAAGCCAAATGACCCTACAAGCGGTCGGATGCCACAAGAATAGCCAGGTTTATCCTACTTACTTCAAGACGTATCCTTCCTTGGAAAAATGTTTGGAAAATTTTTATTTTTAAATTCTTGGAGCTATTGCAATAGCTTCAAAAGCTCAGAAAATTCGGTAATAGTTGGAGTTGGAAAATGTCTCTACACAATCGCTCCGAAATCAGAAGTTCTAATCATGCAGCATGACCGAATGAGCGAATTTTCGTATATTATCGTATTGAATAATGTTAAATTGTTAGTATATTTGAGCTTGATGGGTGTAAAGAAATTGTTAACTATTAATTTCAGGGCAAAAGAGGTATTCTAAGTAATAGTCTGCTATTCTAAGGGGATTTTGGATTTTTACCTTTTTTGAAGTTTTTATCGATTTTTTAGCACATTTTAGTGAAATTCAAGTATATTTGTCAGCATGATTTTGTACATATATTTTTGAATGTTCTATTTTATAGTTAATAAACTTTGTTTGAGCAATTTTCTGCTTTAAAAAAAAAATCCAATTTAATGTGGTCAAAAAGTGCTAGCCAACAAACTGATCCTTTCATTTGGAAAGCTTGATTATTTGACGCGAAAACGGATTTTTGATCTCAATCCTGAGAGGAGTTATCATCTGGAATGACGTATATCCATGTATATAATAAATAAAAAATTTGAAACATTTCTTCATTGAAATCCGTTTTGAGGCATTCTGAAACGATTCCTAAAGTTGCGCTTTTTCATGTGTGTGCGTGTGTGTGAGCTGTTTGGGAGCTGGGGAAGAACAAGTAATGCCCCCCCTCCGGGAGTTTTTGGATTACTGGGAGCCACTTATGAGTGCTCCCAGCCACAACTCTCGTGAGCCAGTGGTACCCCCAGCTTCCACCAGGGACTGCTTACGCAGCATCATGTGCACGCCGGTGCTTCATGACGAGGCACATAAGTGCCGTGTCAAAAACTCCACTTCTACTGGACCCGATGGTATTTCCGCCCGACGCTGGAATAAAGCTCCAAAGAATGTTAAGCTGCTCATCCTCAACCCGTTGCTACTATCTGGAAGACCCCCGAAAGCGTTGACCCGTGCCCAGACAATTTTCATCCCAAAGAAAGGGGGAAGTGGGCCTGGAGGCTACCGTCCAATTTCTATTTCTTCAGTGGTCGCCACTCCTCTTTAACCTGGTCGTGGACACGGCCTTGGGTAAGCTGCCAGCTGAAATAGGGTTCGATCCCGCCCCTGGGGTGCGAGTAGGTGCACTGGCTTTCGCGGATGACGTAATCCTACTCGCCGAAACCCGTGAGGGCTTGCAGATTGCCCTCAATGCCTTTGCTGAGCAGCTAGCCAGGTGTGGTTTGGTGGTTAACCCAGATAAGTGTGGGTCAGTCTCCTTGGTCCCGTCGGGTCGCCAGCATCAGGTGAAGGTGGTGGATGAGGAGTGTTTTGTCATAGGACAGTCCCCCATCCCCACCCGATCCGTGCTGGAGGTTTGGCGGTACCTTGGAGTTGACTTCATGGGTGTGGCCACCATTGCCGCAAGCCGTGTGGACCTTGGTGGAGCACTAGCTCGTATCACCAAGGCTCCATTGAAGCCACAGCAGAAGCTGCGCCTCCTTCGCACGTATTTACTGCCAAAGCTAACCTATGGGCTAGTCTTTGGTAGGCTTACTGCGGGGAGGCTGCTAGAGTTAGATCGTGAAGTTCGCTCTGCTGTGCGCTCTTGGCTAGGCTTTCCACCTGGTGTCCCAAGTGCCTATATCCACGCACCGGTCAAGGCCGGTGGGCTCGGTATTGTCTCTCTCTCAGCCAGCATCTCATCTTTACGCCGCCAGCGCCTGCTTGCTCTTAGGGGCTCGAGCTGGGAGGTCGCCCGCACTGCTGCTGACCTGGACTTTGTCCGGCAGCAGTTGTTGTGGTGCGATCGAGCAACACCAACTGCTCCAAAACCCAGCTCATCTGCTGAGTTCGCTGCTGCACTGCATGAGTCAGTAGATGGTAAAGAACTCCGACAGTGCTCTGAATCCTCCATTTCTACCCAGTGGGTGGAATGGGCTTCAGAGGGCATTGGGGCCCGCGACTACTGCCGTTTTCATGCCGTCCGGGTGGCTACACTAGCCACCTCGGTGAGGTGTTCACGGAGTAGTCGTGGGACAGTGGACACCCTTTGCCGTGCCTGTCGGGGTAAAAATGAGAATCTGTATCATGTGGTGCAGCAGTGTCCTCGTACTCACGGTGGCCGCATTCTCCGTCACGATGCGGTCGCCAAGCAGATAGCAGGCGCTTTGTCATCCAGCGGTTGGGCTGTTGAGAGGGAGAGACTATATCACATGCCGAGTGACCGGGGCAAGAAGCCGGATATTGTTGCTGTCAAGCCCGATGGGTCTGCCATAATCCTGGATGTCCAGGTTGTCAGTGGAAGCGTGGACATGGAGCAGACCTGGCGGGCTAAAATAAATAAGTATGATAGAAATGACCTGCGGCAAGCAATTTCCTAGCTAAAAGGAGTGGCGACCAATAACATCAAGGTCATGGCTGCAACCGTGTCATGGTGCGGGGTGTGGTGCGGGAAAAGCGCCACGGAGTTACTTGAGTTGGGCATCTCAGCAGGAGTGCTCCGTGGTATCACCACCCGCGTCCTGAGGGGTTCTTACTTGAACTGGTGGTCGTTTTATAGGGGCACTTCCTTTCATCCCATTCTTCCTCCTCATCCTGCAACTTCCCTTATCCCTAGAACCGGCGTCGGGTAAACCTGGGCGTCCTCCCCACTTTATTATTTTATTTATTTATTTTTCAATTTAATGGTGTGCCCCCTCCGCCTTTGAGGGGAGTTTCATTTAAAAAAAAAAAAAAAAAAAAAAAAAAAAAAAAAAAAAAAAAGTGTGTGTGTGTGATTCCAGACGATATTCCTCCTTAGGATTGAGATAAAAATCTCATTCTTGCGCCAAAAACTTCAAGCTCTCCAAACGAAAGGAGAAGTGTGTTGGCCAACAATTTTTGAGAACATTAAATTAGTTAAATTTCAAAAAATGTACAAAAAAAAAAATCACTAAAAAAGGGCTAAAATCAGCCAAAAATCGTTCAATTTATAATTTATAGTAGTCAAAAATTCAGTCAAAAAAATTTTGCACAAAATTATGCTCCTCTTCGTCACGGCCCCAGGCTTTCTCTTTCTTGTTAATGTAATAAATATCCTGAAGAATTAAAAAAAATTCTGCTGAAAAAGTTACTTACATTTCATTAATATTGGCTGAAAAATCTATAAAAACCAAAAAAAAAAAAAAACCTAAAAATCCAAAAGCTTTGAATCACCGATTTAGTAGGTACGAGCGACCCCCCTCCCCCCTCTCTCCCTCCCGCAAAACAATGGGTATTATTTTGTTTATCAAATTTTCGGAGAAAATTTCAATGGCTCCAAAAAATTTGAAATCAAAATGTTTTGAAATTTTCTATATTGAAATCCGTTTCGAGACACTCTGAAACGAATCCTAGAGTTTAACACTTTTTAATATATATATATATATATATATATATATATATATATATATATATATATAATATATATATATATAATTTAGATAAAAATCTGTTCTTGCTCCAAACCAAAAAATCAAGCTTTCCAAACGAAAGGATGAGTTCGTTGGCCAGCATTATTTTGGGTAGGTACTACATTAAATTGGTTAAATTTCTAAAATCTTGCCTCAAAAACTCATTAAAAATGCCTAAAAAATGTAAAATTTATATTTATTTTGTAGTATTTTAATCAAAAGAAGTTTATCAACGATGAACTAGAAAATTAAGTGTACTTGAGTTGCATTAATATTTGCCGAAAAATATATTAAAACTGCAAAAAACCTAAAAATCCAGTTTTTTTTTTTTTTTTTTTTTTTTTTTTTTTTTTTTTTTGTTAATTGCAGATTATTATTTAGAACTAGTTTTTGCCATAAAATCGGTACCTACCTACCTAGTTAGCAGTCTCTTTTCACTCAAAAACCTCAATTTCCAAAACAAAGAAACATAATATAGTATGATAATTTACGAAAATTCGCTCATACGATCATGCATGCTGGAACTGAATGAATGGACATTATCTTTTTGGACATTTAACGTTGATTTCAAAAATGGGGAGAAACGTTGAAATTAGTTGAGTTGGGTAAGGAAAGTGCCTATGGGTTTTTGCGAGAAAACTATAATAGCGGACATGCTTAATGTTTGAGCTAATGCTTTGAACTACCTATAACTCAAAAGATTGTAGCGATTCAGTTCCCGAGAGGCACCTAAGTAACAAAGCTATATAAATAGATAAAGTCGGCAATGTCTCCATTTCCAACCCACGACCGTTGGCACAGTCCATGAGATCTCTTCACAAACCAGCGTAGATTAACGAATAATGTAGGTTCCCGTCAGGAATGCTACTCACCTTGGTCGTTCTTGACCCAAACGCCTCCTACTTCTGGGAGTAGTCCTCTGACTGAATCACATACCAACTTAGGTATACTCTTCGCATTCCACGGCGTTGTTTTCTTGTAATCACAGTGTTTTGGCTTGGCGCAAACATAGCAGAAATAACTCCGGCGCAGTGATGCATTAGCAATCGCGGTTTTTTCTAATTGGCTAATTAAATCATAGATGCCGGACCATGCTCAGATTTTCTCCGATTGCTTAGGCCCTTGGATAAATAGAAACTTGCGAAGAAGGGCAATATTTTTAAAGAGCAAAAGCAGGTGTCGGGCGAGGAAGATAATGGACTAGTGTCATTTTTACAACATTGATAAAATAAAATAATGTTGGTTAAAACGTCCCAGTTGTGCAGTATGACCCTATGGGCGTTTTTAGATTTCTTAATTATACCTATCCCACTTCTGACACGTTGTTATTAGAAAATGTAAGCCTTGATTGTTCACACTATTCACCACATTCATATGTATGGCTAATAAGTGGGTCTACTGACCAGGTTAACGACGTTTGAAAAAAGTGATCTACTTTTTAAATCCGGTGTTGTAGGAATCAAACAAGTGAGAGTACAAACTTTGCAACTCAACAATGGATACTTGGTCAATATTTTAGAACAAGGTTTTCGAGATAGCACCCACAAAACATCGAAAACTACCTACAATAAACAAGTATCGTATCTGCTTTGGTGCCCCCACCCCTCCCTTTGAATAATTTATGCGTACCACTCGCACATAATGATGGTACCAATATCTACGCAGGCATATTGATGAAAACCTACGGATCTGCAATTTGAAATTGAGCCCCTTTTTGATATCTCGAATTCATTCTCAGTATAGGTACACTGATCAGCTGAGAGTCCTCCGAGCCTAATTTGTTTCTTAATTGACTTATGATGCTGAAACCAGGAATATAGTTCCTTTTGGGTATCTAGAATACAATGACAAAGTAGGGATGGAGCTTCGGAACCTCAGAAGCTAATTGTTTTTCTAATCCACTGACGGTGCTGAGATTTTTGGTGGAACTCCTTTGGGACACCTCAAATACAATTACGAGGTACGGAAAACGCACTGATTAGCTGAGGGGCCTCAGTGACTAAATAATTTTCTTTTCGACCAGCCTTTTTTTCGAAATTTTTCGACATTTACCAAACCAGCATATACATTTTACGGTAGTACCTACTTGAACCCTAAAATTGTGGGATCCTGGAGCTGTAAAGATGTAAACCTTTTTGGATGGCACGATGCGCGATGTTTTGATAATTTACTATACACATGTAATTATAGACCAATGATCTGCGTAGAAGGGCTATCTAATGCAGAAATAATAAACCTTTGTGTTTGAAAAGATGCAGCATGCATGTTTGCTGATTGACAACGTTTTTGAAAAGGCGTAGTAGGTCCAAAAAACGGTCATCCAGAATTACATGAAAAATGCTACCTGAGATGTGCTCTGACTTATTAAAAATTTGTTTTACCCCATATTCATACATAAACACATGGATGTGAATCAATCCGGGTGCCCAGGAAAATTTAGATGGAGTCTTTCTGCAAAAGAGACTTTGGGCATTTTCTTATGGCCAACACTAATGAAAATAATCAACTTTGAAAAGTCGCACTTTTTAAAAAGCGCTCAAGTCCCTGATTAGCTATTTGGGAGGGGTGTATAAAATCGTAACATGTGAACTAATGTGTTGTTTGAACTAATCGGAAAAGAATCATTTCCCCAAAAAAGCCAGGGACGCACGACAAGCTTTTCCGATTTTTCCAACGTAGAAGGACGAACCTACGCCTCTTAAAAAACCTATTTCAACATAATTAACCCACTTACGTCTAGACCCAATTTGCAGCATTCATGAGGAATGCAAATCTTGGACGGGTTTTAAGCTTTAAAGAAAAACGCTGCAAATTATTTCACAAAGGTTTATTATTTTTTCAATTATGATCGTAGTTTTAGTTGGCTTGCGTACGTCATAAGGCCCGTCCAGACTCCTCGGCGTGTCCTATTTCGAGTTGCCACAACCTATACTTCTATAATTATATACGCATGTTTATATTTCTCGATTTGAGCTCCTATCTATTCAAATAGTTATTGCCTTAATAATATCATTATCTATGTACGTACAAAAAGTCGAGAGGATATGTTATTAAATATGCGTAGGAAAAGCATTGGTATTAACACACAAATATGACCTATAAAAAAACATATATTCATGCGTCGAAGGAACGCCGTACCCACCTCATGGTGCAGCGGTGTATTATATGGGTATAACACGTAAAAGTAAGAAATGTCCATTCTCCTACACCACCCTGCTACACCCTGGTCACCCCAGACACCACAAGGTGCCGCGGCGCCTCCTCTCACTCCACCCCCCGCTCACCGCCCATCACCACCCACCGTGACCCCCTGCCAAGCGTGCCAGGCGTGCGTGCGTGTGTAAGCCTAACACTCAAAGCCTTGAAAAAGACACTTTTTCGCCCGTTTTTATCCCATAGCATCTATGCGAGTAAAGCGATCGGGATGGTTAAACGTTAGGACCAACTAGACCCCAAATGGAGTCTATGTGCGAAAGAACGGGTTTTTAAAGTCAATTCTTAGGCCTTTTATGGCCCGGACGGCACACAGTGGGACGAAATGCGATTCTGGCTGGACAAAAATATTTTATTGGCTATTCTTATAGGAAATTTCACGCTGATTCCGTATATACCATATGTTCCTAAACTACCTAAAATAGCTCTTTAAGGGATGTTTCTTTAAAAAAACCTCGAAAAAACACGTTTTTTGAAATATTTTTCCATTTTTCATCCTTAAGATGTACTGGAAACGTTTTTTGCTCAATGGACAAGTTATAGAAAATTAAATTCTGCGTCGATTCGTCACCAAGGAAAGTAAAACTTTTGGTAAAATAAGGAAGTTATCGAATTTCAAAATTTTCCACGACCGGAAAATACCATATATTGCCGTATTAGAGGTGAAACTTGATATTCAATCGACTTTCACAAAGAAGAAAAGTTGTAAACCATAAAATTCTGCAGCGATATACCTACTACCAATTTTTTCGAAAAACACCAATAATTAAGAGATTTATGATGTTTCAAAGTTTTTGACAGCTCCTATTTCCCACTTTTTCACTACGCTGATTACCAGGAACCTATCATCACCTCACCATTCCTTCATATATGCGTTCAACAACTATTATGGTACACCGTGAAACCAATTTCAGCTGCAAATATTTGCAAGTAATCACGATACCCTCGTCAACGTTGTGAAAATGTGCCAAAACTCTGGTATAATTGCTTCAAAGTCATAGGAACCCAACCGTAAATTTATTGCATCTTGAAAGTGAAATCAATTTCGAGAGCAAGGAATATCACTATGAATTCTGGCCTAGCCCAACAGTTAACGTACAATAAACAGATTTTTTGGATGGAAAAACCTCCTTTCTAGCGCTATTATTATGTCCCTCATCCTCGAACACATCGAGGATAACCATGACCTTCTGTTATTAGGACTCTCGTCAACGTTGTGAAAGTGAGGATAATGAGAACGAGTAGATGCAAAATATGAAACCGAGCAGCTAGACGAGGAGTTTGACCTTATTTACGAGGCGACTAAACAGATTGAGTAGTGACGATAATATTTCCACCAGAGACTTTGGCACTCAGTGAATTGTCCTTGTAAATACTGAATAATAAATTGAATCATGTATTGTAAATCGTTCATATAGGTACCTAGTAGGTCGTTCGTAATTCTAAGGTTCCTCATACATTGAAGGAGGTTTTTCCACCCAAAAAATCTGTTTATCATACGTTAACTGTTGGGCTAGGCCAGACTCCACAGTGATACTCCTTGCTCTCGAAATTGATTTCACTTTCAAGATGCAATAAATTTACGGTTGGGTTCCTATGACTTTGAAGCAATTATACCAGAGTTTTGGCACATTTTCACAACGTTGACGAGGGTATCGTGATTACTTGCAAATATTTGCAGCTGAAATTGGTTTCACGGTGTACCATAATAGTTGTTGAACGCATATATGAAGGAATGGTGTGTAGTGGATTTACATACATCTGACTGGGAGTCGGAACTCCTAGTGGAATATCACGAACCACGTTATTGAGATGGTTATACGGGCTTGAACCTTGAAAGTGTTCAGGTGAGAGGTACGAGAAAGTACCGTTATTATCTTGTGTACTGTTATACTTCGTCTGATAAGATGTATGAGTGTCATGAAACATAGCTGCTTTAGATCGGTCCTCGCGACGCTGATCTACGTGATGTTTCCCTATCGGGGAATATTGATATTCAGGCTCTGGCCGAATGTTCTCATTAAGATATGAGGAAGTATTTGGTGGGTACTGAAAAGTACCTTTGTTTTCGTACGTAGTATGTACTTGTGGAGCTTGACAAGCGCCCATGTTCGCCATATGCCTGGTAGGGAAAAGGCGTGCAGATTTCTACTTTCGAGTTGAAATCGTCCGAGTTCCTTTTTGAAGGTGTCTGGTATTGGTCGACTGTGTAACTTAAATCCTCCGGGGATATATATGTTTGAGTCATACCAAAAGCTCGATCTTCCTGGAGTTCAGAAAGATGAGGGAGGCCCGCGTCTTGCACGAGAGTGGGCCGTGATGCGCCCGGGTCTTGGTCGGCGTACGAACCAGGGCTAGGCCTGTTGGTTCCGGGGTCAGTGCCCCGAGTCGGGCGAGAGGGGTGATTATCTGTCACCGTCGCGTGCCCACCCGAGCCTTGATGGTCGGCGCGTGCCGGTATGTCTGCCATTTCGGCTCGCTGCGAAATGTTCATTTCGAGCTGGGATTCGCTCAGAAGGCGAAAAGAAGGAATTCGCTCCATCTGGGAATTTTATCTAGTTCTGAAAAGAACTGATTTTTGAGGGGGACTCACTTCTGAACCGAAGTTAGAGGGTCCTCCCGGGGACGACTGCCTTTTTCGCTTGAGTGAAGCTCGTTGGAAAAAAGGCAGGTCCGCCTGTATCGATTGATCAACCCGTGTAGGGTTTTCTTGATGATCAATCGGCTCGCCCCAGCGGTCGGTTCGTGAATAAATTCGGAACCTGGGCGACGAGACTTAGGAACTCGTCCCAGCGGACGGTCAGCGGATTTCTCCTCTGACCCGGGTGGCGAGTTGTTGAAGCTAGACGGTGTAGCCACGTCGGGATATCGTCTAGTGGGTAGTGAGTAATACGAAGTGTAATTAGCTCGATCTACCCGGAGTATTGAAGAAGGTAGAATCTCTCGTCGCAGAATCTTGTAGGAAACTTCGTCCTCAATCGCAGTAGGTTTGAAGAGAGTGAAGTCGTCAGATCGGAGGTTGAGATTGGTATATCTCGACGGGGCCAGCAAATGCTATATTTATATCCGTCCGGAAGTCGGATTCTGCATTTGATTGGCTGTACCGATTGATCTCTAGCGCTCGTGTGTGTGGAAGGAGAAACAGCTTCCGATTTGATTGATTGCGCTCGGTGAGCGGAAGGTGAAACATCTTCTTCCGCCTTTCCTCCATAGAGTGAGTCTGGCTTTGTTCGTCCTTGATTGGATTTGAAAGTCATTTGTTTCAAGGTAATTTTTGTGTGTTAGATTTGCTGGCTCGTCAAGCCTCGCTCGTGCAGTGAGCGTTTAGCTTGTCGTGTTTCAACTTTCGACGAGTTTATTTCTTTTGTGATTATGAATTTCGCATAATCTTTTCGGCTATTTCTTTTGTTTCGCCTAGACGTAGCCTGACGTCTTTTTGTATAGTTCTAATGTGTGAACTTATTTTTGGTGGCCCTGAAAAGGGCCGGTGATATATGGTGAGTTCACCAAATGGTGAGGTGATGATAGGTTCCTGGTAATCAGCGTAGTGAAAAAGTGGGAAATAGGAGTTGTCAAAAACTTTGAAACATCATAAATCTCTTAATTATTGGTGTTTTTCGAAAAAATTGGTTGTATATCGCTGCAGAATTTGATGGTTTACAACTTTTCTTCTTTGTAAAAGTCGATTGAATATCAAGTTTCACCTCTAATACGACAATATATGGTATTTTCCGGTCGTGGAAAATTTTGAAATTCGATAACTTCCTTATTTTACCAAAAGTTTTACTTTCCTTGGTGACGAATCGACGCAGAATTTAATTCTCTATAACTTGTCCATTGAGCAAAAAACGTTTCCAGTACCTCTTAAGGATGAAAAATGGAAAAATATTTCAAAAAACGTGTTTTTTCGAGGTTTTTTCAAGAAACCCCTTAAAGAGCTATTTTAGTTATAGTAACATATGATATATTCCGAATCAGCGTGAAATTTCCTATATGAATAGCCAATAAAATATTTTTGTCCAGCCAGAATCGCATTTCGTCCCACTGTGCGGCGGACGGCGAACGGACATTTCAAATTTGGATTACGCACGTAAAGTGACAAAGTTTGAGGGAGGGTTATAAAAATTTTTTGCAACACGATCACATAGGCTTATTATTGGAAATAATAAACCAAAAACGACTTTTCCTCACATATTGTGATACGGACGCATAGATTTAGTTGAAGAACAAAGTACGAGTCGAAATGATTGAATGCAAAATAGAACAATAGGTAATATATGTTAAGACATGCTAATATACAGAATTGGGATATAATTCATTTTTGAGCATGTGTAGGTATACTGTACCGTCAATCCAACGGCATTCACCAACTGAAGTAGGTATACATGGAATCAGTAGGGTACCTACTGTCTTGTGTTTAGCCAGCACGATCCTTGAAAATTTCATCAAACTCAGTGGTAGGGTATTATAATTAGCCTATACAATCTTTGAAGATTTCATCGAAATCGGTCAATCAATACCTATTAGTTTTGGTGCTTACGCAATAGTTATTAGGTACTCAACCGATCGCGACATAATATGGCGTTTTCGTGGAACTTATATCCCCCCCCCCCCCCTCCTTCCACGAGTTTGAATGAAATCGGATAGATAGACGACAAGAAATTGGTATTGTAAAAAATTCACGTTTGCGCATGCGCACAGGCTGCTAATAATCCAATGGCAATGTAATTTATGTGACATCATTGAAGAGCTAAATCACTCACGTCCTGAAAATGTCTTCAAACTCGGCCCATTAGTTTCGGTGTTTTGTCTGAATTTTCCTTTTGCACACGTGCGATAATTATTAGTCTAACAATTGCGTTGTAATTCATAGGGGATGTAGTGGATTTATGTAAGTTTTACTGGGAGTTGGTATTCCCAGTGGAACGTCACGAGCCACGTCGTACTTGTGGTTGTACGGGCTTGACCCTTGAAAGGGGTCTTGTGGTAGGTACGAAGAAGTACCGTAGTTATCTCGCATATCCTTATGTTTTGTAGGATATGGAGTGTATGAACCGTGGAGTGATGTCTCTCTAGATAGGTCTTTGCGACGCTGATCTTTGTGAGTTTCTCCGTCTCGGGAATATAAATTTCCGGGCTTTGGTTGAGTGTTCTCATGACCATACGAAACCGGAGTTTGAAAGTACTGAAAAGTACCTTTTGTTTCGTGTTCGAGTTGGTCTCGAGAGTCTTGAAAAAGACTCTTATTTTGTGTGTACCCAGTCGACAAATATGGGCGTATTTCCGCTTGTGAATTTAATTCACAAGGGACCCTTTCGGAAGGGGTTTGATATTGGTTGGCCATGTAGCTTACATCCGCTGGGGATGTGTACGATTGTGCCATGAAATATGCTCGATCCTTCTGTGTTTCAAGAAGTCGAGTTGGGCTCGTATTTGCCGCGAGACCAGCGTGTGAGATACACGGCTGAGAGTCTGCGAAGGAGGCTTGCTCCTGCCCGTTAGCGTAGACGGCGCCGAATGCGGAAAATGCCGGAACTACGCCCATTCCATTGGCGGGAAGGGGTTGACCCGGTCCGCCGGCGCCGGCCTGTCTGGCGCTGTGCTGAGAAGGCTCAGCTGACCGCGAAACCGGAGTTTCCGTCGTGCTGGCTTCATATTGGTTCTCCAAAAGGCAAAAACTAGGTGTTCGCTCCATTTGGAAGAGTTTATTTAGTTCTGAAAAGAACTAAATTCGGGGACTCGCTTCCGAATAAATTCGGAGGGTCCTCCTGGGGTCGACTACTTATCAAGCGAGTGAGGCTTGCTTGATACAGTAGGTCCGCCAAAAAATTCGGATGATCGGCCGCTGTGTGTGGGCTTGCTTGAGATCAACCGGCTTGTCCCAGCGGGCGGCTCGTAAATAAATCTACGAGCCCGGGTGGCAAGACTTTCTGGAACTAAACAGCGTCGTCCGTATAGGAATGCTTGTTTAGCGTCTCGGCTGAAACGAGACTAGAGTGAGAACAATACGAAGTGTATTGTTCGATCTACTCTGAATTCTCGTAGTCTGGAAGGCGGAGTAATCTCGTGTCGTAAATCTCGTTGCCAACTGGCTTGAGAGCCTTGTCCTCAGTCAATCCCAATGGAGTTTCAATCGCAGTAGGCTGGAAGGCAGAGAGGTTCGTCAAGAGTCGGAAGGTAGCTTCAAGATCAGAGGTAGAGATGGGTATGAAATACAAGGGCCGGAGCTGCTATATTTATACTCCTCGGGGAGCCAGATGCTGCGTCTGATTGGCTGTTCCGATTTGATCGAGTGCGCTTGAGGTGTCGCGGGGGTGAAACATCTTCTTCTCCCCCTTCTTGATAGAGCACGTCTGGCTTTCTTTGTCCTTGGCTATTGTTTCAATGTCATTTGTATCAAGGTAATTTTTGTGTGTCAGATCGTCGGCTTGCTTAGCCTCGTTCGTGCAGTGAGCGTTTAGCTTGTCGTATTTTACCTTCTGACTTGTTTATTGCCTTTGCGATTATGTAATTTGTATAATCTTTTCGGCGATTTATCTTGTTTCGTCTAGAGGTAGCCTACATCTAGACGATGTTTGAAATAAATCGAACCAATGGATCATGAGAAATTTACTTATAGGAAATTCACGTTGGCGCATGCACACTAGCTAATCTGACTCGGGTAGTCTAAAAAAAAGTAAAATTTTAATTTTTTACTGTGATAGCCCCTACATTTTGGTTTATTATTTTCAATACCTAATGAATCTTTGTAATCGATCAAGAATATCGAAAAATCGAAATCTTGAAATCTTTCAATGTAGCAGTAATGTTTTTTTGAGTTTCATTTATATAACTAGCTATCCACCAAAAGATTCGAAAGAAACCACCCCGGTCGCTGCGCGTTTATTCGTTTGCTTTCCCTATGGGCTAAAACATCGACAAGAAAAAATACATCAACACAGGTGTCAAATATACCAAAAATCGCCCGAATCAGAATGGAATTCTGACTTCATGAAATTGAGTTTAATGTAACTTCTGTATCCTATTGGGCTTGTGAAGCGTATGTAGGTAATCACCTTTTTGATTTTCAGTTGGTCAGCTCTTGTTAAATACAGAAGGACTTGTAAAGTGTAGGTGTTCCACTTAATTTAATTAATGTTTCGTCGGAAGGCGTTTACGGCTGTGCAGTTACATTTATTTAGATATTTGATGTACCTATAATAGATTTAGTTTAATGATTATAGACAAGAGTTCTGCGTTTTGGATTCTACCCATTTTGAGCCGTAAACCATCTACAATTACAAATTATAGAGGGACTGTGATCAGCTGTGGGACCCCTAAAGCTATTCCTTTTCTAATCCACTGACGGTGCTGAAATTTAAGATGGAGCTCCTTTGGGACACTTCGAAAACTACCTATTACCTACGAGGCACGGAGGTGCAGTGATGAGCTGAGGGGCCTGAGAAGCTAATTTCTTTCCCAATCAACTTACAATGATGAAATTTGAAATGGAGCTCTGCTGGAACACGTAGGATATATTTACAAATTGGTACAAGTTATGTTCAGTTGAGGGACCTCACAGGCTAAATTCTGTCCTGGTTGACCTACGGTGCTGAAATTTGGAATAGAGCGCCTTTGGAACGGCTTGAAAACAATGTTATTAAATGGTTCATTCTAAAATTATGGGACTTTTTGAGCAGCCAGAAAAAAAAAATAAAATATTGCATTTTTCTTTGTAGGGCGTGAGAATCATTTTGTAGGTTTTGAGAAAAATCAATTCCCTTGTGGTAAAATATTCAATTTCAACCAAAACCCACTCATATATGTAATTTTTCTCCGCCATTTTTTATCTGTATTAAATTGCATGCTTTACAAGCCAACAGAATTTCACAATTTAAAATGTCGAAAGTTACACCTATAAGAAAAAAAAAACAAGTTTATAGCTAGATAACCTACTGTCAGATGTAAATTGACAAAGGCGTTCACGTAGCAAATCGAATTCCTATTACAAGCCCCAAATACATAGCTATTTACACCCCACCCTCCTTACCATTCACACATAGGAGAAATCACGAAAAAATACCTACTTCAAAAATTTTTGTAGTTTCATTTAAAATATCAAAAGTTGATAAATTCACTGTTCACATGTACGAAATCATAAATCGAACACTTGAAACATAGGTAACTGTAAAAACGCTGCAAATTATGTGTCTATATTATCAGTCAGGCACACATGTATAGACAATTCTAACTCACTAGAAAACAAAATTAGATCGGATCGAATCAGCAGAAGTTCAGCTTTCTCCTGAATAACAAATTTTCTTCGCGATTCACATCCGTATTGACGATTTTCCTCTCTTCCAACACTTAAACGCTTCTGGAGCGTGAAAGAATAGCCGAAAAATGCGCTAGGTGTTCTCATTCCATTCATCGAACTGAGTTGTATTCAAATCAAACGAAAAATACCGTTTTGTTCAACGTTTCATGAAATTCAAACCAATAAATCGATGCAGGTAGAGACATATTGAGAGCATGTAACAGGCATTCGAGTTTTTATGTGATTTTATACCTGGGAACATTTTTTTTTTTTTTTTTCTTACTGTTGATATTTTAAATGGTCAACATGAGATGATGAACTAGTAATCCAATATTTTGAAGCAAGGACCCATTTTTTTGGGAGTTCTGTAATAAACAAAATTATTGTCGGACACTCTAATTGTACGAACATGTTCATCCCTCAACTTGGATTTTGAACTGCAAAAGACCTGCTTTTCTAGACCATTGCAAACTATCGTATTCTCACTTCTTACAACTAAGTCTTACAACCAACAATACCTACTAAGTTGTCTACTTTTGTAGGGTGTGCGGTTTGAAGGGTGTGACATTTTTCATATTTTCTTAGCGTGCCGTATACAGGGGGAAATATATTGTACTGAAAAAAATTACACTCCTACGTCAGGCCATTGCTTAGATGATCATCAAGTGGGTGTTTTCGAAGCCATAATAGAACAGTGATGCTTCATTTAATTCCATTGAAAAATATCCATTTTTCTGGCTTTGGTAAAAGATTTTAAAAAATTGTAGGTCGTGAGAATAAAACCATGTGGCAGGCAAATAACGTTAAATAAGTATGTATAGCCTACAGATAGATTGTCTTCTTCCTTCAGTTATTATTTTTGGATAGAATAACCTGAGTCTAAAAATATTTGAAACATTTTTTCAGCCTGGTTTATAGGGTAAGTACAAGAACCTGAGAAGTTGGCCACCTACCACCTTTTTTTAGAATCAGGGATTGAGACCTGAAAAAGCACTCTGAAAAGCACATTTTACCTCATTTGAGAATCCTCGAGTTTTTTCGATCGGGAATTGAACCATGAGAACCAATATTTTTTCAAGATACAAGAGCAATAAAAACTGCGCCAAGTTCTCACCTTTCCAGCGGTGTAGTTATTTTACTTTAACTTAGCTAATTAGGAGAGAAAAACTATGTTTTGATGTTGAAATATTTTTTTTTTCTCTCTCTCCCAATGAAAACTAGGGACATCTTCAAAAATGAGCTTTTATGAAAATACGAGTTTGGTGTCAGTTTTTACGTATTTTTTTATGCTGAATCAAATTGTAATGCTTTAACTCACGAATCTGAGTTCATTTGGAATAATAAACGTTATGGGTTGGAAGAGGTAAAACTAGTTGACTAAAGTGTAAAACTCAGTTATAACGGGTGGTGAAAACCACCCCCTCTTGTCAACAGCCCTTTTCAGGGCTACCAAAAAGAGGTAGACACAACACAAAAATATTTATAAGACGTCGAGTTATAACTCCGTCAAACAAAATATTTCACCAGAGAGAAAATACGAAATTCTCTCTCAAAAGTGAAATATTAACTAATAACATACAAGGCGACCTCCCTAGACACTTACTGGGCGAGAGAGACGCGACAAGTATCTCGAACCAAGTCGCCTTGAACGAGAAAACTCAAACAGAAAATCAAACGTCCTCTAAAACTAGCAAGGACAATTCAAACAAGCCTACTCGCCAATCAGAAACACTGATTACACGAGAGACAATAGGCGAACCAACCAAGAGGCGGCAAGCAACCACCTCTGGTCCAGCAGCCACCCCGGGGACCCCGTCTGAACAACGGACGCAGGGAAAACACCCGAGGTCCCCGTCTAAACTCAAGGTCGTCGGCTCCGCGACGGACGCTCGTAAGCCACCCCCGGGGACCCCGTCGCAGCGACGGACGTGGGGAAACCACCCTGGAGGACCAGCTCAGCTATCATACTCGCAGATACTGAGAAAACAATGTGCGAGCCAATGAGATTACACAGTCGAATTAATGAAATTAAGCGGACCAATCAGGAGGCGGCAGGAGGCGGCCACCTCCCTATAAATACCCCGCTCGGAGCCCTCCGAAATTCATTCTACTCTCCGCTCTCGACGACTACACCTCGAAGTACGAAGATTTCTACACGCTCTACGCTGACGAACCTTCTGCTCCCGAGTTCATCTCAAGAACGGCTTCCTACTGCTTTCTACAAGGCCTACCTTCTCTCCACACAGATCTCGCATTGGCATCTACGAGTCCAGTGATTATTCATCCTGCTCATTGCCCAACGTAGTTCTTCTGTCAGGACGCCACCCGGTACATCTATTGATATTCTCATTAGATCGTACGCCCGCTGGGACGTTCCTAGTCGTGTCGCCCGGGTTTCGTAGCACTAGGCTCGTCACCGACCGCTGTGGGCACGCCGGTAAATTACTCAGCTCATACGCTCTAATTTACCGTCCAAGGAAGTCTTTTTCAAGACTACAAGGTAGGACCCTGACATCCGAGCAAAGGAAAGAAGCTCTGTCAAGCGAGTCCACCTTCTAAACCCTCTATTTCTATACATAGAGGTATCGAAAACGAGTTAATCAACTCGGATATTTCGATGGAACGTCGGCCGTCCTATTTCCTCATGTCAGTTCATCCCGCCAAGGATTGGCGATTTCGCTCACATTCCTTACCGGAATACCCCAGGGACTAACCCGCATAATCAGAATATAAATGTCCCACTTGGTCTACCTACACCAAGTAAAACATATTTAAATCCACTACATAACGGGATTTGGGAGATCTGCAAGTGTTACCATTTGATTCGACTTAAGAAATATATAAATAGGTAGGTATATGTGGAAACCGACCTCAAACTCGTATTTTCATAGAGGTCATTTTTTGGAGGAAACCCTTGATTTCATTGGGGGGGGGGGGGGGATGTATTTCAACATTAACACATAGTTTTCTCCCCCAATTAGCAAAGTAAAATTGACTAAATCTTTATAAAGGCGAGATTCGGCGCAGTTTTTATCGTTCTCTCGTCTTGAAAAAAGCATTGGTTCTCAAAGTTCAATTTCAGATTGAGAAAACTCTAAGTTTCCTATTTTCATGTCTCAAACCCAAATTCTAAACAAAGGTCAGGACTCTATCCGATAGGGAATTTAATTCTCTTTTCAATGGTATCCTCAAATTAGAATTTACGCAGCAAATTAGGAGAGTTATGACTGATTTAGTGACGTATGGTCAAAGTTACGAAAAAATCTTGAAAATTAAATTACCTACCCCAAAACTAAGCTTTAAAAAATCTCTTTGAGGGACTTTCGATCATTAATTAGCTCTAGAATCGCCCCTTGAAGTGCTACTATCTTATGTGGGACACCCTGCATACAGGGTGTAACAAACCTAGGTAATGGTCAAAAATCTGGGAATCGATTCTACAACTAATTTCCAACGAATAGTTCCTCCAAGAAATTTATTTTTAAACGCTTAGTTTTCGAGTAAGTAATTCAATAGGTATTTTAAAAAAATTTTCTCGTGTTTTCAACCTTATATCACTTCAATAACTCCCTCAAATAACAGTGAAAATTAAAAAATTAGTACACCGTTGGAAAAAGCGTTAAATTTCCTACCATCCAGTTGCCAATTCAAAATTTTGTAGGAAGCTTTGATGGGAGAGAAATCCGGCGGAAAGTTGAAATTAGACAAATCTTTAGAACTCAGTCGACATTCAGAGCGCTATTGCTTGAAAGTCTTACATCAAATTTCACCTCCAGAGACGGGAAAAACTGCAACGAGATCTCACCTTTTCAACGGTATGGTCAATTTTGCTTTTACTTTGCTAATTAGGGGAGAAAACTGTAATTCAATGTTGAAAAACATTGTTTTTTTGATGAAATTGAGGGTTTTCTTGGAAAATGACCTTCTATGAAAATTCAAGTTTGGGGTCGGTTTCCACGTATTTTTTTGTGCTGAATCAAATGGTAACACTTACATATCTCCGAAAC
This sequence comes from Adelphocoris suturalis, assembly GCA_030762985.1. NCBI lineage: Eukaryota > Metazoa > Arthropoda > Insecta > Hemiptera > Miridae > Adelphocoris > Adelphocoris suturalis. The sequence continues at coordinate 39,609,856 of CM061045.1, forward strand.
CCCTTTATAACCAAGTCTAACACTTTAACTCACCAATTTGAGTTCATTTGGTATTATAAATGTTGTGTTTTTAGGCGTAAAACTAGTTAGGTCAAAAGTAAAATTCAGTTATAACGGGGTTTGAGTGATTTGCAAGTACCTATTTTACCGTTTCATTCAGCGTTAAAAAAAAAATTGATACCGTTCCAAAACTTGTATTTTCATAGAAGATCATTTTTCAAGAAAAACGCAAGAACGTAGTTAACGCATGCGCATTTCACTATTTTTCGGATCTCGTGGAATAAACAACTTTCGTCTTCATCGACTTTATTAAACAACCTTATATCGTTTTATTTCGCTTCATCGATCATAACAATTTCAGCTTCATTCTCTTTCTTTCATTTCATTCTCTTTCAGTCTCTATACGTTACCAAACTATTCTATAATTCGAAATGTCAACTAGCTCGTCAAGTACAGATAGCGATAATTTCGACGATGGTGTTCCGTGGTTTGTAGACGATGAGGACGAGATCGAAGTTATAGTTGGATCTCGTCTACATCCAAGAAACTCAAATTTTTATGAGAAAATCGTGCCAAGGTTTGACGACGAAGAGTTCGTTTACCACTTTAGAATAAGCCATGGGCTCGCGGAAGAGTTAGCCCACCGTTTTCAGGCCAGCACCCTCTACCATCACCACTTTGGTCCTTATGGCAAGGTATGGCAAAAAAAAGTTCCAGTCATGCAGCATGATCGTACGAGCGAATCTCGTAAATTATCTTAGTACCTATATTACGTTAGGTACATAGTTTTGAAATTAGAACACTTTGAAATCGTAATAACCAACATTATGGCAACAAAATTTGTTCTAACAATAATCTGCGACTCAAAAAAGATTTGGGAATTTTAGCTTTTTTAGGGAGCTTTTATCGATTTTCAGCAAATAATAATGAAATGTAAGTAGTAAAGGGATTTTTATCTCAATCCTAAGGATAGTTATCTTCTGGAATGACACATGCGTGTATACATAGATGAAAACGCGTTAAACACTAGGATTCGTTTCAGAATGTCTCAAAACGGATTTCAATGAAAAAAATTTTCAAACATTTTTGGACCCATTGCAATAGCTTTATTATTGCAATAGCTTCATCGTGGAATATATATATATATATATATATTTTTTTTTTATTGCCGGTTTGTTATCAATTGCAATACTTTAGTAATTGGCATCAAGAATTATATATACGGGTACGGGCACTAAACATATTCGAAAAGGGAGCACTGGAAGGTAACACGAGTTGAGTGAGGTTACAAACAACACAGGTTATTCCACTTCCAAGTTCTGAAATCGTTCGCAGTGCAGAACGCGGTTCCACAAGTTCCGGAACTCCCCGGGACTCCCCGTCCCAGTTCTCATGAGTTCGAGAACTGTTAAAACGCGCACTGAGAACGAAGCTCATGTTTTCGATGGAAAAACAATGTCGATTGCAGTGCAGCGTAGCGGCAGGTTTTGTAGTTTGAGCACCTTTTGTTGATTCTAATGCTTGAGGGTATCCATATATGTGTGGAGCCGACAATTGAGCCAAAACTTGACTAACATTTAAGCATCTCAAATTCGAAAGTGAATATTGAAATATGTTAGTAGCAGTTTCAATGGTAAGTAGCTGATGTGTTTAACCGATGTTGCCATTCTATTATTTTAATGTCTTGTAAATATGAACACTCACTGAAAAATTCAGTACCTATACCTACTAGTTTCAACCATTAAAGCAACTGTTGATTTAAGAATTTAGCCTGGCCTACGTTATAAACTATTTCTTGCCAATTTCTGTCATCACTAATAAACCGGAGTAAGTTGAATTGTCTTTAACAGATGGATTGTTTTCAAGAAGACATTAATAAGCCGAACTCCCCATCTTCATTTAGCATGTAGGAAGTGTAGTCGTGTAGTGGCGGTAGGTGGAGGGGGCGAAGGCCTTGGTATGTGCCAACACTAGCGCTGGATTGTAGGTTGCAGGTTGCTTACTTTACTAGGTAGGTATACCTTGATAGAAAGTCTCGGTGGGGCCTGACCTGCCAATTGTGTTGCGTCTGTCGCTAAGTTTCTCCTTCTTGATCAATCCCTACCGCGTTTCAAATCACTCTTACCGATTTCAAGTTATTCCATTAAAACCTGGTTTACGATGAGGAATAAGTGTCAAGTGACGCGATATGTGTAATACAAGTTCATTGTGAAGTGTTGAGTGGGACTCGGTTAACCTTTTTCGCTGATATGATTGTTGTTTCCCTTGTAAGTACAACTTTTCGTTTACGCCTTAACTATACCTAGTGGATATATTGTATAACTCGACTTTACTCAGTATACCTTTGCGATTTATGCTTGTCCATGCCAAATATCAATGGTCGTGTGGCAACTTTCATCATGATGTTTACCTCTCATTACACTCAGTCTCAGTGGTATTTCTCTCCTCATTCGATCAGTAGACATATATATCTATTAAATTTGACAAATCACCAAACAATGCACTAATGTGTACGTTTTGTATCACTAAAATTCAGTGAGTAAAAGTACAACTGCTTGATAATGATAACGTATCCAATACACTCACTTCCGTACCGAGGTCGTGTTTTTATCTCAACACTGGTAGGTATAATTGTGTACAGTTATGATATGGACGACTTCGTAATTTCTTTAAAAATACGCAATACATAGCGGTGATGATTCGTGATTATTGCTTTGGTGAATCAAACAAGATTCAATTTTGTTGGTATCTATTTCCTGCTCTTTCTCCGATGACCTGCATTCCTTTCATTCCTCTATCTACCTGTCACTTCCTCCTAAAGCAATGGAGATGAAATGATGGCTGGAGACGAGATTAACACATTTGCACTGTAATGCTTATTGACTCCCAATTGATTAAAATGTTAATCGTGTCTCCACGGACCGTTCGTTGAACTGTCACTAGGTATTACGTACAGCTATCTCTTGGACGGAGTGAAGAACCCAGTGAGCCTTGCGTGAATACCAATCAGTATGGGTTTGGCGTTATGAGTCACTGTATCTAGATTCCTCACCTCAGCTTTCCTATCATTCTTATCTACCCGATCTTCATGAATGCTACCGAGTTCCTTCGTGGTTTACTTTGTTTGATATTGAAAAGAATTTGATTATTTACTCAATTGTTGTATTTTACATTTTTGAAAATAATAGGGGTCACCTGATTTTCTACACTGCGATGTTAATACCAATCATAATCAGAATTGAAGAATGAATCAGATTCATCATGGGTTCAATGCTGTTCAGCACAGTTGAGTGAACAATTACAGATTAGAACGTGATAGTGTCCTTATCGATTTTTTTTAATTTTATTGACCCTTGTCTGTTCTGGTACTTCACTTTTGTTTCCTTCAACAGTCTTATCAAATGGGTCAGTTGATTCTAATAATCCATTTTTACAATTCTTTTTGTATCTATCAAAAAACGTGCTTCTTCACTCGATCAAACCTTATTTGTTTATACCTTCGTGTTGAAACCTACTTACTTGGAAAGTTAGTAAGTTGGGGTCATTATCTTTTCTCTGTTTTTACGATAGTCGTAGATATAGTGTTGTCAATGATCTGGTTATCTTGACTCATTGTTTTCGTGCTCTGTATGGAGAATAGACGTGACCAGATATTCCCTATCGCGCTCATTCTAAAACAAAAGAAGAAAATCACCTACTAATATTGGGCCTACTTCATTGCTACTAAGTACTGTGGTAATTTATGGTAACTAATGGATTGATGATCAATTTATATGATGAATGTGAACTTTTCCAAAGGCTTTTCAGTATTGCCTAAGTAAGGGGATGATAATAATAATAATAGCATTTGACACTATATCAACGAAGATTGTTTCTTTGTGACACCCCGACCCCTCCCTAAAATCGAAATAAATTAAAGGTAGTTTCCCCACTCAAGTGACGACTTGTGTTATTCTCATTTGGAATGTACATTTGGCCCCCCTAAGATCACCCATTAAGCCTGTCACAATTTATCCTGGCGCCACTCAACCCATTCTCGAGCACTGCACAATTTGAAATTTGTGCGTTCCTTCGATGGTATTCCAGTAAAATAACGAGGCCTCAACCTCGTGTGTTATTAAGTACCATTATTGTAAAATAAGTTTCCCAATATGTCGGGTTGGTCAAAGATCTTTATGGGGCTTTGCCAAAGTACATAATGTCAAATGAACCTCACTGTTGATGAACCTATAAATCATAAAACCTGTAATTTTGTACCATAAAAATCTGATGTGTGTTACCCTCCTAGAATAGTGCTGGCCTTTCAATTCATCATTATATTTTATACGCCATCGGAATTCGGAAAAACCTACTACTATTCAATAACAAACGCCTTTATTTTTATAAAGGTCATATAGCACCAAGACTTCAATGGAATGAACGCACTAACATAGTCTACATGGTAATTCGCTCCAGCTAGTTTCGCGAGACAGAGATGAGTAAACATTTGTTGCAGCTAAAGCTAATTTAGCTGAGATTCGTCCTTAGTATCTGCTAAAGTTCTAGCTGTTAGCTATTGAGGGATAGCTAATTTTTTAAGCTAAATTAGCTGTTATTTGAAAGGAACAGCTAAAATTTTAGCAGCGGAAAATTAGTTGTCAGGAGTAACTAGATGCTTATAGTTTTAACTGTCCTTACAACTAACAGCCAACTTGAAATAACATTTAAAAAATTTAGCTGAAGGGAATAAAAAAAGATTCTGAAGGGATAACCTAAACCAAAATCTGAATTAAAACCTTTCTTATTTCTAAAGAATATCTGAGTAATCTGTAATCTGGTAATCCATCAAAAGGGAACATATCCACTTTTTGAAAAAGTCGTTTTATTAACATTTTTTTATTTGCCTTGGCATTTAACCGCGAAAGGCGTTACTTTTAGGTAGTGACACTTGTTACGGGCGTGATGTAATTTCCCGATGATTCTCTCTCACAACCAAATAGTTGCTATGGAACTTACCTGTTATTTTTCATCTTTCCAAAAACCTATGGGAGAAATTTGTAGGTACATACGTAGTGAACTAAATCAGAGTCCAAGGAAAAAGAAAAGCCTCTCAATCCCATTGACGTCTTCTCGTCATGATTTAAAACATATGATTGTTGGTCACGTATTTTATGGAATAGGGAGTAAGGAGAGGGGAAATTTGACACCGTGATGTTTTCAGGTAAGTTGAGAGCTTTCCAATGAGTGGTCGTGGGTTTAAAGCTAACGGAGTTACAATTCCTTAGCAACGGAGCGGTTGTACATGAAAAGGGTGTTACACGATGTTCGTTGATGCGAACCAATGAGAAGTTAATTAAATTAGATACCTATGTATATTTTGTATTTATCTTGAGCTGAGCTGCCTATTGAAAATTATCTAGGTAAAATAAATCACCTAACAAAAGTTATAATAAACTCGATTTCGTGAAGTTCATTTTGTTACATTTTCAGTAACTCTTACATGATCTTGATAGAACCCTCTTGTCTCTAGCATTCCATCGAAGAATCCTGGTTTATTTTACGATTTATGCAAGCAAAACGCCCAAAAAGTTACCTATTGCCGGTATCTCAGCAACTTTAGGTGGTAAACGATGCAAATGCAAGAGAAAATATTGTCGAAAGCGCGAAAGAACAGTGATACAGATAAGAAAATATAATGGAGAATAATGAAGAGGGGGACTGGTCACATCGTGTGCGCATATGCGGGACCAACAGGCCCGGAAAAAATCCAGAACTGTTAGGACTACTCCATCAAAATAAATAAAATTGATAACAGCACCTTTACATTAAATTACATTGTAAGTTTATACTTAATCTATGGAAAAAAAAAAAAAAAACATATTAAAAATGCTACATGACTGAGGGAGCAAAGTTTCCAAGATATCACACAAAAAAAATAATAAAATTACCAGACAACAATTGTATCATTAGGATAGCTCAAACATCTATGAGTATTACTACCAGGACAGATATGGAGTGCGTTTCAGGGAACTCTGGGAGCCATGAACCCAGAAACTCGGGGTTGGCCAAATGAATAGGGTTGCAGAATCTTCCCAGTCTTTATAAAATTCAATGCCTCGTGTTGTAGAACATTATCTCGCTTTTTCCATTCCTAATTACAGTAGTATTATACTCCTTATTGCATACATTGGCTACCGATATATGTATGTCATGCAATAGTTTCTTTTTCTACGAAAATTCTCTATAAAATTGAAAATCCAAAATCTATCTTGAATTGCAGATTTTATTTAGAACGAGTTTTTACCATAAGGCTGATGGATGTTAACAATTTCTTTGCATTCAAAGTGCTCAAATTCCAAAGCCATGTAACATAACGTGTTACGGTAATTTACAGAAATTCGCTCATACGATCATACTACTTGACTGGAACTTCTTGTTCCCAGTTGATGAACATTTGCCGAGAAATATTCTGCTAAATATTTCTTACACTATCCTCGTCTCACACGTTTTACTTCATGTTGTTATTGAAATGTTGAATTGTGATAAAAATAAATTTAACGTTTTTGCCCGTTTTTTGCAATTTTTATTGAATTTTTCTATCATATTAGTTTAAATGTGATCAATTTACTGTACTGTAAAGTACTGGGGTGTAGTTCCGTATGTTTCTCCACTTTCAAACCAATGTAAATCTATTATCAACCTATCAAAAAATGAATTTGACGACTGTTTCGGAAACCTGCGAATCTCCTCTTTCCAATGAATTCATGATAAATCAACTTTCTCCTTCGCTTACGTGAGAAATATGGGACTGAAAAAAGTGGGGACACATACGGAACTATGTGCCTAGTCGAAAAGTTCCATTGTGTCCCCACGCTATTTGAGAGTCAGTAAGTTGTGCAATGAACCCTAAAACTCTTTTGTTGTTTGATGTTTATATTGTATAGGATGATACAGACTCTTCAATAAACATGCATCTTATACCTACCAACAGACTAGGGACCCCCGACAGAGAGTAAGGCTCACCTGAACTGGGCTCCAGCGGCAACTGAAACACCTGAACTGGGCACTTTCCGAATCTTTTTGAAAAGGCAGGGTCTGCTCCAGAATGTTGACTAAAGGATTGACTACTTGATGTTATGTATTTTTGAAATGCGAATTTGCGAGCATCCATATCACCAAACTATACACATCATTCTGACCTATATGTCCAACTAATCCCAATTTGTACTATGGGATTGACTACTTGATGATATATATTTTTGAAATTTAATCTATCTTGAAAACATTGGGAAGACGAGATTCTGAGGTTTCCGATACAGTCGTCAAATTCATTTTTTGATTGGGTAATGACAAATTTACATTGATTTGAAAGTGTGGGGCTCATACTGAACTACACGCAAGTAATGGCCAAAAACTCGTTTTTTTTATTTTATTTTTTTATTTTATTTTATTTTATTATTATTATTTTTTTTTTTTTTTTGAATGCTTGAGTTTTTGGTGGAAGAAGAGAATTTTAGCAAATTTTGTTAGAAAATGAAGTTACTGCAATAGTTATTTTTAAAACGAAATTTTTCTTCATGGAAATCCGTTTTGACACATTGTAAAGCGGTTTCTGGATTTTAAGGCTTTTTCATTATGCGCTAATATCGTCCGCCCATATAGGTTCGCTAATATGTGGTCCACCCTTTTATTTCTGTTATCTCTAGGGGCGATAAAAAACTTCAACCGCTCTTAATTTTTGAAATGGTTCATATTCAATGTGGTGAAATTGGATCTACGAGGTGAAAACACGAAAACACCTTGTATTCTTTACATGATTGTAACTATAGATCAATAAAATGTACTTGTACATTTTAATCCCATAAGATAAACCATTCAATCCCTCAACTAAATCATATGAAAACTGGAGAAGTTATGCTTGATACAGCATTTGAGGTTCGCACATAAGCTGCATCAATCATTTTCTAAACACCCTTCAAATTTGAGCGAGATCGGAAGTAAGTATGTCCCATGAGAAAATAATGCTTGATGGATTTTACGTTTACGCATGTGCAGAGTGAAGTATTGTTTTGGGAAGAATGAAATTGACAGGGGACTCTATACAGCCTAACCAGCACATTTCCTGAATATGTCATCAATATCAAATTAAAACTTTTAAAGTTAAATCTGTTGCAAGGACAATATTTTAGCTCAAATACTATGTTTTATTGTACAAAAAACATGATCTGTAAAACTTTTAAAATAAGTACAGTACAGCAGAAACCTTTGCTCTACATCTAAATCACTAAAATAAAGAACAGAAAACAAGGCCAAGGTTCGTAATTGACCCTGAAATGCAGCTGTTCGTTGAATCGACGGATTTCCAAAAACCTTTCAGTGATTCTGGAAGAATGGGTGGAGGGACCGGACCACTCGCTTCACCTATGCTTCCACAAATTAGTTGGCCTTGAAAGGGTGAACAATTTGGCACGTTGAAAGCGCGCACCTTGGTGAATTATTTTTCTTTTTCTGACAGTCATATCGACGACCTTCCACAATGTTTTCAAGCTTCTAATACAAAGTTCGGATTACGTTTCGAAGGAATAGGAAGAGCAGTTGTTCAAAAACGTTCTTGTTCTTCATTTTCGTTCATTACAATTGGAAAGTACAATTTCATGCCTCGAAACTTGAAAGGGACCAAATTGGAACTCCAACAAACATTTTCTGGGTCTGTCTGAACACTCTTTTCAGATATTATGTGTCCCAAATACCGTGTTTCATGTTTAAAGAAACTACATTTTTTCTCATTAACTTGGAGATTTGCTTCCTGCAGGCGAATTAAAACTTGTTCAAGTTTTTGAAGAACACCATCCAAGTCCGGACCATGAATGACCAAATCATCTAAATAGATAGAGGCTAGTTCTGGCGGTATCACTGCTTCCATTAATCTTTGAAAAGTAGCCGGGACATTAGTCAATCCACAATGGCATCACTTTAAACTGCCACAATCCCTTTCAATAAATGGTAAATGCCGTTTTCTCTCTATCTTTGGGCTTCATCTCCACTTGCCAGTATCCACACTTCAGATCTAACACACAGAACCATGAGGACCCCCCAAAAACGTCCAAAAGGTCACGAATGCAAGGCAGCGCATAAGAGTTTTTTTTTTTGAGGTTATTGAGCCTTCTGAAGTCAACCCAGAAACTTGTAGTGCCATCGTTTTTTGGTACAAAAACAACTGGAGATGCTCACGGACTTTTGGAAGGCTCAATAACATCTTGCTCCAATATGTCCTTGATTAGAGTATCTACATGTCCATTTTGTGAGTATGGGATACGTCGTGAGGCCTGTTTCAGTGGTCAAGCATCGCCTGTATCAATGGCATGTACCAGATGTGTGTGTCCTAATAACCGACCTACCTTCTGATGCGAAAACAGCTTGACGCCTCTGAAACAATGCTATCAACTGAACCCATTGTAGCGAGTTTGGTACCAGATCTGATCCCAATAGTTCCTGGTTCATCAACTCTGGCAATGCAGGATGTGGTTCACCACTTTCCGTCTTTCCTCCAACTCCCGGCTCTTCTCTTACTAATTTCTCTGTCCTCTTGCACCCATGTAGTTGGAGAACTTGTTCTGCACATTGCCACCTCCTTCTTAATGGCCATTCCGTCTCCATAATCCGTAAACTTTGGCAGCCCAAATTTACACAGGCTCTGACTGGACGAAGAAAATCCCAGCTGAGGATGACTTTATCCCGTATTGTTTCTACCAAAAATGAGTGGCTAATTTTTTTTCCCAACTTCACTATGGCATCACATTCACCGTTAATCTGCATTTATTCACCAGAGACTGTATGTAAACCAGCATACCGAGAACTGCTCAGGGGCAATTGACTTTTCCTAGCTAGATCAGGCCGAAGGATCGACACATTGGCTCCTGTGTCTACCAGCAAAAAGCAACCCCATTTCCCCTCTTTGGCTTCAAAAAACAATGCTTCTCCCTGGGTTTGAGCAGTTTTTATGAATGCGACTGAGCCTTCATCTTTAGAAGCCCGGGATAGGCCCATTTCCAAGGCTCCCTTTAGTGTTTTGGTTCCAACTGCCTTACATTTGGCTTCTCTGTCCTATTGCTGAGAGGGCATTGGGATCGAATATGTCCTTTACCGTTGCATCCCCAGCATTCTGGCTCATGGGCTGAAGTTTCCCTACTAGTTCCTTGACATTAGCTGAGCTCTTTTTAGGACATCTTGGAGAGTTGTGGAAGCATTGCACGACAAAATTGTCTTAGCTCCTTGGTCTCTTGAGACCTCCCTCATAAAAAAGCATGAAGAGCAACTTCATCCCTAGAATGCCCAGGCCAATCTGGGATGGCCAGTCGTTCAATGCGTTCAGTATCAAGAGCACACTTTGCGAGTGATTCTTTTGGTTTCTGTGTTCTCTCTTGCAACTCACTTTGTCATTTGAGAGAGAGGTGTTGACCAAATCTGAGCTGGTGAACTCTGCAGAGGCTTTCAAAATCCATCCTTTTTTCGAGAGGTACCATAGCTAGTACAACTCCCAAAGCTATTCCTCGAAATGCGCTGGCAAGCTTTTGACCCTTTCATGCCAGGGACCAACCATTTGCTGCTGAAACTATCTCAAGATGACATGCATAATCCTCCCATGACGTTTTGCCCTTGGACATCATGAAAGAGAAATGAGAAATTGGCTTCTGCCTTAATATCGCCAACTGTTGTTGAATCTCTAAAATAGTAGAAGCCATTTGTGATTCCATTACTGCCGGTTCAGATGAGATAGGTTGAACAGGGGTTACAACTCCATGTGATGTCTGAGGTATTTGAGGAGAAACAGGATGAGTTCTGAAGGGACAGACTAACGTAGAAGGAATAGACTGGGTAGGAACAATCATCCCTTCTTGTGACTCTCTGTTTTCACGTTCTTGCCGATCTATTCGCTCTCTACATTCCAACAAGTGTTGCTGGGTTAATGTTGAAGGGGTTTCCTGAATTTCATTCTGTCCATGAATGTTGGATTCTGTAGCCAATTGAAATGGTTCTTTTGGGAACAGTAGCACAAGATCTTCATTGTTCACACATTATTATTCCGGACGGGCCCCCAAATGTAAAAGGAAATTCAACAAAACAATATGGAAAACAACTATATTTCAACTTGGTCCCACTTTCAAAACAATATTTATCATTAACGAGCTATAAATCATCACTTTTACCTTGAAAGTATTCGAGATCTCGATTTTTGAATATGTTAGCCCTTCATTACTACCCTTTAGGGTTGATCAAAACTGATGCCAATGTTACTGGCACATCCCCGGCCGATGTAGGATTTTTGACCCAAATTTAATCAACTTTGGTCCATTTGTTTCGGAGAAAAGCTCTGGACGGCGGACGTACGGATTTGTTTTTATTCAATTTTTGGATTCTCATCAATTCTTTGAACTCATCTTGAAACGTAAAACAACAAATTTTGAGGGGGAGGGGGGTTAAAAATGTTTTTTTCTTGCTCGATTGACAAAGGTTCATTATTGAAAATAATAAACCAAAACACAAGGAGATTGCTTCAAAAGGAAGTAATGGAACCTTTTTATCAAATTCAGTTTGAGGGTGATTTGCAATTAGGCATACTGACGGCATCTACACCATTTCTTTGAACTGATGCATACACCATCAGAATATTCTTCTTTGCAGGAAAACGCCATAACTAAGGGTTAACACGCCTTACTATTAAGGGTTCAACAGCTCAGTTGAATGATATCTGGTAACTGGATATAACTACCCAGCAATCGCTAGTCAAACAGTGATGAAATTGACTTTTCACAATTGCAGCACAATTACAAGAACTGTTGGAACATTCTCAATTCCTCACTCAGAATTGTGAATTCTAACGAAAACTATATGAAGCTAATTCTTTTAGCATAACGATCAAAGTACAATTAAATTTGTTGAATGTGTGGTTGAGGCCCAAGAGTTTCAGAATTCGTTCCAGTATTGAACATTGTCCTTGATTGAAACCAGTTTTGTTCAAACCTCTGAACAGTGAATATTTCTGCTCTTTTATTGCGATGATTGATCTCTAGTATATATTGATTTGCAAGAGGAAAGAAGACTGAAGGCAATACATATAGTTTAGTTATACATCCGATAACAAGGTGACAGTCTCATTGACTACAATTTTTTTTAGAATAACCTGATAATTTTCGTTGTTTGAACTTACCTATTGGATGGTTTCACAAGATAAAGAAGGGATCAATAGATCAGCTTAGCTCTGGGAAATGAACTATTCATCTTTGCATGACCTAGCTTTATCTCGGATTTGCTGTTGCTGTTGACAGCCATCTCCTCATCAAGGTTTATTTTCAAATCATCATGCTAGCAGATGACCTCGTAGTTGCTCATGAGGCACCCGGTATTGATTGTGATTTATTGACCTCCAGCCATTAGAAAGAAACTGGAATCAATTATGAATGAATATATTGTAGAACACACATTTCTAGATGAAAGCTTTATATTTCATAACTATGTGGACATTGTACCAATGGAGGTGAGCCCGGTGTGAAATATCTCACGGAGGTTCAACCAGCCCTCAAGAACTTGTAACTGCTCCAATATCCCAGGTTCTTCTCCGGTTCGGGCCCCCAATGTAGAACACACACTTCTAGATGAAAGATTTATAATTCACAACAATAGCAATCCAACATGCAATTCAGACTGACTACGAGATTCTTCAAAGTCAACAACCTAGCTACCCAAATAACGCCAAACTTGTCAACAAAACATGTGTGTTGCCACAATATTCTATTTGAAGATATTCAGTCTGATGAGGAAGTCAAACTCTTATTAAAAATAAAAAGATAGAAGACTCTATCACTGATCTTCGAGCCAATGTATATTTTTTCTTTTCTAAGAAAAACTTAGCTGCAGTCATCTCGTTCAAGGGGGTCTGGATGAAACTCCGTCTGTCTGTCTGTCTGTCTGTCGTGTCTAGTTTAAAATTTTCTAATCCCACCCGAACCATGGGCCGTAGGGCGGGAGGGGGGTCGAAGATCCGGACATACTTGATAATTGTACACCAACTCAAGCCCATTCCATTCATAGCCCGGCATCCATAACTTTGATAAAGAAATAGGACTCAGGCATCTCTAATGAATTGTTTATCCAAGATTCTCACTCATTCAAGCTTGATGAAGGAGTTCAATTTCTGCTTCCAGGTAATTATGTTGTATCTTCGATGAGGAAGACTGATTCATCCTTTTCTTGGCTTTTTGAATCGGCTCAATTTGATTCAAAACCTCCAGATTACCTACTTGGTTTTCTCAGCAGGCTTAATAATGATATTATGCATAGGTATCTCAAAAACATCTTGGCAGATTGTAATAAGGAAGCTTGAAGCTTGTGTTCCTGTGCCATCATCTATAAACTGTGAGGGTTTCTTTCACAGTTTTTCTGAAATATATAATAATAGAATACCGTCAGCCTCAATTCTACCGAAGTAATGCTCCCTCCCATGTCTACAAGTTCTTGATCCCAACATTTGTTGAAGAGATCTGCTCTTGTACTCTATGAATTCTAGCTACTCTTCTTATTTTAATTCGGTAATGTTAAAACGTATTTCTGATTACGTCATCGAGTCTGTAGCGCATCTTGTAAACTTATCATTTACCAAAGAAGAGTTTCCAGACTGCATGAAATTCTCAACAATCAGCCCGTCCTCAAGACAGCGAAAAGGTCTATAAAGAGTTTTGCCGAGTATCGAAACATCCAATATTTATAAAGGTTATGATACATATTGTGTTAAAGAGACTTGTTGCTTTCTTTGGGTAGGGAAATTTACTGCACCCTAATCAGTACAAGTTTAGGGAAAGAATACTGGTTCAGCAGCATGTGAAAATCTTCGAGCTCTGAAAGCTAAAATGATAACATCACTTTCAATCATCATCATCTGTCAAAAGCGTTTGATTTAGCATGTGAAAATCTTCGAGCTCTGAAAGCTAAAATGATAACATCACTTTGTATGATCTGTCAAAAGCGTTTGATTTATTTTGTTACACGAGTTACTGATGGAGAAACCAAAGGTCTATGATTATGACGATGTGGCATTGTCATTTTTCAATAGCTACTGCATGGGCTGTGGAAGAGAGTGGTATCTTAGAATGCGTGGCATCTGAGGGTTCTTCTATCCCTTGTGGCATTAAACAGCGCTTTTTGTTTGAACCCTGATTTCTTTCCATTTTCATGAACGATTTTGCCTATAGTTTCTAGGATGTTGGGTATATCTCCCTCTTCGCAGATGACATATCTACTGTTTCAAAATGGAAGTTAGTGTAAAAACGTTGTCTATTTCCACGAAAAACAAAGAGTTACAATTTTAAATCGGTTTTAATGGTTAGGCCATCATCAGTGACAAACAATAACTTAGTACTTTTAGTTAATGTTTGTTACTGATGATGGCCTAACCGTCAAAATCGATTTAACATTGTAACTCTTTATTTTTCGTGGAAATATACAACGTTTTTTCACTGACTTCCGTTTTGAAATGGGTTTCCACAACTTCGTCGCGAGTGATTTAGTTCGTATATCTACCTTTTCGACCGACCAAACCTGTGTGATCTTCAACTTGCTGTTGATTTGGCGGATAGCACCATTGAGAGCTGGTGTTTATCCAACTCTTTGGTGCGGAGCAAACACAAGACAGCTCTTGAATGTCAACTAAATGGCCGTCTTGAGGAAATTGTTTGGTCATTATGAGGAACAATGTGGAATCTCTAGGCAGAGGATCAAACCATCACTCATACCTCACCAAATTTGTAGCTCCCTCATGTCCGCCTCACTGTATCACTGAAGTGCAGCTCCATCCATACAGGTTCTTGTCTCTTTATCTTCCTTCCACCGCGTGTGCAATCATTTTCAATCAAGGAGCATTCAATAAAACTCAAGAATATCCTGATTGATTGTGAACTATACCCCCATATCAGGAATTTGAGGGATGAAATCCAAAAAATCCCTTCTTTCCTTTTTTTTATTACCCATATATATATATATATATATATATATATATATATATATATAATAAACATTGAATTGGGAGTATCTTATTTTGTGTGAAAAATTGCTAGGAAACAATACCTACATTCTCACTAATGAAATTAATTAAATTGAAATCAACCATAGCGTTGAAAAGCTGTGGGATGGGATACAATTATACCTTCTACATTAATTATGACGTTTTGATTTTAGGTCGATAGGTTGTCTGTTGATTGCTATTGAAAATGAATGTTAGAGCTTTATTCTGACAGGAAATTTAACGCTCTTTCTGACGGTTTTTTATTCTTAATTTTACTCAGTAATTAGAGGGAGTTATTGTAATCGTGTGCTCAAAAATCACTAAAAATGGCTCAAAGCTACTTAAAATTGATAAATTCCTACTTTTCAACAGAATTTTAGTCAAAAGTAGTTTATCATCAATCATAATTACAATGTTTTGCACAAATGTATGCTGGAAAATGAACTTAAATTTCATTAATATTTGCTGAAAAATCAATAAAAACTACAAAAAATCGCTAAAATTCTGAAATCTTTTTTGTCTCGCAGAATATTATTTATTTAGATCTAGTTTTTTCCATTAACCTGATAGCTAACAAATCATAACATTTCATAATAATGTAACATTCAATTTGTCTGAAGGAAAAAAATATATATATACATATATATATATATATATATATGCGTTTATGGTTTTTAAATGAAAATGGATTTCATTCAAACAATTTTGACTCCATCCACATTTTCATATGATGAGTGATTTCCTTTTTATGTTTTTTTAATGTTTTGGCAAAATGTGACGTCACACTTGGTGAAAGGGGTGCGATGAGGTAATTGTTGGCAAAAAGTTGGAAAATCATATAAAAACTACCTATTGTTGAATATTAGAGTTGCTAACTTAGAATTTCATCTGTTTCAATTTAAGAATATAAAACAAACATTCAATGAGGTATCTCTCATTGAATAATTTTCCTATACCAATGGTGGCATTCTCCTTGGTATTTTTTCCCGTTTAGGAAACAAATTTATTTATTTTTATTTATTATTATTATTATTTTTTGTTTTGCAGAATTGGAGATCCACCTGAAAATGCCTTACCATAGGAACAGTGTGTATTCTAATGGGTACTCTCCAGGTTAGCCATTTTCGCTTTAATATGTTTTACTTGCTTTAGAGTACCACAGCTTCACAAGAAGTTCTGTATTACCTATTACATTACTTATTTGAAGAACAATGTTTATATACATGGATTCGTGGTGTGATTCTTACTTAAGATGTATGAGGTGAGGGTGGAATGAATCACCCTAATGGTACGTAACTAACCCCAACTAAGCTTATCTTTGTGTTATAGAAATAACGATGATGTTCTCCCTTTACTTGTAGAACCTGATGATGCTGAAAACGAATTGTACTAATTGTACAATGAGAACTAATTGTACGAATTACTAACGTCAAAAAATAAACTAAGTTCGGAAGAAGCCAGCTATCCTCCACCCTAACGCCATACATCCTAATGTTCATATAGATCCTATTTGTGATCCAAGATGTCTCATTTGTGATTAATGTTCACAGATGGACAACAAGGGAGAGATGAAAGCCCTACTTATGTTATGGAACATTTAGCCACTTTTACTGTTTCCAAAGAAACTGGTATAGTGTATCCTGCTGATGGTATGAGACGTCTCTTGCAGCTAGAAAAAACAAATGGCATATGGTCTCAGAAAATGCAGTTGAGATTAGACAAAAACCTAGTGCTTATCATTGATAATGAAACAAGAGTGAGTTTGGATAGAATTTTTTAATTTTTTTAATGAAAAACAATTCAACTCAACATCAACAAAGTATCGTTTTTGAGATTAAAATGCTAACAAACCCTGAACTTGAGATGAATGTTTTATTTCAGGACATTATGGAAAAATTTCCTGCTGCTCTAATCCAGGAACCTACTGCATTCTCCAGCACCGATCCTATGGAAATATATGATAACATATTAGTTTTTATTGTGGGGGATGATCGACCGAATTCTCATTCAGAAATGCATATTTTCCAGGTACTTCTTGTTTTAATTCAGAAACTCCTTGCTGAATATCTTTCATGTATTTTCTTGTGTAAGTGTTTTATCTTCTGTTATCTGATAGATGTTTTCTGGTCTTGAGTCTGTCACCAATCATTTACATTAATTGACTGAGTGAGCTCTTGATCCAAATATTTAATTTAAATGAAAGCGACCTCTGCTCCAAAGGAAACCTGGATGTAGATGGCTACAGTATACTCTCTTTGAAATGACCACCTTGGGACCAAAGCGCTTGGTCATTTGGCATTTTAGCCTGTTTATCTGATGTCCTTCAAGTTCTGTGAATGTTTGCCCGTGCATGTGTGGAACAAAAGTCAATGGTAGGAAGTGAAAAGATGGTTAACTATTTTAGTTGTTTTAATTTTGAGCGACTTGCATGAGATTCACAGAAAAGAAGGAGTGTGAGATGTTCTTTCTCTTCTCATTACCTTCCAGTAAAGCCTTGCAGTGCCGAGACACACAAAACAAGGAAGGAGATGAGTTGTTTCATCCTTCCAGGAGGGTCGTGGAGAGTGAAAACGTGAAGACTACAGGGGGATAATAACAGAAAAGAAAAGAGGTGGCCAGTTAAGAGAGAGTTTACTGTAATCCAATGTGATCCAGAAGCGAGGTATGAAATCTTGGTTCAGGCAAATGAGCATACCATGGACTGTATCTGTAAGCTCCTACAATGAGTCTTGGGCTCCCTTTCTTAGACTCTCAATTCCTTTAAAATAACCTGAAATTTATTGCCATCCAAATATCCAACTATTTCATCCTTCCAGCTTTATGTAACCATTTTTTAAATTATTATCATTGTACAGGGTGTACACATTAAGGTCGCACCACCGACCAGGGTTCAATTTTACAACTAATTTCTGATCGAAAGTGTCTCTTAGCATTTTTTTTTTCCCCCACTAAAAACCCGAGTGGGGTTTTTAAATTTTTCCCGTGTTTTTGACCTTATGACACTAAAGCGGCCATAACTCCCTTAATTTTGTAAGTAAAATCAAATCTGAGGACACTGTTGAAAAGAGCTTGGATTGAATGGGGGATAAATCAGCCTAGAAAGTGAAATAAGTCAATTTTCGAAAATCTTCGGTTTCTTTTACTGTCATAGGTCCCAGAAATTAGACACGTGAAGTTTTGCAGGTAAGCCTAAAAACTACGCCAAAATTTCAGCTTGCCAACATTATGATCAATTTTTATTTTACTTTGTTAATTGGGGGAGAAAGGTATTTGTATGTTGAAAAACGTGGTTTCGATCTATGAAATCGAGGGTTTATGTGAAAAATGACCCCCCAAGAAAATACTAGTTTGGGGTCAGTTTCTCCGTATTTTTTCATGCTAAATCGATCGCAGATCTCTCCAACTCCGTTATAAATGAACTTTACATTTTAACTAACTAGTTTTACCCTTAAAAAACACATAAAACTGAGCATAACAAATTAACTAAAAACTAGTTAATGAACTATGTAAAGAACTTTACATTTTAACTAACAAGTTTTACCCTTAAAAAACAAATAAAACTGAGCATAACAAATTAACTAAAAACTAGTTAGTTAAAATATAAAAGTCGGTTATAACAGAGTTGGGGAGTTCTGAGAGTGTTGCCATTCGATTCAGCATGAAAAAAATACGTAGAGACTGACACCAAACTAGTATTTCCTTAGGGGGTCATTTTTCACGAAAACCCTAGATTTCATAGAAAAAACCACTTTTACAACATACAAACATAGGTTTCTCCCTCATTTAACAAGGAATAAAAATTGATTATACCAATGGAAAGCTGAGAGCAATCCTCCCACAGGACTACCGGTCTTCTTGAGGACTAGAAGACTGAAGTATTGAGGCTCGGGGAGCAGAGAGTGCCTACCTGCATGAACTGGCAAAGCAGGCTGTTGAGGAGTCTGATGGCTTGGAAGATGAGGTTGCGGCCTATGTACGTAGGGTCTTCCCACAGGTTGTGGAAGCGACTGTGGCGAGGCATCAGGGAGGGAATCCTCCTGCTTTGGTGCCCCGTGGAGGTCACAGAGCAGCTAAACAATCAAGGAGGCGGGTATTCCAGCAGGTCCAGAGATTGTGGAGGAAGCATTCGGCTCGAGTAGCTGCAGAGGTACTGGAGGGAGCAGGGGATGGACAAGTTTTGCCCCCTCTCCAGGAGTTTGTGGAATTTCGGGAACCACTCTTAAGTGCTCACAGCCATAACCCTGATGAGTCGGTGGTACCCCCACCTTCCACCAAGGATTCCTTACGTGCAGGCTGGTGCTTCATGACAAGGGCGCATAAGTGCCATTTCAAAAACTCTACATCTGCCGGACCTGATGGTATTTCTGCCCGAAGCTGGAATAAAGCCCCAAAGAATGTCAAGCTGCTCATCCTCAACCTGTTACTTCTATCGAGAAGACCCCTAAAAGCAATGACCCGTACCCAAACCATCTTCATCCCAAAAAATGGGGAAGTGGGCCTGGAGGCTACATCCAATATCTATATCGGCAGTAGTTTTCCGCCACTTTCAAAAGATTCTGGCATCTCCCCTCCAAGTGGCTGGTGTCATGGGGACGTCCAGAGAGCATTCTGGCCAGAGGATAGCATGGCCGATAACCTAACAGTTCTCCAAACTGTCATTTCACAGGCCTGCATCAAGAAACGACAGCTCCATCTTGCCCCTCTGGACGTCACTAAGGCCTTTGACACTGTAAGCCGTTCAGCCCTCACCGAGCCTTCGTGGTGTGGGCACCTACTTGTTTAATTGAGTATGTTGACTGTCTGTTCCATGAAGGTGTGACGGTCCTTGAGGCAGGATTTGAGATGTCAGGGGATGTTGTCATTGGGAGTGGGGTACGCCAGGGGGATCCTCCGTTGCCACTCTTGTTCAACCTCGTCATGGATACGGCCTTGGGTAAGCCGCTGGCTGCAATGGAGTTTAATCTCGCCCCTGGCTTGCGAGTAGGTGCATTGGCTATTGCCAATGATGTTTCCCTACTCGAGAAACCCGTGAGACCTTGCGGATTTCCCTCTGCGCCTTTGCTGAACAGCTAGCCAGGTGTGGTTTAGTGGTAAACCCTTCTAAGTGTGGGTCGGTCTCCTTGGTCCGATCAGGCTACCAGCGTAAGGTGAAGGTTGTGGATGAGGAGTGCTTTGTCCTGGTACAGACACCCATCCCTGCCCAATCCGTGTTGGAGGTCTGGCATTACCTTTGGATCGACTTCATGGGTGTGGCTCTTTCCAGAAACGACAAAATATCAAAATTGGGGGAGCCGACTTTTATGGCAACCCATTGAATTTTCTTTACAGCAACAATAAAGATCACTACACTTGATTAATGTTAAACGTAGATTAGTGACTTATGGAGATAAATAGAAAACACCAAAATCTTGGTGTAACTAAACTCCATCCAGTTAATTTTCTCACAACATCCTTAGATGGTCGTAGGATTAACTAGAATGGAGTTGGTTTAATAACAGTGAAGTCAAATAAGGTCATGACAAGGTTTAAAAAAAACTAATTCAAATTCAGGGACTACTTTATTAATCTTCTTCGTATGGTTAGGTTATTTGGTAAGAATGTGATTAGAATTATATTTTTCAATTTATTTTTGTTCCAGTGCCAAAAGACGTCAGCGCAAGAAATAGTCGAAGACTTGAAGCAACTCAGACTCGGAAAGCCTTTGAGTCATCGTGGAGGTCACATTCCTCCACCGCCCCCATCGCCTCCTCCAGAACCTCCTTTGAATGGAGTTAATGTACGGGAACAAGTGTCAGTTTTCAATGCCGTTTCACGTAAGTGTACTGTGTTTTCACTTTGATGAATGGCTTAGACCCAGTGTGAATATTCGTTCATTGTTGCTGATGCTATGTTTCTAGCTTCATTTAGAAAAATGTAAAAACCAGTTACAAAAATGTTAGAAGAAGTTACTTCTTCCAAATTTTCCATGGAACCTGGAATCGAACCATGGTTTTAAAAACTTTTTTAATCCAGTGATAGTATATGACATCTAAACATAATGGTAAATTGAGATTTTAGCCAAAATTCATTAATCATGAGAATGGACGAATTTGAAGGATAGCATTTTTTCCAGTGCTTAGAAAAAGAAGCTCACATTAATATTAAAACATTTACCATTGTTGCAGAATAATGGTTGAATAGATTTTTGAATAGTACTATTAGTTCGATCATTATAATATTTTGACACTAGATTAATAATCTGTATTGAAAACGGAACTCAAAAAAACGTTTTGACCCATTGCAATAGCCTAGTTTTCTACGGAAATTCGCTCAAATCATCTAGTGCAAATCAAAATGTTCATTAAATAATAAACCATTACATTTTAACAGATGTACAACGCATGTAATGAGTTAATTGGAAGTAGAACCACACATGAACATAAATACCACTAGCTTCTATTTCTTTAAGGTTAAAACTGTCATTTGCAAATAGGAACAACTTTGGCTACCCTCAGAAATTATCCTTATAATAGTTATAATTTATCCATGTATCCCTGAAGTGGTTAAACTTTAATATATTAGCAATTAATGTTGATGTATTAGAATTGGTCTTTCGACCTCATCATCTCACTCCGTGTCAAATAATGTATCTACAAACTATAAAAGTACTTGTCTCATAGAAGAATCACCTAATATTGCCTATGTGATTTCAGAATCTGAAAGAAGAGGTGGAAGTGATGCAGGTGCAGGTAATCACGATGATGAAAGTAGTTCAACTTCCAGTGAAAAGTATGGCAGAGATGTAACGACATTGAATCATTGTTTTGATGACATAGAAAAATTCATTGCACGTCTGCAACATTCTGCTGCTGCTTCTCGGGAGCTTGAGCGCAGAAAAAAGTAAGTTGTTTAGTTTTGATGTTCCCAATTATAGGTACTTATTCTATTTTTGTCGAATAATAACTATATCAATATAAAATGAGAGTAAAATGGTAAAAAGTCTCAAGAGTTACGGTATTGAAAAGAAGGTTAGAGAAGGGGTGTGAGAGTGACAGAAGACCAAGGTATTTCCAGGTGAAATTATCCAGATGACACGAAAATGCGATAAGAAAGTACTGTTTGATTTTGTTATGTTTTTTCTTTCCTACTGCACTGAAATTTGATGTGGAGCACGTTGGGGACATCTAATAGTCAAAGCGTTTTGTGCCAAGAAGACCCCACGAGGGAGTTTTGGTTTTACTTGTTAGTATTTTGGGCTTCGGAGGTTTTACAAACAAAACTTTTGACCAGAAATCTGTTTTCAATAAACGTGTAAAATTTCGAATTTTCCATGATCAACCCTTTAGCCTTGGGAGAGCTAAGAAAATGAGCGTCTATGGGCAAAAACTCTTAAAATAAGGATGGCATCTTAACCAGGTCTGAAAATATTAACATGATTACAAAAAGCTAAATTTATTGCTCTCTCTCTCTCTCTCTCTCTCTCTCTCTCTCTATATATATATATATATATATATATATATATATATATATATATATATATATATATATTATTTTGAGGTATTACAGATGGTTGGAAAAGATAGGAAACACATAAATAAAACTTACGAAATTGAGAGAATATTTTGCCGTGTCGGCGTCGTAGAGCTGACGCAAATAATATTACACACGAGTGTTTTCATCCTTCATCAAAACTATATATACACACCTCAAAAGAATTAAGGGATCACTGAATCAGCTGATCACAGGTTTTTAAATGTTCATATTTCTGCCAGGTTTAATATTTTTAACTTTTATTTACATT
This sequence comes from Adelphocoris suturalis, assembly GCA_030762985.1. Lineage (NCBI taxonomy): Eukaryota > Metazoa > Arthropoda > Insecta > Hemiptera > Miridae > Adelphocoris > Adelphocoris suturalis. The sequence continues at coordinate 39,632,670 of CM061045.1, forward strand.
CTAAATAAACACATTTCTTAGGGGAGAAACAATTTCCAAAGTGTACAGTAAATGTGAGACTGAAAAAATGATGAAAAGGGTCAAAACAGGAATGGAAAATAGAGAAAAACTGGAAACAAAAATGTCTAAAACGTAATTTTTTGCAACCGCACGGTCTTCAGTATTTGGTGTTCCCTCCGTGGCTCTTGATTACAGCTTGAATACGGCGAGGCATGCTGCGAATAAGCCTGCGAATATTTTCTTGTGGCAATAGATCCCACTCCTCCACTAGTGCTTCCTCAAGCTCCGCCAAACTTATTGGCTGATTAGGACGACCTCGAATGGCCTTCCCTAGCTGGTCCCATACGTGCTCAATAGGATTGAGGTCGGGGCTACAAGCTGGCCAATCCAAAACTTGAATATTGTGTTGATTTAGATACTCTTGCACCACTCTAGCTGTATGAGGTCGAGCTCCATCCTGCATGAAAATGAAATCAGTACCACCAGCAACTGCCCGGGGCCGAACATGAACATTTAAAATCTCATCAATGTAGCGCCGAGCTGTCAATGTGCCACCACGAAGAATCTTGAGTTCGGTTCGACCATGAATTGTTATTCCTCCCCATACCATAAGGGAACCACCTCCAAATGATGATGATGGGAGCAAGCAGCAAGGAACGAAACGCTCATTTCCTCTTCGCCAAACCTTTGCACGCCCATCATTACCAAACAAAGTGAATTTAGACTCATCTGAGAACATTACACGGCTCCAGTGTCTCAGCTGCCACCTCCTACGCTCTCTAGCGAATTCGACTCTAAGAGTTTTATGACGAGTTTTAAGACGTGGCACTTTTACAGGACAACGAGATTTCAGCCCACTTTCCCGTAGCCTATTTCGAACAGTCTGATCAGACACTCTTGTTCCAGTACTCCTACTAAGGTCATTTTGGAGTTCTCTTGCTGTAGAAAACCGATTTCGAAGTGCGTTTACTCGCAAAAATCTGTCTTCACTGACGGAAGTAGCCCTAGGACGACCTTGCCCTCGCCTCCGGTTAAGTGAGCCTGTTTCCTGAAACCGCCTCCAAAGTCTAGAAATCACAGATTGGCTTACCGCAAGACGCCGAGCAAGATCGCGCTGAGAATAGCCTTCTTCCAGCAGAGTAACAGCTCTGGACACATCGATTTCTGAAAGCGATCGTCTGATGGTGGTTCTAGCCTCCATCGGTCACAGAATGAATGAAAAAAAAGCAGTAGGACTCACGAACTGATGGAATTTCTCTTGAATACTGAAAGAAGTTGGAGGAAAATGATCGGGTTTCGTTCTGTTTTGGGTCATGTCGAAGCTTGATAATGCTGGTCACTCTCGGTGTTTGAGATAAAACTAAAGAAACAACTCCATTCCATCTCTATTTATGTACCTAATCATAAGATATAGTGTGAACTTTGTCCGATTGATCTGAGGGTGTTGACATCGTCAAGAAAAAGTGATCCCTTAATTGTAATTGAGGTGTGTATATATATATATATATATATATATATATATATATATATATATATATATATATATAGGCATCATATATAAAGGTAATTGAGTATGAATTTTTATGCGATTTAAATTAATGCACCAATTAGATAATCTAAGTGAAATTTTTACTAGTTTCTGTTTTTAATAGTTAACGGTCTTTAGTATTGTTATAAAAGTGTTATTGTTTTTGAAAGCCGAGGTTAAGAGCCATCCACATTCACAAAACCAAAATTCTTCTTTCAACAATAATAATTGTGGTACACGCAAAGTCTATTGCTTTATTGTGAATTGAGGATTACGTCATGCTTTTATGATTGTCTTGTGCGCTGTTAATCGTTTTACAATTATTGAACTGTTGATCAAGTTCAATTACTACACTATAATTCCAATTGTTGTGTAGGGTTTTATCTGTATGAATACTAATATAGTTCCAATTGTTTTAGCCAGGTGAAGTTTGTTGAAGGTTTGTAAAGCAGTAATTTGTTCTGCAAAATCGTAGGCTCGGCCTTTTCTTTCTTGGCCATCCTTCTAGTTGTAGGCAGAATGTTGACCTGAATCTAAGGAAGGCTATTACATCCTTAGGATGGCTGATGGCCAAACAACCTGTATCAATGATTCAGTTGAACTGCTTTCCAACAGCAAGAAGAGAGTGAAATGTGTCAAGCAAAGAGACTTTGGAGAGATGTGAATCCAGTCACCGTAGTTGACCATCTGCCTAGAAGGTTTTCCAAAAACAAAGAGAGAGACGTTTGGTGAGGAGTGTAAGGAGAAATGCTGGTCCGCTTTTGGGTGCTGATCGTCTTCCTGGAAGGCTTTCCAATGGGTGAGGAAAGAGTGAGAGAGTTGCCTGGCAAGAAGTCTATGGAGAAATTCATGTTCAATCCCTGTAGTTAATAATTTTCCTTGAAAGCTCTGGAGTTCGATGGAGAGTGGTGGTCTTGTCTGTGAATATTTGGTGCCGAATGAAGATGTGGCGATCTGACAGAGAATTATATCCGCCTTGATGAGTGGTAAGAGTGTGCCTAATGAGGTGGGAGGTGAAGCTGTGAAATAGCCATATTAAGGAGAATTGTAACGAGCCGTGCTGGTGGAGGGAATGGTGTGGTCCAGGCAGATGTGGCGATCTGTGGAGGGACAAAGATTAGGAGAAGAATAAATTGGATTGACATCGAATGCAGAATGCGTATTTATGTGGGCTCCTTGGCCTCTTTAATACTCTAGCTGGCTTTGAGGAGACACATCCCACTACAACCCAGGAGGGTGAGGAAACTTACAAACTCATAACTCAATGCTTCTAGTTTACTCTGTGTCTGTTTCCCGTTAGTCTCCGTTTAAGGTGTTGTTAATGGAACTCATTCCTGCTTACAGCACCACAAAACAAATATTTGAAGTTGACTTTTTTGTTGACGGATTTGTTTCCTTTTTCAGGAATCGTAAATCTAAGAAGAAAGACATGGGCGATGGATTGCTCACAATGAGAGCTAAGCCACCACCGGAGTTGGAATTCGTTGATATATTCCAAAAGTTTAAGCTTTCATTCATCCTTTTGGTAATTATAGTTTGTTACCATCTCTAAGTAACCCATTCAACAAAGTACATTTCAGGTCAATCTGAACCAATTTTTATTATTATGATGCCTCTTCCCCTTATAATATTATATTGATGGACTGAAAATCGAAAATCCTTCTTAGAACAATATTAATCTCTATGTGACCATCGAACTATCTCAATGGCTGATTTCACCAGCTACTCCACTCATCCATGTTCAATAGCAATAAGTGGGATTTCAACCAATTTTGTCAACCACAAATCTTCATAAAAATGTAACTAGCTGATTTTAAGCAATTTATGCTCTTACGATGATATGAGAGCCTGATATACTCATTGCAGTTATTTAATAGCAGAAAAATGATAATGACTCCAGCCAGGTAGGGGGTCAAAAATTACTCTCGAGCTATTTTACCCACCTTTACCTCTTTGAGGAAATTCTTTCACAAAACTTTCAGACACCCATACCATTAACAGCAGTAAATGGGAATAGTGTTATTTTTAGACTGTTTTACCTTATTTCACAAAATATATTTTACTTATGCCCCATATCAATTAGTCCGCTCACGTTTTTCACCAAATCGCATGAAAAATGCTAATCTTGGACGGGTTTTTAGCTGTACAGAAGGAACTACTTTTCCTCACGCATTTTAAGATTAGGTATAAAATTAGTGCAAGTTGACTTCATATGGATTCATTGGGCCAGCGTCGAATTGCCCTTGACTTCATATGAAGTCATCGATTCAGGATATGCAAACTATTGTCAATAACAGTGTCACAAAAAGTGGAACAGTGGTCACAAAAATGTCCTTTCTGTGAAAATCAGAGGAACACAACTTTTTGAAAGTATGTTTAAGTATATTAAGTATAGTTATATTAATTTAGTAACATCATCATGTATCATAATTTGTTTCAGGCAAAACTGAAACATCACATTCATGACCCGAATGCACCTGAATTGGTTCATTTTCTATTCACACCTCTCGCTTTGATAGTTGATGCATCCCATGATACGAAATATGCTCAAAATCTGCCTTCGAAAGTGGTTTCTCCACTCCTCACCCAGGAAGCAATTAATCTCCTGATGAACTGTGTCACAAGCAAGGAAACTGAATTATGGCATTCATTAGGTGATGCGTGGTTAATCCCCAAGTAAGTATTAAGTTGTGTTAGAGTCAATAGGTTTTTAACCTAGACATGGGGTCGTAGGATAATCGACATTTGTCATGTTTCAGAGAGCAATGGAAAGGGAAAGTGAATCCTTATCAACCTGTATTCATGGATGGATGGTCCCCTGATTATGCAGTTACTGATGACATTGAAGATCGGAGGGTAGAACCAATCAGTAATTCAATTAGTCCAACAGGAAAAAACATGAGAGCTGATGATATTCGTTCATCTCAACATGAGGTCAGTTGTAAAATCCTTACTGAAGAACTACTGGGACCTAGGCTTACATTTATGTACAGGTTTTTAGAATCTAATGTCGATGTTCTTGTTTTTGTTTTTTTCTCAAGTGAGACGTGGAAAATACAGGTACATTTCCAGTTTTGTAATGATTACGATTCCCCTCCAATCACAATCTTGGATACACACCTTAATTAATTTGCATAATCTTGATTGATACAGTTGCATCAGCAATTAAATGTTTTATATTATACCAATAACACGAGCTTTATTGGTCATAAAATGAAATTGACTCGTCTGCCATTTGTGTAGCGTAAAGAAGCTTAAAGCATCTGTGTGTAGAATAGACATAGGCTCCTAACACATCAACAGAAGCTTTTTGTTTGCAATACCTATAAAGTTTTGATAATTTATGAACTAATTTGATGGTCTGGTAGTTCTCTCATAAGAGTAACATCCTCCTGAAGCACAGTTTTCTTGTGGTAAAGCTGGAAGGAACTATAGCTCCTATCTAGATCCTTTTCCTGTCTATTTTTATTTTTTCCTCCTCAGTTGTATCAATACCAAATATATAACTGTGAAAAAATAAAACCCATTATAAGGAAAACATTTCAGTGACTTAAGCTAGGTTTCTACATCTAACCCAATTTTTGCAGGTTGAGAGTGTTTTTTCAATGTAAAGACTATGCTGATAACTCACAACTAATACTATAGTGAGTAAATAGCACCTGCACTCTTGGGACATATTCCATTTTTAAATGCATGGGCCAAAACTTTGATTTTTATTGTTCAGTTGCAATCGGAATGAAAAAAACAGTTTTAAAAGCATTAGCTTGCAGCAACTACAGTTTGGCTTCCATGCGGAAGATGTTCTTCTATGAATTTTCCTATTATGCTGCACACAATCGAATTGATATATCTTGTGTTTGGTTTCTCATTCTGAATAGCTAAAGAGCTAGAAAGGAGAAAAGCAATGGCACAAGATTGTATTCTCTATCCTCTTATTATACTCTTCTACTCCAACCAACTTTGGTTATCCTCCAGGCTGGAAATTTCCAGACATTTGGATGTGTATCTTCTGGGTGTATTGGGTTCCAACAAACTCACTAGGTGTCCAGCCTCACATCTTCGATTCCAAATAGTTTCTAGATTTTATTGACATCTGTGTGTCCCACACCTTGTTCATTCAGTTTCTATTTCTTTCCCTCCGGAGGCGTATGGGACCTACTACTCTTAGGGCAGGTATCTAAAACGGGTGTCAGGGGTTACCCCTATGTTGTTGAGAATAAGGCATAAATAGAACGGAGGTCAGCCCACTAACCGGGGGGGGTACCCCAGATCCAGCTGTGAACGGAGGGTTAGCCCGCTGGTTGCCGGGGTAAGCTCTGTGATTGGCTAGAGCAGTTGGACAAAAGGATGATGACCCTGCATGTATAAGGAATTTAGGTGCCCCCCCCCCCCAGAGGTGCAATGGGGGCCTAAATCCTCATATAAAGGTAGAGGAGAGTAAAGAGCATCCCGTCAGAGAGATACCACTCCTACTAATAGCTTTTAATGAGCCATGTTCGGAGTAGATTGGTTTCCAGTCACCTGGAAAGCCCATCCAACGCCAAACCCAGCTGCTAAAACATTCGAGGCAGGCCGCGACGCCCGTTGTTTCATCAACGGACGCCGACAGCGCTATCTCTGAAGCCCTGACGGGACCTCGATGGAGGTAACTCTGTTACACTTCTCCCCTTAAAGACATACTTGATTGAAGATCAAGTATGTTAACTAGGTGGAATAGTTAATAGCTGAGAACTGATGCTCATTCTTTCATAAATAGCTGCATTGGCGATTGAGGATGGGAAAAGAGAAATTAAAACGGGATGGATTGTCAATGAATCTTCATAAGAAGTATTCATTGAACAACCGGGACAAAAAACGGAGGCTCAACTATGGAGACTTATACCTTAGGAAAATAAAATATATATAAATTAATATGCCCAACATTGGGGACTTAAATTAATATGCCCAACTTTGGGGACTTAAATTGTGCTCTAACCTGGTAATTGACATAATAGCAATACTCAGGTGGCTAAAAATTGAAAATATAAATGGGGAATAAAAGAGAAATTATAAGTCAAAGACCAATGAAATTATTTATATACCAAAGGGTGATAATGGGAATTCCTTCTGGAACCCCGGGCCATGTTTCTTCTGAAACATTAACGCCCCAAAAATAGTGGATTGGACTACTAGGCGTCAGCCGTGCATAATCCAAACCACGCTCTGCTACCATATAAGGAATTTAGGTGCCCCCCCCCCCCCCCCCCAGAGGTGCAATGGGGGCCTAAATCCTCATAAAAAGGTAGAGGAGAGTAAAGAGCATCCCGTCAGAGAGATACCACTCCTACTAATAGCTTTTAATGAGCCATGTTCGGAGTAGATTGGTTTCCAGTCACCTGGAAAGCCCATCCAATGCCAAATTCAGCTGCTAAAACATTCGAGAGCAGGCCGCGACTCCCGTTGTTTCATCAACTGAACGCCGATAGCGCTATCTCTGAAGCCCTGACGGGACCTTGATGGAGGTAACTCTGTTAGCATAGGCAGTTCAGTGTAGTTAAGCATAGCAAGATAGTGCTACATTTTAATATAAACTAACGATGACTTGAGTTTGCTAGTGCTTGACACATCTTAAAATTAATGCATCAACTGCCAAACTTCATTGGTTACCACTTGAAAGTGAATTTGGTTTTAGTGAAGGCAGGTGTCTACTCCTCTGTTGCAATCGGTTTTTGATTTGATAATGCACCATTTTGTTATCATTGGTGGAAACGTGAGTGTTTAATGCACCATTGAACTTAATACCTACGTAACATTTTATGTATATTATACCATTAGTATATGAACATCCACATGTCGTATATTATACCAACAATGGTCATAATATTGGAGCAGCTGCCCCAACCTTGACTTGTGATTCAGTTTTGCTTTGCAGATACTCTTTGACTAGAGTATATCTCGTGGGTTTCCTGCCCCTAGTGTTAGCTCTGCTTCTAGATTCCTGGCCTTAGACATATTTCAGGACCTACGATTTTGATCCTCATCTCCTCTTCTCGTAACTTTGTCTTTTTTTTAAATCGTTTAATCATTCACTCTAAAAACGCAACATATTTATTGGCATTCAAGATGCTTTCGATTTCCTCGCTCTGGTTGTGGTTTCTTTCATGTTTCACAGGGTTAACAGGAAGGGAAGAGATGAAACGTACATAAACACGTATGTTTCATGTTTCACAGGGTTAACAGGAAGGGAAGAGATGATACGTACATACACACGAGGGGTAGTTAGTTAACCTTTGCCTTAGTTGGATGCATCAACTATCATGGCCCTAGGGATGGGTACCTATTGTTCGGAAAAAATCCATTTTTTGAATCGATAAGAATCGGACTTAATAAATCTATAGTCTTGAAACTGGGTGAATGAAAAATCAGTTATGAAATTGCTACATAAAATCAAAAACTTCATTGTAGGTATTGAATTATATGAGGTGGGCTACCTCAAAATGATTAATATTCAATACATGAAATAATGACGTTTGAAATCAAATTGATAATCATTAAATATTTATGTAGTTATCGTTGAAAAGACATACATGTCGCTTTTAAACTTAATTTTTTATTAATAAATCTGTGTGTAAAATAAATTTGATATTATTTTGTTTCATTAAATATCTCCCAGTGGGTTCTTTCATTCGTGTAGTTACCAGTAAGAAATATTCTGTAGTTGTAGTTGACACCCCGCCAAAGACCTCTGATAACCAGAAAATCAGCCACCTAGCTTCAATGGATTTTCCATGTAGTTAAGATTAATGGAAGCCTACAAAGCTCACACAAATTAGGCTGATGCAACATATTTTACAAGCTAGAAACTTTATGGTTTCAACGTTCTTGAAAACCATATGATGCGTTCTTGAAGGCATCCACAGCAGAAAAGCACCCCTCTCTGGTACAACGTGAACTCCCTAGTTCCCTTGGGCTCTCATTTATCCCTAACCAACTTATGGTGGTTGATCATGGAGGCCTTGTTCTGTTTCCTTGCCAAATTTTCATTGAAGATGTGGAATCAAAGTCTTATTGTTTCACTTTTAGTTTTCATTGTCAACTACCGGTATAGTTACCCTACATAAGTAGTGAAATACAGTAAGAATTGTTGAAGAAATAGCACACTAAATGAACGTTGTCTTAGCACTAGCTACAAAAATTTCTATCAGCTTTCAGACACTTACAGAAAATAAAAGCCACAGGATATATGACAATGGTGGACAGCAACGGAAAGTACAACCGACCAATATCTTGGTAGAGGGCAGCAAAAAGTTTAAAACGTTTGTGATGTTGAAGATTCATGCACAGATAGTGGAATTCCCTGCGTGTCTCCTGTCCTAAATAACAAACAAATTTTGGTGATGAGACTTATTTGTTGGTTTCCTCTCTCTCTCCCCCCCCCCCCCCCCCCCCACCCCTTTCATAATTCGATATGTCTGTTTCATGTTTCTAAAGTTGAACACTGATGTTTCTCATGATTATGCTGCCACTATCTATGTGAGGCACCAATTCGAAGACCAGTCTCATATCTCAAAATGGTCTATGCCACTTGCTATCTTTGACTGTTCACCTCACAAATTGCATGAAACGCCAAAATTCCATGAACACAATATTCTAGTATGCCCCAATAAAGCTGATAGCTAATTTTTTTTATTATTGTGGTTTCTTTAGTTTTTAGGCAATGCTGACCCCCCCCCCTCCCCTGAGGCTTAAAATCTGATTCACTCTTGTTTTACTATTATTAACTTATTACCTAGGGGAATTAGGAACAACTTCGAGCTACAGTGTAACATGCTTGTTCTCATTTTGTTCAAAATGTATGCATGTATGAACTGATCAGTAAAATGCTTCTCTCCACCTTGCACACAAGCTGTATCCATTCTGTCAACAGCATGTCATGTATGTTTTAGGCATTCCTTCCGGTTTTTTTTTTTTTTTTTTTTTTTTTTCCCATCAAATGTCAGAATGGTAACATGTTCACGTCTTGATGTTTCAATTGTGCTCATATACAAGTTTTCATTTCTTCAGCTATGTTATCAAATAATGAACATTTTAACCACCAAAAACTAATTAGAAGTCTGGTAACTGTTTACAGATTGACTTGAGGGAATCACATTATCAGAGAGAAAGAGATCGCCAGGATTCACATTATAGCAGTGACTATTTTGAATATCAACCACCATCCCCTACTGACCCCCGGTATTCATACGAGAGAAACTACCCTGGGCGAGAAGATAGGTTCAGTCGTGATGAGAGGTAAGAACTTATTACGTCTTCATTTATACTAATCTAGATGTTGTTAGAATGAGAAACTTACATTTTCATGTTTGTTGATTTCAGGATTGACTCAACAAGTCCTGGCGAGTCAGAGAGTGGCCCACCTCCTCCACCACGAAGTGATATATCTGTTGATTCAATTGAGAGAACTGGGGGCTTGATTTCTGGTGGCGAGAAATTCGAAAGGACTCAAGTCAAATGGTTGGAAGAATTGCGTTCATCTGGAGCCAAAGTTGTACAAGTAACATATCCTCGAACAGCTAACAATGATAAGGAACTGAGTGTTGTTAGAGGAGAATTCCTTCAGGTATTATCCTATCATAGTTTCATGATTTCTATTTCATTCATAGCTTGATTTCTACTGTCACTGTCAAAAGCCAACCCACTTCTCCAACCCTTCTCCTCTCAATCAACACGCTAGATCAAAACTTCCATTGCTCCTCATTATTAATTAAAAATCATTCTACTAGGCAATGAAGCCTCATTCCTAGTTGTTGGTTTTAATAAGGCTAAGCACGAAGTTCAAAACTTGGGTTGACACTTTATTTTGTAATTGTGAAGGCGCTATTGATGTATTCCATGTATTGGGAGAAACTTATTCCAATAATAATATATAATAACTATGCATTCAAAAATACTCATTTATTAACAAAATCACAAATGAGTTGAACATTTCTTCTAGAAAAAAAAGACAAAGAATGAATGAAATGAAAGACGTTTCATTCTTTTTACACCTTGTTCTTCGGATTCCTCCTCATTATATGAATCATCTTGAAAATGGGACAATGCATAGGTAGCCCAACTAATATAGTACTTGCAAAGTTTAAATTAATACCAGATAATAAGGAGGTAAATATTTTTAGTAGAAACTAACCAGTCCTGGTGGACCAAAAATGATAGAAACCTCGTTAGAATTCGAACTTATGCTTTTTCTTAAGAGAAGCCTGGATAGAGATGGTTAGGGATGGTTAGGGCCACAGCCAATGAGGCTAGTTAATCAAGCCAAATTGACTTCTAGAGTTTTCCTACCCATAACATTTCCATAGAGCTGTTCTTTGCTAAATTGGGGGTAAAACTAATTATGGTTTTTGGAGTTGAAACTGCTGGCCCAGTAGTTGCTTACTAGACAAACCCTCAGTTGAATGAGGTCATTCTCACAGTGTGATATGACTCGGAAAGTGGAATTGCTACGTCAGGGTTACAAAAATATTACAGTTTGGGTCCTACTGGCTGTGTCAATGTAACCAGTCGTGCTGGCCCGAAAATTATGAATACCTCAACAGAATTGAAACTTGTGTCTTTTCTTGAAAGGAGCCCACAAAAAGACCTTCACCTTGCGATGGATAGGAGTAGTTCCTCCTTCTCGATTCTTGCAATCGTTACATTTAGGGGGATAGTTTCTTGACTATCAGCCTTCAGGATATTCTCTGAGTGTAGCAGGTTTATCGCCTCTACCCTTTGAAGGGGGAACTACTACATTTCCATCACCTCCTTGTCATAACCTTAACCACTCGATTACAGAGGTCAATTTATCAAACCTCTTCGACTGTGGGATTCAACCTGAAAGTAACAAAACCATTTCACAGGATTTGTTATAGAAATATGGTATAACTGATTCTTCCATCTGTAGCAGACATTGTGTTAGTCGCATAACCCTATTTTTCTTTTTATACAGCCTTTTACCAAGATTTGTAGATGAAAGGTATGAACCACCCACAAAGTAAATGAGGGATTCAAAGTCAAAGGTTTAACTTTAAAAAATTATTTTCTTCAAAATTGGCTATTTTTGACCAGGAACAGTTTTTGATCCCTGCTGAAAATCTTTATCAGGTTGATAGGTTTGCTTTTGCATGTTCACTCCTCAAATAGTGAAGTACAAAAATATCAATTGGCTCTTGATTTGGTAAATACAAATAGATGCTAACAATATATTTTATGACATCTATTCCAATAATAGTATAGAGTGGAATCTATTCCCCATGAAAACTGCCATATGTTGATAACAGATAATCATATAATAACAAAACCAAAAATGGGTTGATAATTTCATCCAAAACAAGGTGACCAAGAATTATCAAAAAATAAAAATAAAAATTGAAAATAAATTAACACAAATAATAATAATAAAATTTGAATAATAGTAATCGTGATAAGGTTTACTTAAAATAAGTTTCATATCTTCTGAGTTTGGGGCTCTTCTTCCTCATCAGTTGATTCATTTGTAAAATGATAGGTACCTACAATGTGTAGCTAAGATGGCAATGAAGAACTTGCACCCATTAGAAATTCGGACTGAAACCTTTTGTGGAATACTCTGATTCACAAATATATCACACAAAAATTTAGTTTCGTAATTGAAATCGAATTTAAAAGTCAAGAGACTCACTTGTAGGTCAGCCACGGTGAATGTATTCTGCAGGTACTCCTATTATGTCATTATAACTGTGTCAGACATTTGGTGACGTGACCAGAATCACAAGCTCTGATTTCTCAACCAAGCAACATCATGGCTCATCATATTTTCATATGAGTAGTTCACTAGTGAGGACATGTTTTGTTAGGTTAGACTAGCTTTTTTCGGCCTTAAAAATTGAAGGTTTATATTTGTTTTTGCCCAGATTGAATAAAACCGGCAGTTGTAACTGTGCCCAATTAATTAGAATCCATATCATCCCCTCTTTGCTAAAAAAACGAACATGTTTGCTTCTGCATGGGCGCACCCCTCATTTATGTATTTCTATTCATGGCTGCATGAACCATTAACTACCAAACCAAATAAAACTTCATTATTATGTAATTGCTTCATTATACAAGGGTGTCTCACGAGTTATGCACCAGCAGCTTGTTTCCATCACAACTTTAAACAACCAAAAACTGTTTCTTCCATAATTTTTCTGCGAAGAATTCAACCATGACATTATCGCTCACTGCGCAATGTCAGCTGCACTCGCTCAATTGCACAACTTTTTTTTTTTTTTTTTTTTTTTTTTTTTCAATGGGAACCTGCATTTTTTTTTAAATTATTATTATTATTTTTTTTTTATTGCAGATTTGAACTCTACGCAAAATTTCATGAAAAAATTACCCACAACTTGAATTTTTGAATGCACAAAACAAGCACAATCACGAGCAAATATTTCACAAATTGTCAATTTTCAAGTTTTTGAAGATATTCAATTGCCACGTGTGATACATAATTTTGTGGCATTTTTCTGCGCTGAATCACGTAGTGATGTATCACGTGTGGCAATTGAATATCTTTAAATTATCTACAATCTACTATTTTTGCTCTATTATTCTGCTGTGATTATTTATTAGAAGAATTCGTGTTATTTAAATGAAATTTCGTGTGGATTCCTAATCTGCAATAAAAAATGAGGGTTCACATCTGAAAAAACAAAGTTGGTGTTGACTATGTATAGCTGCGTAATTGTGTGGTGGGCGAAAATGTGGTTGATTCCTTGCAAAAAGTAAATAAATAAAATAAAAATAAAAATCAACTCGTATATTGATGGAGATAAGTCAATGGTTCATAACTCGTATTACACTCTGTATGGTTGAAAAATTGGATCATTCTTGAGTTGTAAGCAAAAATCCTTAGATTTATTGGTCCCCCCCCCCCCCCCCCCCTATTTTTAACCCTTTGAATTGGAAAGACACTTGACAAGAACGGTTTTTAGCTCTTGAGTAACCCTGTAAAAATTAGCTCTTTAGATACATATTTACAGTTTTTGAATTTCGGGTTTGGTGTAAAAAACGTACCAGATGTTTCTTTATAGAAATAGACAACGTTTTTACTGGATTTATTTTGTGCAAGTTTGCAAAACTTTACCAAGAGTTATTTTAGTTTGCTTAACTAAGTTCAAAATGTCAACCTCCCCCTTCCACTGACTTCCAGCAGAATTTGTAGGTTCACTGATTTGGTTTTACTGAAATTATTGACTATTGGCAAAAGACAGTAGTGATTTTGTGCACCATTATGAGCGTTTGTGTGTTGACGTCACCTTGCCTGGGATATCTATTAGTAAGTGATAGCTTTTCCAGTGTGCCGAAAGTGGGTGGGCCAAACCTGCAGTTATTGCGTGAAGGAAAATGTCATTAGTTTATGGAAAATAATTTTATTTGATTATTTCATAATTTGTTTATTTTTTGGGAAGTAAGTCTCATTGATGAACATAGTTCTGAACGAAAATTGTAATACATCACTGCTGATTGAATGTGAGTACATTCTCTATACCTTCATTCAAATTTCAGGTATTGGATGACTCTAGAAAGTGGTGGAAGGCTCGAAATAGCAGAGGTGAAGTTGCCCATGTGCCTCACACTATTGTTACTCCTTACCAACCATCTGAGCATGGAGATGTTTTTGGTACATCCTATGGTCGCGGTTACTATCCGTCTCAGGTACCAGCAGTTGATCCTACTTCAATTTTAGAGCACCAATGATTTTCAGTACAGTGAACACTTCATATTCATTAAAAGGGTTTTGTCTAGGATGAACGTAGTGGCCGTCCAGGTGGAATACCTGCCCCACCCCCAGCCCCACCAGTTCAACCAGCTCCAGCAACAGCTGAATGGGTTCGAAAAGAAAGACTTGGTAAGATGGGAGAATTCAGATATTTTTGATGTGTTGGGAAAAAAGGTTGTGTGCATGGTACCCATCTGTTGGTAGCTTTTGTTTGTGACCACTTCATTTTAGTTCTGCAATGTGTGTTTGTGTTTTTCATCAATAATGTTTATTATAATTACATGACATACATATTGCCATATATTTTCAGTATTTAATTTGTTGTGTTTGTCATATGCTATTGTTAATGTGAAGTAATTGAGTATGTCTGAAAATTGTTGGTAAATTTATATATACTGTTTCTCTTTTGTTATATTGTGTTATGTCGTACATTTGGTGCTTTTTTGATAATATTACACAAACCTGTTGTGGTTTGAATCTTGGATAACTTCAAAACACTCAGTATTGGGTGATATGGTATATTGCTCTCTCTGTAATTTTCTTCTTGAAAGGAGTAATATGAACTGAGGTTTTGATACTAGGTCAATGAACTTTATGCTCATTCAGTATTATCAAGTTTCCAACTTTTTGGTTGGTTACTGCAATTTGAGTCAACTTCAAACCTCGGGATCAAAATGTGGCCTACTTTTTAGTGCTAAAGAATACCAATACACAGTTATATATGCCGCAATCTACTTACATTTAACCTACTCTTTATTCATGAACTATTTAAAGGTATTTAATGCCTTAGAATATTACTAAGCAGTACTATATACCTGTGGTTGCCTTTTGGTAAGAATTTTGAATATTCGATGAAATCTTCCAATCAGTCACATTAATGCTGAAAGGAACTTTATTTTTGGTATGATCGAGATGCTACAATGTCATAGTTCTTTAAATTCAAACCTTCTCACTCTTGATAAGAAAAATTAAGGTAATGGGAAGCAGTAAAAGATAGCTGAAGTTGGCTATGAAATCTGCTAATGTAATGTATGTACAGATGTACAGCTAGTTTGTCTGTAAGTGAGGAATACTCATTAAACTTGAAGTTAGTTTATTTTTGGCACGGTCGTTTTTTGAGTTGTTAAGTGAAGGGGAAGTTTCAATATAGAGAAGTGGAAAAAATCGAATATATCTGGTTTTTTAAATTTCCCAACTTCTGAATAATTCTTGGTGATATTGCAAAGGTATTGGTTCCCAAAACCAGGACTACCTGTTAGTAAATCACTTTTGAAACCAGATGGATTGAATGCATCTGGTATCCTGCTGTAACTTTCCTTCTGAACCACTATCATGATTTTCAAAGTCTACTAGAGAATCACAACTTGACTTTCTGCTGTTTTCAAACACTGATTTTAATATGGTTTTCTCTAATCTACACCTGTCTTGTTGAAATCACCTCAAATAGTGTGTATATAATGGAATACAAATAATAAGCAAGTATATCTTACCAGAACCAGTATGGATGCACTCTGCTAGCCTTATAGGTGCAACTAGTCCCATCAAATTTTTGCTAATTCTTGATAAAACAGTTTAGAATGTATCACTTGAAACCTAAGTGGACCCAGTCACACCTCAATCTCTACAATACGTGTATTCTCCAGTACCCATTTTAATTTCATATTAATATTTGAAGAAAAATAATTCCATAATATTGCTTCTATATACGATGTATTCATCTTTTGATCATTATAGATTTTTACTGTACAGCATTCCATATATATATATATATATATATATATATATATATATATATATATATATATTTATTTATTTATTTATTTATTTTTTTTTTTTTTTTTTTTTTTTCAAACGAAAAGTCCCGTTTATTCAGTCTATTGAAAACTCTATCCGATGTAGAATCAGTTCAAACTTTATTAAAAGTTACAATCATACTAAAAAAGATGTGAATCTAATTTCGTTTTTATTCTTGATCACTATTGACCACAGTATTTATTTGCCTGGAAATTAATTTTCTCATTCCCATCATATTGATAATTTATAAATGAATGAAGGGGTAATATTCTCCCCCAAGGATAGAGATAATTTAGACATAGAATAAATGCAGTTTAATATGAATGTATACAGTGATGTTAACAAGTTTCAAGGCATCACCAATAACACACACCAACTCATGTTGTTTTATTTATCCGCTAACGGAATATGTGGGTATGGTGCGACCAAACCCCCCCCCCCCCTCCCCTTTCTCTCTTTCTCTGAAACATTTCTATGAGAATATTTATTGATAATATTCCAAGAACAGAAAAGTGTTAATGGTGCGCTAAAATTATTGTTAGTGCTAAATATAAGTCAAATTTATTCATTGAAACTGTGTTTATTTTTAATTGATTATGCTGTGTGTCAGGTTGTGTGGGGTATGAGCAAAACAATACCATATCACTTAACTTGATCCTCTCAGTACTTTCTGTTTTCATCATGGAACTCTATTTCCATATGCGACATTAGTTGAAGTTGATTACCAGAACTGATTGTTGAAATATATAGTATGTACAATGAATCGCATGAATTTTATAAATTGCCCAAAAACTGGTTGGAGTCACCTAACTTAGGCATCTTTGTTTCTGTATTGCTAAATATTTTTTCCTTCCATATCTTACGACTTTTGGTCACATGACACATCACATGAGTTCGGCAGCTAAGAACATACAGCAATGAATAATCAAGTCATTTCACCAAAGGTATTTGGAATTACTGTAGAATAATGTAATTATATATTGGACTCTAACATGGGAAAATATCTTTTAGGTAAAGTTATGTAGTAAACGAATTCCCTGCAACTGACAAATTGCTTTAAACATTTTTTTATTTTTATTCATAACCTTAATTAGTTGATTTATTAAAAAGTGCTATCAGCAATAGACGACTTTTTACTGATATTAAGCTTTGAATTTACTATTTTACCTATATTATGAAGTATGCAACTCAATTGTTTCCCCAATCGAATCTAGTATAATCCCACAAAACATCAGACCTTTCATCCAATTTCGTTCAGTCGTTATTGTTGTGCAATCAATTCAGATCTCACTTGAAGCAATTTTCTAGTTCATACCCAATAAGTGTAGCAATTTTCGTTCAAACACTAAAAGTAATCACTGGTGGAAATCACTTTTTATAGTACATGATTGACAACAGATCCCAACTACTTGTCAGAACTACACGTTATACAGTGATGAGGTTCATTGTGAACTCAAGTTTATTTATGATTAGTTTGTATTTTAGTTCAATGTGTATTAGTTGCTCTTTTCTTTTTGGATCTTCTGTTGATGGGAACTGTTCTAACCACTGTGACCTTAGCTTAAAATTAGAAACCTTCCAAACTGGTATCCCTGGTGATCACAAACTTGCTAGTGAAAAAATCCTATGTGGAACAATAGTGGTCACAGGCCGGCAATTTAGAGAAGAATCGGTCGTTTGTCAAATAAATAGTGAGCTAACAGAGTCGGTCCAGTTTTTGTGATGCAACTATCATCTGTAACAAATACTTATGTTACGCATGATGACTGGATCATCTACTCCTTCCCCCCCTTTCCTTAATTGTTGATTGTGATTAATATTGTTGTATCTAGGGTTTTTAAAGAATAACATTTTCAGTCTTAATCATGCTCAGTTTGTTACCCTTGTTGACAGATCAACATTTTTTGTGATTCTTATGTCCCCCCTTTGAATTATAGATAGCATTTAGTTTTTAAGACTTTAGTTACGTTTTTGGCCAATTTAAGTGAATTGTGAATATATTCAACCTTTTTAAAATCATCAATCTTGCTTTCTAATGGGTCTAGTAATCTTACAGTTATTTATTTTGCATTCAATATTTTTGGTTTTGATGCATGAAATTAAAGAAACGTATTCATCAATTTTAAAGTTTGTTGTTGGTTTAATAATCAAAATGCTTATTTGAAAGTTTCATTTAAATGCAAAATGTAAGTTATTAAGAAGAATGGGAAATGGTAATAGAAGAACTCTGTAAATGGTCTGTTGTCTTTCTTTGTAGTTCTAAGCGGCTTTCACAAATTCATTTTCCTGACCCGAAATTTTTTATAGGTAACAGTTATTTCTTTTTTTTTTTTTTTTTTGAAAGATGGAAGAAAAAATAATAATTTCCTGGGAAGTACGGGACCTGTTGATTATTGTTGTATATTGTTTAGAAACTGTTGATTATTATTGTTGATATACTCTTGTATTACCTACCAGATTTGTATTTTTTTCTTCAAATTAATCTTGAGATCTGATTTCCAGTAGGATTAGCATCATTTATTTACCCCATCATTTGTTGATAGTTATTACTCATGGGGAACCATAAAAATCCCATTATCTGAGATTCAAAGGAAATGTAAACTTACTATAGTCTCAATTTAACCAAATAATTTTACTGTAATATATTGCAGAGTTAATCATTTTGTAAAACTTTATTTTTGTACTTGATACTTGATTCGCCATTATTTGTTTATTTTACTATCTATTTATTCTATTTTATCTACTGGCCTTGTTGCTTATAGTGATTGTTATGGTTCAAAAATGAATTCCTCGTTATAATACTAGGTACTAGTATAAATTATACAAGTTTCCCACCACACTGGTGTCTTATGATCGAAAATATCATTATATTGGATTGGGATAGCTAACAATATTGTAGACGGAGAATTGGAATTTATTAGCATAAGCTGTGAAATTATAGATTATAGTTAATTCCCACATACAAATATTATAAACCTATTGAACAGTTCTATTTTTGTCATTCATCATATATATATATATATATGTCTGTATTGTATGCTTCACGCTGTATGTTACATGTTACCGAAACACCATCATCAGTACCTAATATATAATGAATGTTAAAAGCTACTGAAGATGGATCAACAACCAAAATACAGTTATAAATCGTTTTCAGGTTTGCACCCTGTTCAACTTTATATTGCAGATGAATCCAGCCATGAAGTGGTAGGATGTTACTTAGTCAGAATAATCTGCCGTACTCTATAATTTCTATGCTTTAATGTTGCTGTTATAAGTATTGTATCCATAGCAGACGTATCTTTTGCTTTTTCTTTTGACATACATCTTTGTTATGCTTCCATCAATTCCTAGAATGTTCAGATATTGAGTTCAGAATATTGTTGAGTTACTTTCAAAATGTGGCTGTAAAATTTAAATTGCATATATGTATGACAAAAGAAAATTATAGATGGAATTAGAATTTTATTTAATATGCAACAATTAGATGAACTGTAATGAGGAATGTTTGGGACTAAGGTGATGTACCTGGTTTTCTAAGTAAATGTATTAAGGGGAAAATATAGTATTATGCTGAAATGCAAATCAGGAATCTGTGAAAACTCCGTCCATATTATTGGTTTGTGGTAACATTATTAAGTTACACATACCTAACTATTGTTATCAGAATGATGTTATTATCTAGATATTCAATTATCTTCTTGAACATCTCATTAATATCTTATAAATTTATTCGTCAAATTTTTTAAGTGGAGTTTAGTCTCAGTACAATGTTTGCCAATGACTTACAAATATATATATATATATATATATATATATATATATATATATATATATATATATATATATATATAAAATATGAACAATTGTTTTCGATTTTTGTATATTTTATCTAATTTTTGTACAAATATAACATTGATTTTATATAATGAAGCTTCTATTTATCCCTTCATGAAATGAATTAGTAACAACGCATAATAGTAATGAAGTTTGAGTATCAATTAGTCTTGTTCTATTGTGGAATTTATTCGAATTGCTGTAAACTTGATATCTAATTTATGTAAAATTGAATTGGTGAATGGGAAGATTTAGTTTTCTTTGCCTAGGTATTTTAATCAGTATAAAGACTAAGTTATTTCTAACTGAATCAATTACCATTAATTTTTTTAATTACTCAAAGGACTTCCCATTTACTCACCTTTTGCGAAGATGACAAATGTAGGAAACTACCTACCACTATCAAACTTGATGCCCTCATGATATACTCTATGATAGACAAGGTCTTGGGGCTGGTGTTAGAGGCGGTTGTTCTAGAGTACCTTCTTCAAAAGATTTTCTATCGATCAGTAGAGACCATTCACATAAGGGATAATGTTATTCCCTGCCCACATTAATTAATTATCAATAGAAACTTTGTAAATAACTTGGATATATAGTTGGTGGACTTAGTCAGCAATTCCTTTTACAGTTAGCTAAACTGTTGACATAGCATGAAGAGCTATTCACCCATCAGTAGACACCTTTCATGTAGAGGGTAAGCTATTTCCTACCTTCATTAATTCATTTTCATTGGAATGCTATAAATAATCTGAAAGAATAGTTGGTGGATGTAGTCAACAATTTCTTTGCCTGAGCTAAACTTGGGATAGCATGGATACATTAAGTAGAAAGTATAGTAATAACTAATTTCTCTATTTTGTTAATTTGGTAAATTTCTGGGGATTATGGACTAACATTGTTACTAAATACACTTATATACATGTGCTTACCGTAATCAAACTTCTTTTCGAGTAATGACACCCCACAGAATAGTTGGACGAAACAGTACTTTAGAATGGTATCTTTTTGGCATGGTCTAATAATTCTTATGAACATGACTGTGTGCCATGTTTTGTAGTTCTCGTTTTGCTACTAACATTAATGTAAGTTACTCTGATAATGATTGAGGTATCTGGCCTGGCTAGTTTTGGTCTGATTTCATATTGTGAAATCCTTCAAGTTTATGGACAGTAAAGGAGTCATTCAATGGTTTTGTTCCTAGAATTAACGTTTTTCAAAGCGAACTAATAGTTTCTTTTTATAAGCGGACCAAAATTTTTGATTATCTGTTACCTATGGGATGCGTTATATGCTTCCTAGATCAGACTAATGCTTATGAATCCTTATACTTTTATGTTAAATTGCTTATATTAAAGTATTTTCAAGATTTGTTACAACAAATTCTTTTCTTGTAACCCGATAAGAGTGTCCTTAGTAATATTATCCTTTCAACTCTGTGTAGTCTATATTGACTTTTAGTGATATTACCTGCTGTAAGTGAGAATTATTTTTTGAATATAGTATTTTTTGTTTGATTCTTGTAGGTCTGGGAATTTATGTTGAACTTTATTAGAGATATTTTTCTATGGTCCATTTGAGCTTAGCATAATTCAACATTTTCTCCAACATTTAAGTATTAAGGTCACTTGGTCGATATTCAACAGGTGTATAAAAAGGTTAGAAGAATATGGTTATCTTGCATCTTGATTCCACTACTCAATCCGTTTTCACATTTTGTTGAAGTCTGACATAAGGTTGTGCCCCAAGTAAAATAAAATTTGTGGTCATGCAAACATTGAGAGCTACACGAGTCATGTGGGAAATTGAACAGCTGTCCAACATAGAAGATCGACAGACGTAGGAGTGACTTTCATTGGGAATACTACCACTACTTCTCATGAACTACACCATCACTAAACAGTTTTTTTTTTTTTTTTTTTTTGAAGCTGAAGCTTGATGAGAAGACATTTATTCATTTAAAACCCCCTACACTACAGCATTCTATAATCATTTTTTCTATACATCATTTGTCGTAATCCATTAATCCATTTTTGTTGCAATCAGTCTTGTTCTACTAAACATTTCATCAGTGCTTTTCGGATGTCAGAAGTTAGTAATGGCCTGTTTTGATGTGATTATCAGTGTCCTGATGCTGTGATTGTGTCGTCTATTATTTGCATATATTGTGGTGTTTATCAAATTGAATGTGTTGTAGGTAAGTGAATCTAATAAATAGGACTGTGAAATGAAACCTTAGTTGACTTGGATCCGTAAACTCGTATATTCATTTTAGATGTTGAAGAAATTGTCCGTCTTCATTATTTGATTTGATAAATCATTGGGTTGACAAATGGGGAAATTCAAACTAGATTGAAAATTGGTCTTGCAGGTGGGCATTTTGAGCTGGTTTAGAATATCGTGCATCACCTTCCAAAACAGCCCCATAATAGGCAAATATCAAAAGAGGAGAATGAACAAAATTATTTCAATTTATTATTTCAAAATTATTTGATTATTTCATTAGTATTCATCAATTATTAAATTATGCTTTTTATGGGAAATTTCATGATTATTCAAAATGTACTATATTTAATGTGTCTAGGCAAAATCGCATTTGAAAAAATAATATCCCAAATAAGGGCCATCCAAAAATCATTAAATTCTTGAAGACATTTTACAGGACATGAAATTTTCAGTTTAATGACAGCAATTTCAGATTACTACATGGCTAGCTTTGAATTTCCAGTGACTAATTCAATCTTGAACAGCCTATATGAAAAAATATTAGGTGTGTGCTGGAAAGTATTCCATATTCAATGAAACTCTTACTTGTTGTTGGCCCTGGGATGTGGAATCCGAATTTTTGACCTCAAGAACTCTGTAGAAACCTGTTTCAGAGGAGTTTTTCACCTTTATCTCATAAACATCTCTTGAGTTTTTTTTACCATGTTGTTTTAGAAACTTATAGAGCATGATGTTTCTTTCGAGTTCCACGGTCACACGTACCTACTCGTTAACAAATATTAACGGCCTGGTCAAATTCGGAAACAATTTCTGAAAATGTACAAAATTATGTACAAATTAGGGTTTTGGCCCCGGAACTTGTTGTATTCTTCATGTCCATGTTATTTTTGTTAAGCTGCCCATCCTAAGCAGCGTAGCATGCCATAGTTTTCTGGGCTAGAAGTTAAAAGTAAATCAGGCCATGGACATCTAGGCCTGAACCTCAGAGTTGAGCAGCTCAGCTTGCTGCGGAAGAAAATTAGGAAAGTCAGGAGATTTCTGGAAAACAACGGCATGGTGGGACTCCACGGATTTTGTCCGACCTTGGGTATTCTCAGCAACATTATGTAGGTTCTGCTCAACTTTGTGAATCACCTGATCATTCTGTTCGCTCCTTCCACTGATCCCATTCAATGGGACCAAAACAGAAGTCAATACATATCGTGTGTCATATCGTGTTGAAATTTCATTGATTAGATGTTTTTATTTGGATTTATATTTCGTAATTTGTTATTATTATTCTATTACAACGGTTCATTATTAAAAATAGTCACCAAAAGGAATAACTTTTGTTTATTAATTTCAATAATGAACCGTTCTAATGGAATACGAAATAATTGTTTTACCCCTCAAAATATTGTTAAGTGAATACGATTTCTAAGAAACAGAGTGCTTTATTTTCACAAGCATGAAGTTTTCACAATACACAGCTCAAGTCTCTCTAACAACAACTTTTTCTTCGTATCAACCTGACATGAACACATGCAGTCAACATTGTCCACTTCATAATCACACACTGGAGCCATGCTCCTAACATCACGCCCCCTCTTCCTCACGTGTTGGTGATATGGCCTCAGGCAATCAGCATGTAATACACGTTTCTTCTTATTCAGTAGCTCCACTCTGAAGACCAAGTCTTAGAACTGTTTCGTCACGATGCAGGGTTAGGTCCAAGGCCGTTGTAATTTTGGCATGAGTCCTTTCTGCCAGCATGGGTTGTACAGCCAGACGCAAGTGCCCAAGTCTTATGCACATCGTACTGGCGCTTGGAGTCTGCAGCCATCTGCTCTAATGAGCGTCGGGCTACCTCATGTGCTTTGTCTAGTGCTGTTGCAAGTGTTGTTGCATAACTCGTGTCATCGTCACTTCTGGTGGCATTCCTGTTAGCAGCACTGTGGACAACGTAGGTGACCTTCCCAGAGTAAACAGTGCAGGTGAAAACCTGGTGGCCTGGTGGACGATAGGCAAGTAAGACCATCAGCAAGTACGACCCACCCCCTGGCCACGGTATCCACTGGGAAGGCTTCAGGCCATTTTGTAAAATAATCCATCACCACTACAAGGTGGCTGTTCTCACTTTCCGACTGGGGGAAAGGCCCCAATAGATCTACAGCTAATCGCTTGAAGGGTGTTCGTAAGGTATTGGTCCGTAGCAGTGCTTTCTTCCCAGTCGCTCTCCCTCTGCCCCCACAGGTGTCTCAGCTTCTTCTGAATTCCCCTACATCCCGTGTCATGCCAACTCAATAGAACTGTCTCCGTAAACTTTTCGCCATCTGCTTCACTCCAAAGTATCCCAAGTTGTGAGCTGCCTCCAGAACCATACTCCGACACTGACGTGGCACGAGGATCTGATACAAACTCTAGGTTCCTGTCCCGTTCTCCCACTGTCAGCACCTCAACTATTATCCTAAGTGTGCTCCACATTGGCCACAGTGCTGTCTCCTCTGGTCCGCAGTTGGAAAATACTGTCCAGATAGGACGGTTGCCCTCTTGGACCCAAGCCCTCACACATGCCAGGTGTGGATCATGTTTTTGTTCATCCTCCCTCTCCAGATCTGCTTCTACTTTTATCCTTCTTATACCTGTTTGTGAGTCCTTTTCCTCTTGCTGTGTAAAGTATTTGCATGCTTGTGCCCATCTGGGGCATGCCTCTCTGCATTCCCATGGGCTGTTTCCTTCCTGTAATACACTCGTAGGTTATATGAGGCTAGGTCTTCAAGCCAGCGCACCATCTGATTGCCTGAAGTTTTTCAGCCTCTGCAGAGAGGCATGGTCAGTTTGCACGACCACTGGTGCCCTGTTGTCTAGTCCATAGTGGCAGAAATGTGTCAGTGCTTTCTTCAACCCTAGCAGCTCTCTCCGGGTAACACAATAGTTACGTTCAGCCTTATTCAGGTATTGACTGAAGTAAGCTATGACTTTCTCCCAATCCTGCTGCTGTGATAACACAGCTCCAATAGGAGCATGCATCGATGTCCAACAGAAATGGCAGTGTGGGATCTGCATGTAGAAGCACTGGAGCCCGAGTTAGGGCTGCCTTCAACCCTTTGAAGGCTTTTGTGGCTTCAGCCAGGTGAACACTTCTTTGGCCTGTTCCAGCTGATGCAATGGTCCTGTTAACTGGGTGAAGTCTCAGACATACGGTTGGTAGTACGAACAGTAGCCGACAAAACTTCGGACCTCCTTTGTCAAAGTTGGGGTTGGCCTGTATGCGACCTGTTCCATCTTTGCTGGATCCGTATGGACACCCTG
Organism: Adelphocoris suturalis; assembly: GCA_030762985.1. Taxonomy (NCBI): domain Eukaryota; kingdom Metazoa; phylum Arthropoda; class Insecta; order Hemiptera; family Miridae; genus Adelphocoris; species Adelphocoris suturalis. The sequence goes on from CM061045.1 coordinate 39,658,106, forward strand.
CTCTGAAATCACATGGCCTAGGTATGGTATACTCTGGCGGAAGAGTTCACACTTCGTGTGCAGATGGAGACCGTGCTCTTGAACAACTGGAAGACCTCCCGTAGCCACTCCATTTTTTCCTCAAAGATCTTGGCAACAAGTAGCACATCATCCAGGTAGACTCGCATCCCGCCCTGTTGCACTAGCCGATGGAGAAGGCGTTACATAGCCCACTGAAATGTCGCAGGGGCATTGCACAGGCCGAAAGGCATGATTCGGAGTTACCAAAAACCCCTTGGAGTCCAGAAGTCAATTTTCTCTCGGTCCTCTTCTCTCATAAGGACCTGCCAATACCGCTTTGGAGGTTGAGAGGTGAAAACCACGAACTGCTCCTTGTCGCCACCAACAGGTCATCGTTATGTGGTAGAGGATGTGCATCCTTCCTCGTGATATTATTCAGACGTCTGTAGTCAATACAGAATCATGTACTGCCATCCTTCTTCTTGACAAGCACAATCAGGCTTGCCCATGGGCTGTTTAATACTGTAAAAGCCGACTCATTTCTTGCAGATTTTTATTAATCTCAATCTCAATAACAATCAACAATGTTAACTATAACAAATCCCGGGAAAACTCAATGACAATGAACTTTTTCACTGTCAACAAAACAACCATGCAACTAAACAACATGTGTTGCCACACTACTCCTTCCTCTCTTCCTGCGTCCTTTCTGCAGCTACCTTCGGTGTCTGCTGATTGATTGGGACTAGTGGACGTATGTCAGCCCGAGCTAACCTGTTAGCATGCAACAGGCGCGACCGACGACCCATTGAGACTTCAAACAGAACGTCGTTCTTCTTCCGCTTTACAAGCCATGGTCCCGTCCACTGGGGCTCCAGTTTTGGACATTTACCTCTAGTCCGTTTTGGATCGTGGACCCAAACCCAATCTCCCTGTTCCAAGTTAGGCTTCCTGGCCTTTCTGTCGTATTGCTATCGTTGAACCCTCATCTTGAACCCTGCTTGCTCCCTTGCAAACCTTTGAACCTCTTCCAATCTTGTTCGCAGCTGAAAGACATATGGAATAGAGGACGTTGTCTCCTGAACGGGGGGCCGTACTAATGTGTCTGGGAGACGTAGATCCCTTCCGTAAACAAGCTGAGCAGGGGATATACCCGTTGTTTCATGTGGCCTGAAAATTATGCTATATTCAAGCGAGTCAGAGTTTGTGAGCACCAACTCAAGCATTGGGCTCAAATCAGCTCCTTTTGCTCATATGCCATTGAAATTAAGGAGGGTAATCAGAGATGTTTGGTGAAAGGTAAGTGAATGAAGGTTCACCCACTGCCAACTATTCCATCTATCACCACACTTCAGGGTAATGTGGCTCGGGAATCACCCACGTTGAATGTGATTGATAAATTTGCTTCTCATTATGCCAAAGGATGATGCATATCTGGATGAATTTACATGACACAAGGCAGTGGTTGAGATGGCACCTCTCCCTATGCTCACCCCGCTGTCCATTCCTTCAACTGCCTTAACAATAGTAGAATTGGAGAGAGCCAAATAGAACTGCCCCTGGGATAGATATGAACCAGTATGAAATGTTGATCAATCTCCCACATGAGCAAAAGCGCACTCTCTTGAGGCTGTGCAAATCTTTCCTCCTGCAGGAAGCCTGTCATTATGTCTCTGCATAAAGAGTGCAAGGAGCCTTGTGAAGGTGGCAGTTACAGACCCACTCCCTTACTTACTGAATGGGCGAGATCCTGGAAGTCAGGTCAACTAACACCTGGTGTGGTTTCTTGAAAGCAACTGCCTTATCAGCAAGATTAGGCTGGTTTTTTGTAACGCTTTGAAGCACTTGTCCAGCTCTCAGCTTTTGAGATTTGTATACATGACACCTTTCTGGTCAGATAACATGCCATTGGTGTGTTCTTTGACCTAGCCAAAGCCTAGACACCACTTGGTGTCATAACATCTTAATAAGGTTGCAGTGGTGGGGAGTAGGTGGGTCAACGCTGGGCTTCCTCTGCAGCTTCCTCTCTGGTAAAAATTCAAGGTGCACCTAGGGAATGTCTTCTTCGATCTCCATCTTCAGGAGAATACCATCCCTCAGGGCTCAGTACTTAGTTGCATCTTGCTTATGGTTGCTATAAATGGCTTTGCTGATAACATGCCAGAGAATGACTATAACTATAATGGGAATAGCTATTCTCCTTCGAGGTGATAGTCTGAGGAATGTATGTCCTTGCAACCGCCTATTGATTCAATATATCAAACAGCACAGTTGCAAGGTTTTAGTTTTTCGCCTCCAAAAACTACCTACCATATTTTTCAGAATGGGTAAAGCGTGTGATGAGTATTCATCCTCAATCATTGGTTAACCTAACTTACAGTTACCTTACTAGGTACCACACCACGTTTCCACGTCCTCTTCACACACGTTTCCTCCGACTCATAGTTGACTATCAGCTGAGGTGGACCCATCTAGTATGCAGGGTACACAAGGTTTTTCAATGCAGTGGTGCGATCACGCATTGATTATGGTTCAGCAATTTATGTTATGGCTCAGCAAGAAAGTCATTGCTAGCTGCGTCCTTAATTGGACCTATATTAAACAAGCATTCTCTAGGCTCCTAAAAAGAACTCATTCCCTTGGCCCTTGGGTATTCGAGTTCAGGAAGCCACCAGGTGGGATAGCATAGAGGTACCCTCTGGTTCTGCATGAAGTGCCCTCGCCAAACCTTGGACATTTTCTGGGATGCATGTTGACCTTCGTTTGAGGGTCAGAGTCTAGGACAATACACCCCCACACATCATCAGATGCCACTACACTGAAGCAATCCAGTGATATGCCAAAAACACTCTCCTTTTCTTTGATGGCTCAAAGACACCTAATGGTGTTGGACTTCTAAGTCACTAGATACCACCTGATATGTTCAAGGAACAGTCAAAGAGGTTTGATGAATCGGCCTCACAGCTCAACCTGTCGGAGTGTTGCAACTAAAGGGAAATTTCGCCTTTGTAGTAAGGGCCTGAGTTCGAACTCTGTCTGAGGTATCAAATATTTTTGGGCCGTAATACACCTGTCGTATCTGTGTGCACAACAGAGCTGTGGGAAGTGACACCTTCTGTTGGACATTGCCAGTTCTTGGGAGTTGGTAATTATGTGATCTGTAGGTACTCACTGAGTATGTATCATTGAGGAAAATATGTACTCATATTCTGATGATCCCCTAATACAAAGCCTAAGGATATTGCTATACCGAGACACTATATTGGGCTCCACCATAACTTTTATCTAGTTGCCAAGCCATGTGGGTATTCATGGCAGTTAGTGCTTTTGCAAGGGGATTCATTGGTGATAACTCCTTTGAAATGTTGCCTGTACACACAGAGGATCAAATATACATGCAAGATAAAGTCAATTTCATCTGACATGAGCAATGCAGGATGTCTGAACAGTGTCCTTCAGGGCTTCTGCCTGATAGGAACTATCGTAACCCAACATCCAAGGGAGGACCAAATAGTGGAAAATCAGTAGCCACTGGCCATACCCGTATTATTCATAGACACCTGCATATCACAGTGTGTGGGATGTATGAGAATGATCTGTCCATCCACCACTTCCTGGAGGACTGCCCAGTCCTTATGGACCTTGAGTCCAGCATAGGCTCCCTCAGTAGGTTGACATTCTATCTAGACCAGACAACGTCCAGTCACTGTTATTGTACTTGAAACCTGCTAGGCTCTAGTAGAAACTGTGATATCTGATCTGTGGTATATTTATATGCATCTAGTCATAGTTTTATTTCAGTTAGCTCATTACATATGTATTCATCATCCAGTTTTCGTTGTAATTTTTTTTCTGCTGTAGGGTTAAACAATGGGCTTAACCCATTTTGGCGGAATGCGGCGATGCCTTTTTCTGTGGATTGTTGTTCTTGTTGTTTTTCTTCCCTCCGATCTGCTTGGTCTGATCCTGCGCAATCCATTCAACCCAATCATTAACCCTCTCTGGTTTTGACCATGTTCACGTTTGACATGCCACAGGGTGCTGACATTTCTTTCCACCTAACAGGTCGTTTCCTTGATAAAGTTACTGCAATAATCTGGGCTCTTGATATTTTGACAGGAAGGATCCGCATCCCTGATCGATGGTGTCAAGATTTTGTTTGTCATGGAGTCGCATTCACGTTTAACACTTTTGTCCTTTTTTTTAACCCATTATATGTAGCATAATTGAAGTTCAGTATTGAGCTGATCCTCATCATATTAGTATAAGTTTGCAAACATTTTAGTTCGTAGATTCAGCTTGTTTGATGTTGAAGACAAAAACCGGAGACAAAGTGAATGGAGAGAAAAAGCCGGTTAACTATTATCAGGAAATCTGCCTGCAAGGCAGAAAAATAAAAAATAAAATGAGTTAATGTAAGGAATCAGGATTAATCGTTTCCAATACTTCTCAGGAGAGCCAGCTGAAAGATTCGAGTGATGGAGCTGACATTCAACCACTCTTGTCGTCTGAAGCTCTACATCTAACTCCTTCAAGATTTTTTTGGCAGTTTCGGTGTGGTCCAAACATTGGAGACGATTAAATTCTTTTCCTTGTTGAACTCACTGTAGGTTGCAAGAGAGCCGATATAACGAAGATAAAAATTATGAAAATTGATCGTGTTACTGCACTGAAGAGTAAAAATGCAGTTTTTCTTGTAAGTATTGTAGTTGCCCTCTTTAGTGAGCTCTTCCTAGGCCTGGACTATTTCTGCGAAATGCATCATAAGAAAAGAAATACGTTCATAAATATTTGTTGGCCTTCTTGTCTCTCAAGATCCTGGTATGTTAGGAACATGATTCCTCCATAGCACTTACGAAACGAGTTGACAATTTATATATATATATATATATATATATATATATATATATATATATATATATATATTGTATATATTGGGGCGATAGTATTGCGGATTTCCACGACTGAATTCAAATTGTTAATGGCTCTCACAATGAAAATTCGCGTGCTCTTTCACCGATCATTTTTTGGATGCCATCATCTTTTCCCGGTCATTGTGGAGCAACAATCTTAGCCTTGACCAAAACATTGTCTAGCCCAAGACCATTTGGAACCACGAAATTTCGTTTTGCTTCAGCAATAGTCGTTGCATCCATCTCTTCCAATTCAACAAAGCCAAGGAATTCCTCACAAACTAACAACTTTTTTAAATATATATTTCCTTTTTTATTTATATTTCCTCGAATTATCAGACTCCAATAGACAACTGATCCTTCCCCAATATATCGACTGCCTCGTCGGCCAATATGGAAATTTAAGAAAGCTTTCTTAATGTCTCCAAATATGGTGCTGTTCACTCAGTTCTCACATAAAGAGAAAATATCGTTTTATATCATTGGAGACCGATACCTTGCAATCATCTTTCCATATTTAATGAAATGTTCAAGATTGGAATCTCCAGAATCAATTTTCATTTGTATCAAATCTACCAAATTCCCTCATGAAGCTGTTTACCTCCTAAGCTGTTAATCGTGCACGCCATAAAAAATCATCTCACTACTCGATAGATAATATTATTTTCCTGTTGTCCATCTCAACAGTTTTATGTGCGTTCACCATCTGAATGTCAACTGGTACGTCAACCATTGACAACCTCGCGTTCATGGCTGTCAAATGACAACAACTTTGAACTTGATTTTGCGAAAATTGTGCATTCTTTTGTGCTCGGTGAAAGGCCTCACCACAAACAAGCCTAAGACACCGTTAACAGTACCGAGGAGTAGGAGGAGCGAAAAGAACGCTCAGAATGGTTCTTTCAAATGCTTTGAATAAACAAGTTAAGGGGAATATTTGTCAAGCCGCCCAGCATACAGGAACTTTCATTCAAGGGCCTGTGTATCTCTCCTAAAATTGTAGTCTGGAGGAGAGTTCCAACATTTATGTAAGAGTATTTATTCTGCCCAGTAGTCATAAGACTTACTCTTCCTACCCATTTCCCGATGTCTTTCCCAAAAGGAGAAGCACCTACTTGTTGCTCCCAAGCTGGAAGACGATTTTCCGATGTGGTGCCTGCCTGGTTTTTTTTTTTTTTTTAAGCCACTGAGGCCGTAATGGCCTATTGTAGCTGGAAAAGTACCTCCTCCCCAACCCAGACACTAGGTCTGCCCGATACCGACAGCCCTGCCAAACCAAGCACTATCTGCCTGGTTCCGGCACTTCTAACCAGCCATCAGGCACTGTCTGGGACCCGATGCTCCACACTCGGTAAGTTACTGGGTCGCAGCCCCAGTCTGGCTTGGCGCCATATCGCCAATGCCAGCCACAGCTGGGAAGTCGATCCTTCCCCACCACGTTTTGGCAAAAGCGAGGAGAGTCTTAATCTCCCCCATCTTAATGTCTTGGGGATCGATGGAGGTTCTGCCCCAATTCAAGAAGCGATTTCTTGCCAGCATAGGGCAATGGCAGACCACATGACTCGCCGTCTCGTCTTCCGCCCCACAGAAGCGACAGAGAGTGGAGTCCAATTTGCCCATTTTATGGAGATGGTATCTAAGTGGGCAGTGCCCAGTTAAGAGCCCCACAACCATACGTAGCTCCCTTCTCCCCAGGCTGAGCAGCTCGTTAGCTCTCTTCCTAGAGAAGTGAATAAATTGTTTTGCTTGCCTCAGGCCCTTGACGTGAAGCCAGTGGGCATTCCTCTTCTTACTCTCCCATTTGGTGAGCCCTCCGAGGAGAAAGCTCCCCGAGGAGAAAGCTCTCCGTAGTGGCCAGAAAAGGTTCTGGGCCCACAGGGAGAGAAGCAGCACCCTTCCTAGCAAGAGCCTCAGCTTGTTCATTCCCCTCCACCCCCTGGTGCCCTGGGCACCACAGCAAGGTAACCTTATTGTTCCTGGCAAGGGTCTTGAGGTTAGTCAAGCATTCCCACACCAGCTTCGACGAAATGGTGAAAGAAGCTAGTGCCTTCAAGGCTGCTTGACTATCTGATAAAATGTAGATTTTTGCTCCATTCACTTGACGACTCACCACTCTGTCAGTGCAGGAGCTTATGGCATATATTTCTGCCTGGAAAATGGTGGTGACTGTTCCCAGAGATTCTGAAATCTCCGTTCGTGGGCCGAAAATACCCGATCCAGCCCTACCATTCATGACGGAGCCATCTGTATAGAACACTATAGCCCCACGTTCTAATTGGGGCCTCCCTTCTGACCAAATTGTTCTACTGTGGATGAAGACCTTGAAGGGGAGATCAAAGTTCCGTGTCTCTGCCATGTGATCGGAAACTCTGAGTGCTGACTCATCCACTGCAACCTCCTTCAAGATGGCATGGTGAGTACGCCCAGATTCCCGCTTTAAAAAGCCATTCCTCCACAACCTCACTCCCTGCAAGAAGGCAACCTTCCTCACATGGATGTGCAGAGGAGGAAGGTCCAGAAGGACCTCCAGTGCAGCTGTAGGACTCGTGTGCTTGGAGCCCGTAACCCCTATGCACGCCATCCTTTGCAGTCTTGCTAGCTGACTCACAGCCGTTGCCTGGCTGACCTTTGTCCACCAGACAAGGGCCCCGTAGGTCAGCATCGGTCTGACCACTGTGGTATATAACCACATGGTCATCTTTGGGCTCAAGCCCCATGTCTTCCCTAACATGCGTCGGCCCGACGCCATAACAAAGATGGCCCTATCCACGGCCCTCTTAATGTGAGGCGTCCAGGTTCCTGTTTGGATTTTGAATGTTCTCACTCTTCTGAAGGTGTTGAGGTGGCAGAGGGTAGGTTCCAGATTTGAAGTTGAAAGTAGAGTTGACGAAGCCAGAATACTGTAAGAAGCTTCTCGTTTCCTCTTTTCAGCTTTTGAAATAAATAAATAAATAGACGAAATAAAATAAAAATAAAACAGATTTTTAACTAGGCATCTACTACATTAGGTCCGACAAAACATGACCTACAAACTCTAAACCTACTAATGAATGAACTCAATTATTTTTGAAAAAGGATTTTAGACTTTGTTTTGTTGAAAAAGGAAAAGAGGATTTTGTTGGGTCCCATAATAGATCTAGGATGGAGTGGTGACCCCCCTCCCATCCCTCCTCTCACCTCCTGCCCTTGCTCATTGCTCCAGTGCCGTTAAAAAGTAATTTTTTGATAACCGAGATTTATCTTGAAAAAATAGCCCCGTCATGAGTTGGTGAGTTTAGGGTCGGCTTTTAACATAATTTTCCTCGCTGAAACTGAATTGAATGGTCACACACTAAAACCTCCCTAACTGCATATTAATGGAGTATACCCATTAGTCCAGGACACGAGTGAATGTGTATGCAAAATTAGAGCACTGTGGTTTTTCAGATTCGTGTTTAGGGCGTCCTTGAGGGTAGGAAAGTGGATGATGCCAGTGTAGGAGGAGGAGCATCATGTTGGGAGGGGTTGAGGGTGCTTGGGGTTAGAGAAACGAGATTGGACTCATTGTTCAGTTTTCAATTTATAATCACTTTAGCTACTCATGGTTAACTTTAATTAAAATTTTAGCTCCACATGTTCTCCGCACTTCGCCTGGGGTGGATCCCAAGACCCAAGGGTAAATATAATAAAATTCAGCTCACACAGCTGATCAGGATGGAGTCCATTATTTCATTCTTCTTTTATTGTCCCAAAGAGGCTCCCCACCAAATTTCAGCTTTCTAGGGTAAACAGGAGAGAATTTAGCTCACTCAGCTAGGTAATTTTCCACTAGGAACTTTTGTGATCAAATTTGGGAGCAACTATAATCCAGCCATTGTCTTGCCTGGATCAGGGTGTGTAGATTTAAATTACCTTACCTATCCTGGTTAGCTTAATTTATAATGCCAGCTTCACATGTGTAGTGCAGAGCAACTTCGTCAATTATGGTTGGGTAGTAGTGCAACAACTGAAAGTAAAGAACTTCCCTAAGTAGGGTGTTCTTTACACGGATGACGTTAGTAGGCGTTTCCCAATTTAGGGGAGATTTAGAGGGTTTTAATATGGCTAAAAGCCATTTCAGGGACTCATTTATTTATTTAATAAAACATGGGTCAAGCCCAAATACAATATGAATCCATACAATACAAGAAACAAATATGCAAAAATTACGCATGACACAAACACACACATTACATGAGACTTTTAAGATATGAGATGGTAGCAAAAATGAAATAGATCTGTGATAAATAGGTAATAAAGTTGAATCACAGTGCAACAACTTTTTATAGGAGATAGGTATTTGTGAAGAAACAAGAGTAACATATCAGAGTCCAAGTTTATTGACAAAAAACTATTTCCATCATGAGCCAAACTGTTGAGTGGGCAGTTTATCAGGTAATTTGTTGGGGAGAATCTTATGTGGAACAGTTTGCCGGTTTGTGAATTGAGGAATCTTAAAGTTTACGAGCCAAAGCAGGAAGAGACAGTCGATGTTTTCGTTAAGTAACTTTTGTGAAAAGGCTTGGTTAGTCACTATCCTCCTATTTTCAAGAGAGTCCAAGCCACAGGGGATCAACAAGGACGAATAGTCTATGGAATCGATCAGAACTCCATGTTTATACCTATATACCTCAATAGTTTATGTTGCTCTGACAGAATGAAACGGTATCCTTTGTCGATTTTGGCAGCCTGCTGGAGGGCAGAAAGGTGGCCTTGGCTTTATAAATTATCATAAATAACTTCAGCTCTTGTCAATCAATGACATTCGATGTGATAAGGAAAACTAATATGGGATTGAGTTCTAAAAAACTAAAAAGAGTAATAACACTTTCCGGGATTCGGGGACATACTATTGAACCTACACCATTGTACCAGGCCATCCACCACCCCCCGCAACTCAAGGCAATCAGTAAACGAGTGTATGACCCGAAACAGTTTCAAGACATCCACAAAAACAAGAAACTTCTGACCCTGCAGGTGGGTACCAACTGTATTTATTAACAATAGGAAATAGAGTGGACCCAAATGGGACCTTGGGGGAATTCCAGTAGAAACAGTGAAGAGCAGGGAAGTATTGTTCTTAATTTTCTCGATCATGTTTCAATCCAGTAAATAACTCTTCAGCCATTTCAAAATAGAACCATGCAACCCCAAATATCGCAAGAAAGCCATGAGAAGCAATGTGACAGTTTATCGAATGCTTTGGTAAAATCCACAGCCTCGACATCCACCTACAAACCCTCCTCAAACTCATCCAACACAACCACCTGAAGACACAGCAAATTGCAAGATGTTGAGTGACCAAGGATGTAACCATGCTGATTAGTTAATGAAAATTTAGGGGTCATTCTCCTAACAATTGGCTTTTCCAGCAACTTGGACCAGGCAGATAGGGAGCAAATTGCTGATTATGTGATAAAAATGAAGAAAATACAGGGTTTATTCTCTTAACAAGTGGATTTTCCAGCAAAGCGGGAAATTTATCCTTCATTGCTGTAAAGAACATTAAAAAATTCATTAAGTTCTACTTTCCAGTTGGAGTTGAAGCTATAGTAGAGAGTCTCCATTTAAAAAATTAAATTTCCAGTATAATGCGTTGGCTATCTTGCATTAACAGATAGAATTGTGGCAACCAGTAGCTATGACAATTTCAACGTAAACGTACCTATGTACTTACTTACAATTCTAAGTTGATGGTTCTGCACGAGGCTTCTAAATCACATTTTTGGTTTCTTAGCTTTTTTTTTTTTTTGCATGATTTTTTTATTTTGTCACATAAGCATTACTGTGAGTATATCAACACTAACAGTGACGTTATGTGTTTTATCACGTTGCTTTCTCCATCCTGTCCATTCCTTTCTGTTGTGTGACTGTTATCATGAATGCACCTAGGTGTGTTGATGTTAAGAAAGGGGTTGGAGACACATAGTTTGTGTAGTAAAGACGTTCAAAGGAATTCTGAAGTATGTTTGTAAGCAGATATAGGTTGGACGAGGTAGGTTGGTTGGTTGGTCTAATATCTTCTAGCTGTGGGTCAAAGATCAGTATAAGGTAAGTTCCAAATGGAAGTTTGTTACCATTCCTTGTTATATGTACCTAAAAATCAGTTTTGCTGTGACAAGGTCAACTCGGTATGAAGCATTTAGCCATTAAAACTGGATGTGAGATGAGTGGTTGTGAAAATACCTCTTTGTGGGACTTATGAGAGATAGTGTATCTCTGCAGGTCCAGGTTGACTCCGCTCCCCCCCCCCCCCCCCCCCCCCAAAGTAGCATAACAGCTGAAGTGTCAGTGAAAGATTGTAAAATGGACGTAATGAAGGCGTCATCACCAAGAAGTTATGGAAGCCATACCTAGGGTGTGTTGCTGCCATGATTTTAGTTGAATCTGGGACAGGTAAGTCTCCTCCACAGTAGTTTTGAGACTACTAGGAGCCATTTCTAAGTGCTATCACTCATTTGTGCGGAGTTCCAACTCCACTAGTCAAATATCTACACACATTTGGAATATAGCTACTGATTTTCTCAATGATCTATTGTTAAGCAGAAGACCTTCTATTGAGCAAAGGGCTGGTGTCCTAATTATGGGTATTCCCAATAAAATAGGGAACTGTCTTCATTGTTGATCTTACATGCCATTCAGAAGATTCGAATGTTCTATTTCACTGCAAGTGGCTTATTGGTGCTGGTGTACCGCAGGGTAGTGTACTTGGGCCTTTCGTGTACCTACTCTAGACCAGTGATCTGGACACTGCAGTGCTGGCTGTAGGAGACAATATTGACGCTTCTATGCATAAGCTCAATCGATCTATTTCACAAATCTAAAAATGGGCAGCCAAATGAAAAATGAAAATGAATGAGGCAAAGTCAGTACATGTTGATTTTACACACCTACAAATCAGCTACTTGCCCGCTTACCTCAATGGCACAGTCATCCCTTACGCTGATGAAGCAAAATATCTGGAGATGACGGTAGATGCAAAGTTGTGATGGAAATCACACATAAAGTAGAAAAAACAAAACTAACTCTCAAACTCAAATTAATGGGTATACAATCAAAACTGGCTGTTCAAAACGACCTAACCCTGTTCAACCATCCTAAAGCTAGTATGATCTTACGGAGCGCAGCTGAGGAGCTGCATAGCTCAGAGCAGTCAGAAGCTTATCCAGACTTTCCAAAATAGTGTGCTTGGGATAGCTAATGCACCCTGGTACATTTAGAATGATAGACTCCACCATGATCTAAAGGTGGAAACTGTAGATTAAACTATCAAGAAAATTCCCGCAGCCCACCAAGAGTGATAAGAGGTCATGTCAACATCGAAGCTGTCCATTTTCTTGATGTAAGCGACCTGCTGAGAAGACTGAAGAGAAGAGCAACAAGCACAGTAAAAGTGAAATAATGAACTAATTAGTTCATCAGTTATCAGACTTTTCAAAACACGTTCTGTATCTTTGTTTTGGATTGTTTATGTAGTAGGTAAATAAGATCAATGAGTTGTAAAGTTGGTGCAATGAAAACGTTAAGAAAAAAAAACTGTAACTGGCAGTCACAGGGATTTTTTTAACGAATTATTAACCAAGTTCACAGAAACTGCTGTGCATCTTCCATGCATATTTTCTACTAAAACTAGCATATATTTAGTATTCCACGGGCCCAAAAGCCTATTCATATTTTTTTTTATTCCCGTTTATTTGCATAATCTAATTTGTCAACCAGGAATTGCTAACATCAGACAATCAATGTGTAATCAGATGTGCTGATGAAAATTATAGGTACCTCAGCAGGATTCAAACTCATACCTTTTCCCTGTGCTTTGGGGAACATGGGGCCATCCTAGGTGGCCCTTCTACAAAGGGTAATTTATCAAATCTCTTCAACTGTGGGAGGTTCCTTACATCTAACAAATGGAATTATCAGTTGAAGTCCTACTCCATCCATTGGTTCTTAGGTCTGTATGTCCCTCTTCAGTGAACCAAACTGATTCATTATTATTGGAAATCATTAGAGATTAAAATTATTGAAAACATGCTCGAATACAATTCCCGTCCCAACAGGGAGAGTTGAACGACCTATCAGAGTGTTGAACGAGCTTCCTTCCGATTCATCCGAAGTGGTAATTGGGGATACCCCTACCTTGAAAATCTGAGGAAGGTACATAATCCCCCCCCCCCCCCCCCCCCCCCGATAGCTTCATATAGTGCATTATTAAGGGTAAATGGAGCTGACACACTCCACTACCTATAATGATGTTGAATTTTACCTAAAATCATCATATAGGTGCTGTGTATTAAATAAATTCTAATCATTATCACATTATGTTGTGTAACAAGATTATAGTGAATGTTTTCTGGATGACATGGAGTTACAACGCTATCCATTTCACCAGTCTCATTTGGTCAACTATCAAAATACGTTGACATTTGTGATATGGATCCATTTAAACAATCATTTCTGGTGCCAAACTTTTCTGCAATGAAATTTTACTATTGGTCAGTGATTCTCTTTGTCACATCTTTCTATAGTGCTCATAATAGTTCATAAACTTCAAGATAGGTTAAGCATTTCTTAGCCTTTTGGCCAAAACAGTCAATGTTACCGACATGAAAACTATGCACATTGTTGTGCAGATCATACCAGCATTTAGACTTAGCCACTGCTTTCCCCATTATTTGGAATGTGATTTCATATAACATGTCTCAACTCCCATTCACACTCCTGCTACCAAGCTGCCTGTGAGTGTCAACATAGTCGAGAACTTTGGAGTTAGTTTAGACTTAGATACTGCTTTCCCCATTATCTGCAATTTGATGTCATATAGCACGTTGCCAATGTCTCAGCTCCCACTCACTCTCCTGCTAAGAAGCAGTCTGTGTGTGCCAACATTGTCGAGGAGAATTCAGCTCGTGTTTATGTACTAAAAATGATATGTAAGCCAATTGGTAGTCTATACCAGTCTTGATGGTTTGTATATAGGAGGTAATGGTTTTATTGTATCCACTGCAATGTGTTCAAATGGGACACCTCTCAATATATCTATGGAGAGCTTAGCTCCCTCTTTTTAATTATCTGACTGAAAATGATACTCGGCCTTGCCTTGACTTGTGTGTGTGGGTTGCTGGGGTAGGGTAACTGTTGATGTTTTTATCTCTTTGGAGCTCCTTCAAATCCCTACCCAAGTCAAGGTCATACGTCCCCGTCATGCAACCCGGGCACCCTCTGGGTGAACAGAGGGTGGCAAAATAACCCAATGGCGATTAGGGGGGAGACTCGTGTCAACGGGTCTCCTGTCCCTTCTAATATGTGTTTCCCCGTTATGATGACAGACAACAATGAGCCTCATAACCCCCGCCGGCCCATTGGCTGCCGGGGTTCTACGGGAGGCGCTCGGGGGCGCTCCAGGCAGGGGCGTCGGCCATCATCTCCCTCATATTCATCATCCTATCCCTCCTTCTCTTCCACAGCTCCAATTAATGCCCACCAATGTGCCCATTGTGAAAGAGCCTTTAGCTCCAAGCTTGGCCTTGGGGCCCACGTCTGGCAGAAGCATCCTGTAGAGACCAACGCAGCAATTAATATAGAGCGAGACCGGCCCAGGTATGCTTCTGAGGATTTGAGGCGAATGGCAGCAGAAGAGGCAGAAGCAGTGCGTAATGGGGTACGTCATATGAATGTTTATTTGCAGCAACGTTTTCCCATGCGCACGCTTTCTGCCATTCAATCTACTATCTTTCTGCCCCACTACAAGCAGCTTGTCCAGGATGTAATCCTGGCAAATAGCAGTGGGGCCTCTCCCGCATCTCCAGCAGACATGGGAAAACAGCCCGCCATTCAGCAATCCTCCCCCGTGACCTCCGGTCTTCTTTCAGACTTGAAGACTGAAGTATTGAGGCCCGGGGAGCAGGTAGGCAATATTGTTGGTTATGAGAGTGCCTACCTGCAGGATCTGGCTAGGTGAGCTGTTGAGGGGCCAAATGGCTTGGAGGACGAGGTCACGGCCTATGTGCAGAGGATCTTCCCACAGGTTGAGGAAGCGACTGTGGTGAGGCACCAGGGAGAAGTTCCTCCTAATGTGGTGCCTCGTGGAGGTCGCAGAGCAGCTAAGCAATCAAGGAGGCGGGAATACCAGCGTGTCCAGATATTGTGGAGGAAGCATCCGGCTCGTGCAGCTGCGGAGGTACTGGAGGGAGCTGGGGAAGAACAAGTTATGCCCCCCCCCCTCCAGGAGTTTGTGGATTACTGGGAGCCACTTATGAGTGCTCCCAGCCACAACTCTGGTGAGCCAGTAGTACCCCCAGCTTCCACCAGAGACTCCTTACGCAGCATCATGTGCACACCGGTGCTTCATGACGAGGCACATAAGTGCCGTGTCAAAAACTCCACTTCTGCTGGACCCGATGGTATTTCCGCCCGACGCTGGAATAAAGCTCCAAAGAATGTTAAGCTGCTCATCCTCAACCTGTTGCTACTATCTGGAAGACCCCCGAAAGCGTTGACCCATGCCCGGACAATTTTCATCCCAAAGAAAGGGGGAAGTGGGCCTGGAGGCTACCGTCCAATTTCTATTTTGTCGGTGGTCTTCCGCCACTTCCAAAAGGTTCTGGCATCTTGCCTCCAAGTGGCTGGTGTCATAGGTGACGTCCAGAGAGCATTTTGTCCAGCGGATGGCACAGCGGAGAATCTAACAGTTCTCCAAACTGTCATTTTGCTGGCCCGTATCAAAAAACGGCAGCTCCATCTTGCCGCTCTGGACGTCGCTAAGGCCTTTGACACAGTTAGCCACTTTGCCCTGACCGATTGTCTTCGTGGTGTCCGGGCACCTGCCCGTTTAATTGAGTATGTTGCCTGTCTGTACCACGAACGCATGACGGTCCTCGAGGCACGAGGTGAGATGTCTGGGGATGTTGTTATTGGGCACGGGGTACGCCAGGGGGATCCTCTGTCGCCACTCCTCTTCAACCTGGTCGTGGATACGGCCTTGGGTAAGCTGCCAGCTGAAATAGGGTTTGATCTCGCCTCTGGGATGCGAATAGGTGCATTGGCTTTTGCTGATGATGTCATCCTACTTGCTGAAACCCATGAGGGCTTGCAGATCTCCCTCAACGCATTTGATGAGCAGCTAGCCAAGTGTGGTTTGGTGGTCAACCCAGCCAAGTGTGGGTCGGTCTCCTTGGTCCCATCGGGTCGCCAGCAGTGAAGGTAGTAGGATGAGGAGTGTTTTGTCTTTGGACAAACTTCCATCCCTGCCCGATCCGTGCTGGTGGTCTGGCGGTACCTGGGAGTCGACTTCATGGGTGTTGCCACCATTGCCGCAAGCCGTGTGGACCTTGGTGGAGCACTAGCTCGTGTCACCAAGGCTCCACTGAAGCCTCAGCAGAAGCTGTGCCTCCTTTGCATGTACTTACTGCCAAAGCTAACCTATGGGCTAGTCTTTGGCAGGCTTACTGCGGGGAGGCTGCTTGAGTTAGACCGTGAAGGACGCTCTGCTGTACGCTTTTGGATAGGCTTTCCACCTGGTGTCCCAAGTGCCTATGTCCATGCACTGGTCAAGGCCGGTGGGCTCGGCATTGTCTCTCTCTCAGCCGCTATCCCATCTTTACGCTGCCAGCGCCTGCTTGCCCTAAGGGGCTCTAGCTGGGAGGTCGCCCGCACTGCTGCTGACCTTGATTTTGTCAGACAGCAGTTGTTGTGGTGCGATCGAGCAACTCCAACTGCTCCAAAACCCAGCTCATCTGCTGAGTTCGCTGCTGCTCTGCATGATTCAGTGGATGGTAAAGAACTCCGACAGTGCTCTGAATCCCCCATTTCCTCCCAGTGGGTTGAATGGGCTTCAGAGGGCATTGGGGCCAGCGACATGCCTGGACATGCCGTCCGTGTGGCAACATTAGCCACTGCGGTGAGGTGTTGTAGAGGTAGTCGTGGGACAGTATATACCCTTTGCCGTGCCTGTCGGGGTAAAAATGAGAACATATATCATGTAGTGCAGCAGTGTCCACGGACTCATGGTGGCCGCATTTTGCGTCATGATGCGGTTGCCTAGCAGATAGTAGGTGCTTTGTCATCCAGCGGCTGGGATGTGGAGAGAGTGAGAGACTGTACCATATGCCGAGTGACCGGGGCAAGAAGCCAGATATCGTAGCCATTAAGCCCGATGGGTCTACCATAATCCTGGCTGTCCAAGTTGTCAGTGGCAGCGTGGACATGACCTGGAGGGCTAAAATAAGTAAATATGATAGGAACGACCTGCGACAAGCTAGAGGGAGTGGCGCCTAATAACATCAAGGTCATGGCTGCGACCGTGTCATGGTGCGGATTGTGGTGTGGGAAAAGTGCCACGGAGCTTCTCGAGTTGAGCATCTCGGCAGGAGTGCTCCGTGGTATCACCACCCGCGTCCTTCGGGGCTCTTACCTTAATTGGTGGTCATTTTATAGGGGCACTTCCTTTCATCCCTCTCTCCCTCCTCCATCTTCCTCAACTTCCCTAATCCCTAAGGCCAGCGTTGGGTAAACCTGGGCGTCCTCCCCACTTTTTATTTAGTTTTTTCATTTTTTTTCTTAATGGCGTGCCCCCTCCGTCTTTGAAGAGAGATTTCTAAAAAAGAAAAAAAAAAGTGTGTGTGTGTGCTCTTCTTGAATTTGCATAATGTTCTAAGAAGTTGTCATATATTTTATCTGCAATATATATGGCTTAATTCAATGTGAAGGCTCATTCTGAGAGTTACTTTTGTTAGTTATTTCGTATCTTCTATCTTGAATTTGATCACACTGCACAATATACTTGAACAATATTAGTGGTTCCACATAAATTGAGGAATAAGTTTATAGTGATCCTTGGGCCTTCTCAGGGTCACTCTAAGATTGGGTTTTATCCAGAATGTCTTCAGGATTACCATTGGGAAACTTAGTTCAAGGGATTCTTCAATTTAATGGGAAAATAACGTATGTTCTCACTCCAGTTTTAAATAGAAATCCCTGAATACTTTGCCTTGACTTTTCATTCATGTATTTTTCCCTCTCTTCCTCCTGCACACTATTTTCTTGGCACTGTGGTTAGGTGGTCCTCCAGGAAGGTTATGGCGGGCCTAGTAACATGAACTAAATCACTCTTTAGGGCCTAGTAAACCGGATAGTATTCCCAACCACCTATCCAAGCCTTGTACATACGTCATTGTAATCAATAGACGTGCTTATCGAGAGAGATGTCGTATTAATTTGATGACTTGCCTACCGAGACGTCTACAGGGATTTTCCTTCTGGTACATCTTACCTAGGCACTCTGAAAGAAAGTTTAGAACTCGTATTGTGATGGACTTGTGGTCAATCTCAACTAAGTATCAAGGAGTAACTTTCTAGTGAGCGATGTAGAGGACATTGCTATAGGTTCTGAACAAGGTTGGTATAAAAACACGCAAAAGGCTGAACGAATTTCTAGAAAAGAATGAAGGTCAGGGTAGGGCAGGGATTTATATTTATAAATTTATATTTATCTTGTATAAAATTGCATTTATAGGTTGACATGGATTATGATTTTGAGTTAGGTACACGTTCTTACATATGATCTCCCAATACAAGAAAATGGTATTTCGATGTTTGGCATGCAGAAGCATTCTTCGTCCATTTCACTGTTCAAGTGAGTACTTGAGAAAGGCTGTTCTTTCAATTTTTAGCTGTCGGTTCTTGAAAAGGTACAACATAGAAATGTCCCAACTATGTTGTAAATTCTCTACCTTCATCATTCCCTCTTACACCCTTTTGATGTCACAGATTACAATACGTGTCACTGTTATCAGAGGGGCAAGTCATTTTCAGAGCTTTCATAACACTAGTGAAACGTTTGGTGGTGACTGGGAAACCTTATTAAAATCAGAAAATATGGTTCTCGTGCAATTTTCTGGGCAATTGTACAGCTATGAGGACATTTGCCAATAATTGGGCAGTATCTACTCTAAAATTACCTCACAAATTAATTTGTTCTCTCTTTATGTATTTATTTAATAAATAATATACAGGGAGACTTTATGGAAGGCGTCAGTAGGCGAAGATGATTGTGGAGGTGTTGTGATAACTTTGTCATACGGGCCATGGAGGTTGTGGTTTGTAAGGGCATTAGATAGTGCATCATCCTTGATGTGCAAGATTTAAGGGACTCTTTCTTGTAAGGATCACACTGATTGATACACACTTGAAATGATGAAAATAAGATAAGTCTGTGAGACTGTAAATGATGGAGGTTCCCAGAGCTGAAGAAGTTGAATGCCTGCAGCGTGGCTCACTACCAGAGTGGTGTCATCTGATAGGTCTAAAAACAGCATGTACTTATTTCCATTCTATGACTGCGCTAAACCTGTCCTAATTGGAGGTACTGCAGTATAGGGTCCCTGTTCATATTGAATGTAGAAGCTTGATGTCTGCACAAGTACCTAGATCCTTCTCGTCAAATTTCGATCAAATGTAGCTTGAGATCAAATAAACGTAACTTATCTATCTGATACTAGTTGTGATAAAAAAGAAAGAAAAAAGGCTCCTTATGATTGGATCTCACCCACCTTGGCATATGCCAACTTTAAGAGGTAGGTACCTACTTTACCGGTGTTTTTATTTCATTTTATTTTATTTATTTATTTATATTTTTTTTAAAGCTAGAATGGTCTCTCTCAAGTGAAAAGCTCCGACAACCTGAAGTATGGTAAAATAACATAAGTGTAACTAGACTGCATAAGAAATCAAGATAGGTTTCATTCGCACAAACTACGGCAAAGGTGGATGGATACCAAGTCAACTGTAAATTCATCTATCTATCTCAGACTTGACCCACCCAATTTCTGAGAATTAAATCAAAATCGGAAGATAATTTTAAAAGTTAAGGTATTTTTACTATTTAGGTTTTTATTTCTTCAGGTTACCATTGATCCCAAAGTGATAAAATAGATCGCTTTAGAATGGACTGTTTTGGGTCTTGACCTTGAATGATCTGTGAGAACTTCATTGAAATCAGGTATTAAATGAGGAAGTTTTATAGATGTTCTAAGTTTTGAGTTGTTGATGTTATTTTTTCACTTTGTGATTTTTACTCTTTATTGTGATTTCCATTAGTCTTATTGCGATGAGATTGCAAGGGACTATCTTGTTCTTGACTATCACCAAGATAGCTCCTTACTACAGTATTCCCAAGACAAACATTCGTTGTTGTCTTCAACTTAACCATAACCAAATTAGTTTCTCTCAACAAGTATGATTGTTGATGATCATGAAGATTTAAAACTACAAATGTGGAACTCAAGGTCAAGAAAAAATATGAAACTCCCACAGTTGAAGAATTTGATTAATTAGCCTTACAAGCAGCGTGGTTAAGACGGCAACCTTTTTCTGAGCTTCTCTCTGGTGTTGGCAAAAAGTGTGAGTTCGAATACTTTCTAAGTGCTTATCTATGATTTGTTACAATAGTGAAGTCGGTAGGACCAAAACTTTGATGCGTAATCTCTCTCTAACCGAACTGAAACATCTTAATCCTTGACGTAACAATTTCACTTTATCTTCATCCGACCCCTGATTCAGCCAAGGATGACTGATAGTGGGTGTAGTTCTGTATGTGTCCCCACTTTCAAGCCAATGTAAATCTATCATTACCTAACCTATCAAAAAATGAATTTGACGACTGTTTCGGAAACCTCTGAATCTCCTCTTTCAAATGGATTCATGATAAATCAACTTTCTCCTTTGTGTACGTGAGAAATATGGGATTGAAAAAAACTATTTTTCTAGTCAAAAAGTTCCTTATGTGTCCCCACGCTATTTGTGAGTCAGTAAGTTGAACAATGAACCCTAAAACTCTTTTGTTGTTGATCTCTGACTAAACAAAGTTATGTTTATATTGCGTATGATGACACAGTCTCTTGAATAAACATGCATCTTATACCTACCAACAATTGAGGGACCCCCGACAGAAAGTAGGGCTCACCTGAACTGGGCACCAGCAGTAACTGAACCATCTGAACTGGGCACTTTCCAAATCTTGAATAGGCAGGGTCTGCTCCAGGATTTTTACTAAAGCATTGACTACTTGATGTTTTGTTTTTTCAAGATGCCAACTTGCGAGCATCCAAATTACCAAACTATACACATCATTCTGGCCTATATGTCCAACTAATCCAGTTTTTCATTAAGGGATTGGCTACATGATGTTATGTATTTTTGAGATGCGAGCATCCAGATCACTAAACTATACATCCTTCTAATTTATTTACACGCTAGATGGATTTGAATATAGCGTGGGGGCACATACGGAACTTTTTGACTAGGCAAATAGTTCCGTGTGTGTCTCCACTTTTTTCAATTCTATATTTCTGATGTACGCAAAGGAGAAAGTTAATCTATCATGAAAACATGGGAAAGACGAAGAATTAGTAAATTTTGTTTGGTGCCTACTGTCCCCATACATAGGTAGCTTGGTTAGTTACAGGCTTCTCCTATACGGATTTTTATGGAGACACTTTTTTAAAAAGCTGCTTTTTAAAGTTCTACAGCTATCATGATACACAAATTTGTGAAAGGACTTTTTATCAAAGGTACTAATGGGGAAGGTTTATTGAGTCAAGAGATAGTTAATGTCAAGAGATTTAATTGAATAAGATTAGGTAAGTCATCCATTGGCTAGATATTCAGAACTTTCTCCCGGTAGACACGTGTTCAAACTTTTCTGTCAACATTTTTACATATTAGGTACTTGTATAATGCAACCTTTGTTTAATCCAGCATTCCATCTAATGCCTGAAATTTCATTTCATCTCACCATTCAAAGTTGAATCTCCCTGGGTTCTAGGTGTCACGTATCTAACTCACTCCACCAGGCATAGTTACAACCCTCTTATTCCAACTCCGAACCCCCCCCCCAGACCGAATCGGTCGGGAGTAGATGATATCTTACTCATAGAAGATATTACCTACATTGAAATGCTGCTATTGCGGTAAGTGTGGCTTGATTCAATTTTACCCAGAAGCTAAGAGGTTAAAGGAGACCATTTCCAATACCTCATCCTGGATGGCAATAATTCACATTTAACGCTCAAAATAATATGTGTTAATTGGAGAGGCTGCTGATCAGTTTCAATCATATTGAAAAACCTGTATTATATATATACCTTCTTATCATAATTTTGTTTGTTACAGTATCACAAGCATCAACAACCAGCACTGCTGATGAAACAGATCGAATGTTTGCCGAACTGAAAAATGCGTTATCAGTGATGCACAACCGAAAACCTTTGGTGATAAAAAAGAAAACCAACGTCTTCATTGATGCTGAGTCTTCAAAAGCTGAAGTACAAATTTGGTTGAAAGAAAAGGGTTTTGATCAAAGGTACACATCTACCCAATTCAATATTCATTGAAACTCTGGTACCATGAGCGCCTTTTGAAAATATCAACAGGCGCTTCAAACGTACCTAGGTATTCTTTGATCATATGCATTTACTTTTAATAAAATGGATACTACCATTCTAAACTCCACTGGTCCACAAATGAACAGAGTTGAAATTGTTGCTGATTCTGTTACCTAGCTGTTTTCTTGACATTTTCTTTGGAAATCCGAAACCCCCTTGTTTTTTGCTGAAGGCCCTACAAGTCACGCTCCAGTCATTGTAGAAAATATAAGTTAATCTCAGAGTTTACATATACTTTGTTTCGTTCATATGGACAATGTTTTCATTAATTTCTGTTTTCTTCGCTAAAGTTGGTTTTTGCCTTTTTTAAATAGAGTTTTGACCACGTTTTTCTAAAATGTCTACTCGCTAATGGGGAACTTTCATGTGTTGGAATTTTACACTTTTGACCTCAGATTCAAATTCAGCGCACTTGTAAACCCCTATGTACCAATTTTCAGCACCAAAGACTTTTTTAGTTTGGCCAGTAAACAGATAGAAAGATCCGCGTGACGTAGTAGTGCAAGGGAGCTAAGATACCCATCATATAGCGCCCTTTTAGAAAGCTCTCATTAATATTTTAATATTGTGCATATAAAAAATAACCATGAAAATTCCCTATTCTGTAATATGCAATGATCAAATTCACAGCCTTCAAAATTTTTACTTAAGGTTCTAAAGAAAACTGATTGCGCAGTTGCAGATTTTTCTGAGCTCCTTCGGTACTCGAGTTTTGAATCAATCCGAACGCTCATCTTTAACAAAATACATGTAGACCAGAGATATGTTACATAAAATCCAAATTATCCATTTCTTTGTCTGTAATTGGTTTACCTATTGAAATAACATTAAATAAATTCCATTTTCAGTGTTTGATGTAGCAAATAGGAGAAAAAAAACAGTTTGCACCTGTTTCATATACTCAGAGTGAACAGTTTAAAATCGTATGCAGTGGTATTTCGGATTACGTTTTAGAATGAAATGTCACTTGAAAAATTTTGTAACCTAAATGTATAATGGGGTAAAAATTCATGAGGCTGCCTTTCAAAGCATGTCAAATCGAAATCAAAGTAGCGCCCCTTGGGCAGTTTCGTTAAGCAGCAGATGAGACTGTGACTACTTTTCAAAGATTCAACGTCGAACCCTCACCCTCGAAGCCGACTGCGGTAAATCGAATCGACTTAAAAGACAATATGCATGTGCATTGGAACTAGTCAAAACTCAGCATTTAATGAATCGTTGATTTGAAGTTGGAACTACTGGACTCAGAGCTGTGTTGGTGCCCAGGGCAAGATTTTATTTTTATAATTTTTCATCTTGGCCGCTGCTGTTGCGCCTCCCTGGTCACGAGGTACAGTGTTTCAATTATCAAGGTTTATATAGAAAAAAGTTCGAAACCACGAAAATCAATAGAAATGCATATTGCGGTTCTACAGGGTGTCCCATATAAACGGGCCCATCGGGAAATTACAGCCTTACTGTGCGAGCTATCGAAAAATTGAACTGGAGCTTTTTTATAGTATTTCAACTCAGCTTCACGATGCGGAAGTCGGATTTTTATTTTTCCATGTTTTAGGGTCTCAAATCATTGATTGAAACTGACGGTTACCTCTTGACCCCCCTTTTTTATTGCTTTTTTCGATTTTAGGATGAATTTGGAACAGACTATGCCTCTTTGAAATTTTCTTTTTGAGGCTTCGTTTCTGAGTTATTCCACTTTTTGCGGAAGTCCGATTTTTATTTTTCCATGTCGCAAATCATTGATTGAAAGTTACGGTTACCTCTTGACCCCCCTTTTTTATTGCTTTTTCCAATTCTAGGTTGAATTTGGAACAGAAAAGGCCTCCATGAAATTTTCTTTTTGGGGCTTCGTTTCTGAGTTATTCCATTTTTTGCGAAATACAGAAAATCGCCGATTTCTTTCAGACATTACCAACACTTTCTTACTATTTTTTATCTTCAATTTTTGAGATGTTCACCACACTTTTGAAATCAGCATTAAACTATCTATCATCAGACCCTAGCGTCCATAATCAACAATCACCATCAGGGGGATGACATTACACTTGAACCGCTTACGATTTAAAAAAAGTTTTCCAAATCGTCGTTTGAAAAAAAAAAAAAAAACCCTGAAACTGTTCAGTACACACAGAATCACTGTTCAGAATACAGTTTAAAATATGTACCACAAGGAGACTTCCAGTCAGTTGTGTTGTGATAAATCGAAAATGCCACCTGCTCCTTCTGCAGCCTCTGCTCCTTCTCCTGCAAACTGTATTCAAGGGTCAAGAAAACAACAGCTTCTTGATACTTATTGTTCAGTCTACACTATGTTCTTAATTATTTAAAGAACCTTACATTAGTCCAGAATACGGCGTCTCATACGTTCTTCTAATAAATGAGTAATAGTACTGAACAGTTTGAGGTTTTTTTTTTTTTTTTTATTTTTTTTTTTAAATTTATTTATTTTTATTTTTTATTTATTTATTTTTTTTTTTTCAAACAACGATTTGGAAAACTTTTTTTAAACCGTAAGCGGTTCAAGTGTAATGTCATCCCCCTGATGGTGATTGTTGATTATGGACGCTAGGGTCTGATGATAGATAGTTTAATGCTGATTTCAAAAGTGTGGTGAACATCTCAAAAATTGAAGATAAAAAATAGTAAGAAAGTGTTGGTAATGTCTGAAAGAAATCGGCGATTTTCTGTATTTCGCAAAAAATGGAATAACTCAGAAACGAAGCCCCAAAAAGAAAATTTCATGGAGGCCTTTTCTGTTCCAAATTCAACCTAGGATCGGAAAAAGCAATAAAAAAGGGGGGTCAAGAGGTAACCGTAAGTTTCAATCAATGTTTTGAGACATGGAAAAATAAAAATCGGACTTCCGCAAAAAATGGAATAACTCAGAAACGAAGCCCCAAAAAGAAAATTTCAAAGAGGCATATTCTGTTCCAAATTCAACCTAAAATCGAAAAAAAGCAATAAAAAAGGGGGGGTCAAGAGGAAACCGTCAGTTTCAATCAATGATTTGAGACCCTAAAACATGGAAAAATAAAAATCCGACTTCCGCATCGTGAAGCTGAGTTGAAATACTATAAAAAAGCTCCAGTTCAATTTTTCGATAGCTCGCACCGTAAGGCTGCAATTTCCCGATGGGCCCGTTTATATGGGACACCCTGTATAACCCTATCTAATAGCGAAAACTAATATAAATAAGATAAATAGAGAGAAAAAAATCATTTTGAGGCCTACAAGTTTTACTGATGAAGATATCTAAAAATAATAATTAGGTTATTTTGGTCTAATGGATGGCTTTTTGTATTATTTTAATTAAAACCCTCAGAATATTATATATTAAGTTATATTCACAAACTAGGAAGGTATACAGACCGTACTTTACTCGGCTTTCGTGTTTTGAGGAGGTTTGTGGAATAAGCGGATTGAAAACTCAAATTCTGTAAATAATGCTGCTAGTTGCGAAACTTGACGAACTGGTACTCATACTTTTTTAAACTGACAACTTTATACCACTGGTTTTCAATAGAAATTGAGGATGAAAACTGTGAAAATTAAGGTCGTTAAAAGAAATTCACATTGGCGCATGCGCAGTAGGTATTAACGATACAATCATATTGAAATTGATGTGGGATGATCAAATTGTCATCCCCCAACGAATCATCCAAATTTGAGCCAGATCGGACGACTAGAGAGTGAAAAATGGAGCATAATGGAATTTACGTTTGTTCATGAAGAAAGTATGGAGCACATCATCGTCCATTTCCTGGCAGTATGGACATATTGGGGAGTCTACTTTTCCCATTTTATAGAGATATGCGTAAAACAGCCCATGACCAGAAAGGAACTGAGTCAGGAAAAAGTTTACTTCTCCATGTTTTCTATCTAGCCATACCTTGATCTGAGGAATCAAGCGTGCTGTCCATCTCCCTCTCTGCTCTACAGTCCACATTTCCTGCCATCTTGCCATTGTATATTCTCTCTCTTCAGCGGCTAAATGAGCTCTTTCTCCTTCCTCTCTTCAATCAAAGATTCGTTTTCGTTCTGCAGCCAATAGATGGATTGGGATGCTGCTTGTAAGTACGAGTATGGCTGGCTCTGACACTGTTCTGTAGGCACATGCAATCCTCAGCGCTCCTCTTCGTTGCACTGCAATAATTCTCTTGCGATAGTAGGCAATGTTTAGAGCATCTGCCCATACCTCCGCACCGTACAAGAGTATTGATTGTACAACGGTCATCATGAGACGACGCTTACATGGTCTTGGCCCGTTGATATTTCTCATGAGATGACAGCAGTTGTTTTCTTTGACGCCTTGTCTGCTGATTTCTTTATTTGCTCCTAGAATGTAATTTTAGTATCTAATGTGATTCCTAGGTAGTTTACTGTTGGTTTGCTGGTGACTTCTGTACTCCCTATTTGTATTGGGATTATGGTAGGGATCCGTTTTCGAGTGAACACAACTACTTCGGTTTTAGCTGCTCCTAATGTCAACATATGGTCTTCCATCCATCTAGTGATTTTTACCATTACTTGATTCAGTTTATTCTGTGCCAATTCCGTGGTTCTAGCCAGGATAACTGCCGCAACATCATCCGCATATCCGACAAGATAGTAATCTGCTGGCAGACAATCATTGAGGAAGTAAATATTGATACATGGGGTCGAGGGTATAAGATCGTGACCGGAAAACTCAAGGTATCATGTGGACGGGTACCAATGAGTGAAGAAAGAATGGATCTTATTGTTGATGGGCTCTTCCCAACACACCCTCCCAGGAACACTACTTATGCCTCAGAGGATGTAATAGATTTACTTCTATTTATTGCATGGCGAAGTCGTTTTCTGGCCTCAGTGTATTCTGATTGAATCTGCGGCCAATTTGCTCTTCTTCTGCTTCTCTGGGCTCTACGTCTCAGTTGATTACATGTCCTTCTGAGTTTTGCAATATCTTCATTCCACCAGTAGACTGGGGGCTTAGCAGATGTCAAGATTTTTTTTGGCATCGATGCATCGCAGGCTTTTGTGAGGATCTGCATTGTTTGGCTTACTACTTCCTCAGCATTTGCAGTATGCTCATTATTCTGTTCTTTGTCAGCTAGTAGTCGATCTCCTTCCAGTAAAACAACTACCATTGCATCACGGTCTAATCTAGCCAAGCTCCATCCTACATCTTTCCTGCTATTATTTATTCGGTTGTTTATCTGCTGGTTCACTGGTAGAAATTCAAAGAATATATACTGGTGATATGCCACTATTTTGTCCCCACTCACTATTTGAATAGCATCTTCAAGGCCCCACAACTTTCTTTCAAAGTTACGAATGGACTCATTTGGTGTGAAGTAGCAGCTGAAATAGGTAACTCCCCCAGTTCTTAGCCATACATATCCTTCACCACTTCCTATGTGCCCTTGTGTCACTGACCATATGGCAGCAGTTCCAAGGTCGTCCGCGTACCATTTATGGTTAGTGTGATTGTGGTGCTGCTCGCTTACTATCACAATGTCTGTTCTTTTTTCCTGCACCAATTGATGAAGTAGGTTTTGGGCTGTTGAGCTCCTATGGAGGTTTCCTTGTAGGATTCTTATCATTGTATGGATCTATTGCCAGCTGCCTCCGAAGCTTTTTGAACATCCATGAGTGGGTTGACTCTCCTGATGTACCTTTTGAGTGCCCGCCTATATACAGGGCAATTAGGGTTCTCCACCGCATGAATGTATTCCAGATTGATCCTTACTATTTGGTCACTTACAGTCTCATATGTTGGTGAAGACACGATGAGATCCACTTCAAATTCTGAGTTTTGAGATTCGGAAGCCATATCTCACAGTTTTGGGTTCACCCTATCAATAAATCTCTTTAAAGCTCGTTTGTATACTGGGCACCGCTCGCTATCCACAGGATGGTCATGTTGGAGGTTAGCTCTCTTGCAGTTTATGCACTTCCTTGGCTCTGGTGGCTGGATCCCTTTGAAGGGGCACTCTTGTGTGCCATGACCGCCTGCACACCTTGCACAGGCCTCTTCAAGTTCATGACATTTGTTTGACTTTGCGTTGTGCCCAAATCCCTGGCATTTGTAACACCTAGTTACTTCCACAAAGTCCGCAACTCGACATCTGTCCATGCCAATGTAGAGAATTCGGTGCTCCAATAATGCCTTGCTTCACTGACCTGGGTGACCCATATGCAGTCCTCAATAGGTGAGCCATCAGCCCTTGTTCTTCGCCCAGTCGGGAAGGATGGCTTGAACTGTTTCTCCCAATCCTCTTTGCTATAGTTATCCCGTACCCATTTATTTTGGTCCCATACATATCCAGGTAGGTCTCCCTTAGTTATATCCCTGTCTATACCATGGATCTTCATCAGAATAGGCCTATCTGGCTGCCTTTTCTTTCTCACCTCGAAGCCCTTGTCTGTTAGTGCATTTGCCAGTTTGATCCTCTCCTCAGGCGTGGCAGCTGCTACCTTCAAGGCATGTTTGCCTGCTGGAAAAACTTGCGTTACCGCCATGCCCATACTGCGGAGGTCAATCTCTTTCCTCATTCTGCGCCTCACTGAATCGGGGGAGCATAGGGCATCCCTGTAAGAAATATTTGGGGCCGAATCCTCCATTTCTTGGCCCACCGAGGGTGCTTCTTTATGTGCCTGCACAATCAGGGTGGTTTCAGCCTTCTCTTTGCCTTTTCTATGGCTACGTCCACTTTATTTCTGGTGGAATTTTCCTTGAGGAGGTTCCTCTCTCTCTTGGTGGTTTTCCTCTTCCGCCTGCGTGTGGCTTCCATCCACCCTGCACTCGATTCGCCTGCAGTGTTTTCTCCCTCCCGTTGCTCCTCATCCTCAGTGGTTGATGGGACCCAAGGGTGTTTGAATTGGGGAACTGGCTTGGGTGTTTCACTTTGGTCCCTCGCCTGTAGTCTCACCTTAGGAACTGGGGGTTCTGCCGTTTCCCTCTGTGACCTCCCTTCAAATAGACTGACTGGTGCCTGTTCACTGCTCTCATTTCTGAGCACCCGCCTCTTAATCAGTTCCATCTTATTGGATAGGGCTTTTAATCCATCTCTTTCCAGCTTGTCCAATTTGGAGGCACATGCCTCTGCCTTCCTGTCAACAGCGCTGAGCTGTGCTTCAACACTCCGGAAGCCCTCCAGCATTGTGTCCTTAAGAGCTCCAATGTATGATGTTAGCAGTCCTGACTCGCTCTCAGCAGAGCTTGCTGTGCCAATAGAATCGGATCTGGCTCTGGCCCCAGCCATTGTGCTTTCCAGATGCTCTATGGATTGTGTGAGTGTTCCTATATCAATATTGCGCTGTCGCAAAACACACAGTTCCTCCTTGACATTAGCATAGCTCCTAAGCAGATTACTCCACACCCCATTTACCAGACTATCCACTTTAGCAGTGGCTGTCTTGTAGGGCTTGTCACCAATATTGTGAGGGTTTGACCCCCAAGCATTCCAGTCAGCTCTCCACTGTTCATATTCCATCTGTAATATGTCAACGTCTAAGAGATTTGCTTGGCATTGCTCAATGTCTCGTTTGAGGAGTTTCTTTTGTTCCCTATCCCGGTGAGTTGCTGCTCTCCTTCGTTTTCCTAGTTTCGTGGTCTCCTCTGTATCACCATAATCATCTTTGCCTTGTTGCCCCTGTTTTTGTTGTTTGCGTAGCAGTTGCTGTTGTTGCGGTGTAGAGTCATCCTCCGTTCCGTCATTTCCTATGCCTGCCATTCTCACCCATTGGGTGGCCTGTTGGCGTGCCATCCTCTGCACTGCTTCATCTCGATGAACACTTGTGAGGTGCTGCATCAGTTCATGTACGTGTTGAGAGGTAGTTTTAGATCCGGTGGGGTCTACTGCTTCCTCTTCATAATCTTTTTTATTTGTCACTTTACGAGGGGGGTTATGCCTTAGGTCTGCTTGATCCTCCTCATCCGTGGTGTTCTCTACTTTTTCTTCTCGCCTCATCACCTCCAGCCACTCTTCCCTTGTCATCTTTTGTTGGCATTTACCCTGGCATCTCTGGGCGACTGTTTGTTCTGCCTCTGCTGTACTTTTGGGCGTGTACCAACTGCCTGTAACAGGGTTTTCCCCCCATGTTGGCTTCACCTTATACCCTGCCGGGGCATTCCATCCAGAGTAAGTTTTTTCTTTTCCTTGAAAAGGAGCCCTAGTATCAAGATGAGGCATTGGTTGCCATTCCTTACCATTTTTGTAAGTCCTTGCCTGTTGGTAGAGGGGGAATCCTGAGTTTTCCTCTCCTTCCTATTACTAGCAGTTTGTACTGCACTGTTTGGACCAGAGTGCCCCACCTCTCCTGGGTATGCTGCCTTTACCTCACACTCCCGGTGGTATTGCCTAATGGCATTTATCTCTGAGGCCCTTTCCTCTTTTTTCAGGTTGAGGTTATTTTCCCTTCTATCTACCCCCATTACATTTGTGACTAGTCTGCCCAGCTTACTGTGCTCTGGTGGATATAAAACCCCTGTCACAGATTCCAATGCGTACTTAGCTGCAATACCAGTTGCCCCTATTGCTGAATGTAGGTTCCCATTCACTAAGAGGTCACTGCCAAACCCTATTAATGCTTCTCTGTCCGCCTTCCTTATCTGCTTTGCGTTTATCGCCCGTTCATACGCCCAATCATGTTCTAATGCGAGCTGATCATCATAATCCACTGGCTTCCCATTCGGGAGTGGATTTCCGGGCCCAAGATATTTGTGTCCAGGCAATAGGAAATTTGGCATTTACTATAGTATTTATAAAAATAAAAAAAAAAAAAAGGAAAAAAAAAAAAAAAAACGTTTATGGTACCGTCTGAAAGTTGAGGAAAAAGGAACAACTGAAATTAAACTGGAGCGAGAGAAATATTAAAAAAATGATTCCGACCTGAATTGAGAAACGCTGATGCGGCACGAGCGCCGTGTCTGACCTCCCAACGCCGTGAGCCCTCTCTTCTCTTTGCCGCTGTCTGTCTCTTTCTCTCCTGCAGTGTCTATAGCGAAAGTTGATGGACCAAGAATCACTATAACACCGACACCTTCCTACACGTTCGCGACTTATTGTGTAAGATCACTATAATTAATGAACACATGTCCAATAAAAACCATTTTGCGCACTCTAAGAGCCCCGAAAAACAATAAAAGAATTACTGAGCAGTCCAACGACACCCTTTCCGTTCGGCGGTTCGGTCAACACCGAAACTGGTACTCATACTTTTTTAAACTGACAACTTTATACCACTGGTTTTCAATAGAAATTGAGGATGAAAACTGTGAAAATTAAGGTCGTTAAAAGAAATTCACATTGGCGCATGCGCAGTAGGTATTAACGATACAATCATATTGAAATTGATGTGGGATGATCAAATTGTCATCCCCCAACGAATCATCCAAATTTGAGCCAGATCGGACGACTAGAGAGTGAAAAATGGAGCATAATGGAATTTACGTTTGTTCATGCACAGAGTGAAGTGTTGATTTGGCAACAATGCAACTGATAGCACTCAAAATTTGAGAATATTATTCGTTAAAACATTCAGGAGAAACATCCCAGTCCAAGCCAAGATGATCAGATGAAGGGGAAAAAATTAAATATTAGATTTCTAAGGAATGATGCCCTTATAGTTCTGCACAGTAGTTTTCTATTTGGTGCGTTCAAATCTGGACATAGAGTTAGCCTGGGAGGATTATTCCAAGTAAATATCATTGAATTTTACCTCCTTCACCCTGGATGCTGAAGACTTTTTTTTCGAAAACTTTTATTTTGACTTTTTTTCCCTGAAACACATTATTCCAAACACTGTGCGGTGCCCCCTGGCCGCGGCTTGCCCCGGTTGCCCCACCCACCCGATGGCCCTGACTGGACCATGAATACACCTATTCTACTTCAACAGGGAACTGCTCGACATTTTCAAACCCATCGTGAACTTCTGGGACTTTTTGGAAAGAAAGAAGTTTTATGTGTGCGCGGATCACAAGCTACTTCCCACCTTGCTACACCGAAACTAAAACTCTGGGTTCTCGAGGTACCTGAGGCAAATGGAGTTTATATCTCAGTTCAATAATGAATCAGATAATATCGGGCCAGGAATTGAGGCTGATGCACTGTCACATCCTACCATATCTCAGGAAAAGTCCTAGAAGTCACTGATTCTCCTACCCCAACATCCTTGGCCTCTGCACAACACTCAGGGTCATATATATTATATGGAGTTGAAAAAGTTGATTGATGGCTTGATTGTGCTCTCTTGACAGTTCAGTGGGGGAGTAGATAACTGTTTCTGTGTTAACTGTTGTTCCATCCCCTTAATATGACATATTACTTACATATCAGATTTCTTTCATGAGAATTAGGAATCTCAATGCTGTCTCACAGTTTGAGGAACCAAACCAATTTCAATGTAGTTTGAAACAAGCACTAGCAGCTTCCATCATACGTATATGGTGTCAAGCATTGTCAACGGTTCTACTGGCCTACCATATCAATGGGGTATACCAGTGATTTTTTATTATTTTTATTTTTTTTATTTGAGAATTTTCTTATGGTTAACGAAAATGGGGTCCATTTCTCGGAAAATTCTCCATAACAAATCGAAGATATAGGTATTCGTGTAGTTAGCCATTTCTTCGTACTGAATACTGGTGTGAGGGTGGAAACTCATAATTGTCCCCAAAGAAACAGCACCTCATCTCGTATATTTTATCCTCTATTCTGTACATTTAGTTAGTATATCGTGTAGTAAGTACCTACATATGAATGATAGCTACTGGCCATGCTGGATTACTACCTTATACCCCCCAATTTGACCCTTTCAAACCTTGGACGAAAAAATTTTAACATCTGAGACTGAAATTATAACTTCTGCAACACCATGACAAAATACACCTCGTATTGATCTGTCCCCCTATACACCTGATGAGGCCTGTTGAAGGGCGAAACTAGTTGTGAAGTCAATAAATACATAAAAAGGAAGAAGCCGTGATACTTCCACCCTTACACCAGTATTCAGTAAATCGAAGATACAAATGAAAATTTGGAGTTCGAAAAAAGGCGAGCCGAGAGAGGGACTATTTCTACATTTCATGACGATGTCCACTCTGCTATATGTCAGGAAAACGTTGAATTATAATTCTAGAAAACACCACCAAGGGCAAAGTTCTAATGCCACTAATTGTTTGAAATGAACGTTTTTCCATGGCAATTTGGAAATTGGTATGATCAATAACTGATTCAGGGTTACACAATACTTAACTATACATCTGAGTTTTTTCATTTTTAAATTATAGCTCAGCACCTTCTCTCTATTGCTAGTTTACCTATTTTCTGTGCAGTATGGAACAAGAGAATAAGTGAACCTGCGCACATTATAATATTACCATACTTATATGTCAGAAAGTTTCAACTCCAACATTTGAGAAAAAGTTGAACTTCATATATTTTGAATGAGTTATTAGCAATTTTTGTGTAGAAACTACAAAGACTTTGCTCATCAAATACATACCTACATCATGCTGCCCAACTAAATGACTTGTCAATTTGGTGGAGTTGCTAGGATTTTTTAATACTTTGAATCGTTGATAAGCCACTGATAGTTTATTTATTACTCAATCTAAAATAATTTTATGATACCTAATAAATTGAATTATTCCTTCTAGACTCTGTGATCTACTGAAAGACATGGATGGAAAGGAGATTTTTCAGTTATCTACTGGCCATCTGGAACGCGTCTGTGGGACTAAAGAAGGGAAGAGACTATTCAACCAACTGATGTTGCAGCGAAATATCAGCAAGGTTTGTATTCACAACTTGAACAACTCTTACTTATGTTCTGTAAACTTAGTTGTATCCTACCAACATAGGTAGGACTAAGGCTCAACACTTCAGCATAGAAGTTAAGTTTGACTTTCACTCCCATCTTTTGTTCAGTTTGAGATTCGCAATGCCAAGTGAAAGAGATAAATGACCAGAATAACTCATTCCATGAGCGCATGCAAGGAGAGCCTCCCCTAAATGAAAGAAAAAGAAAAAAGCCGTGTGAAGTGGGGGAAAAAAGAATAATATTAAAGCGTTTAAAAGAATATTTTCGTTTGTATTGCGTATTGTTTCCTGCTACAAACGTCCAAGGATTTGAGGGTTAATTCGTGATAAGATAAATATTTTATGGTTGGTCAGGAGCAGTAAAGTAAGAACACAGAGCTGCACTTTTTAATATTACTTTATTAGGAAGAACTCACAAACGGAATGATATAACTTGATTAAAAGATTCGTCATCAGGGAGGCGCAAGGGAGTAGTGGTAGCGAAGGGAAGGGGAGGTTCGAAGGCGGGAACTGTAAATAATATGGGAGTTGGTGCTCCACGCAGGAAGCGACAAAGACTAAAGCAATGTTAGCGCGACATAAAAATATACATCAACACTGTGCGAATCATGTTAAGAGTCGGTGGCACTTGGAAGCCACGAAAGCTGCCGAATTATTTTTGTAAGAAACACCAGTTGACGTTCAATTGGTAAGTTCACTTAAACAAATTGTAGCATAAAATAGAAAGTTTGTTGTTTGAAGGCATCATTAATAATGTTCAGTGGAAAACATGATCTCCCTCTAATAAGCAATAATAACAAGAAGTTCTGGAAGATTTGTTTCAATTGAGAAAATTGATCCAGGAGAAATAGAAATGAAGTGCCTTACAGAAAGTAAAATGAATTCCATCTACACGTCCTCCAGAATTCAAAATGAATTTATTGAAATTTGTGGAGACACTGTGCGCTAGATTAATCTGGAAGAGTAAAAAAAAGCCTTCGCTTGCTCTGTGAGTGCTGATGAAACTTCAGATATCTCGGGGATGGAACAGTTGACAATCTGTGTAATATTTTTTTTATGAAGAATAAATGGTTGTTCGTGAGGAGTTTCTTGGATTTAATGAATGAGCGTTACCCATGAGTGCGAAAAAGGTATCCTAACTATTTTTAAATGGAAGAAGATTACATCCTAAGAAGTTTGGCCTCAACCGCACTCTCCTACGATGAGTAGTTTTCTATATATGATTTTTCCAAGTTTTTCACACTGGTGATGTCAAAGCACCCCTCCCGTCTGGGTGAGATCCCTCTGCCTAGTGTGACGTCACCAATGCAAACTTTGAAACGTCATAGAAAGAAAACTACTCAACATTGTCACTCGTTTCCTATAGGTCCAGAAAAAAAAGGCATTTGCCTGGAAATGGCATTTACGCACAACCCTTCAATTTTCAAGGATTCAATCAATTTACTGTATTGTACCTGGTACTCTGCCAAAAGTTGGACGGTGTCATGTTTTATCCTTCCCCAAAAATAAAGGATTGGGTTTACAGCACCCTATAGGTAAATGGGAGAATACAATGAAATTATAGCCATTTTTATTTTCTACCTCACTTTACACTGTCTTTTAGTGTTTATCTAACTACCTATTTATGTTTTCTCTGCATTTACTTCCAGTATCAAACTACGAGAGGTTCTGAGTTG
Organism: Adelphocoris suturalis; assembly: GCA_030762985.1. Classification (NCBI taxonomy): domain Eukaryota; kingdom Metazoa; phylum Arthropoda; class Insecta; order Hemiptera; family Miridae; genus Adelphocoris; species Adelphocoris suturalis. The sequence goes on from CM061045.1 coordinate 39,693,958, forward strand.
ATGGCCAAGCTTCAGCAAAGAAGATTGAAGAGTGAACCAGAAACTCCAGGAGTAAATAACGAATCCAATGGCAACGGTCCAGCATAACCCAAACATGTGGATAACTACTAGGTATTGTTAAAAACGAACAAGAAGGAAAAGTACTTGTGTCTAGTCAGTCTAATAAACACTTAGCATTCCATTGAACAGGAAAGAAACAAGAAGTATTAAATTTACACAATATACAAGTATTTAATTTACACAGTATACTAGCATTTAATGTGCAATAAATAAAATTAATAATTGTGACTGTGGAATTCGTGTGATATAGAGAAATATATATTTCTTCTTCACAGATGCCCTTAAACTAACGTAAGTACACTGCTGTGAAAAAGTAAGGGATCACTGTCTAAAAAACCCAGTTTCGCATTCATGATGTCCGGATCGTAAGATACCTATCCACTGAGAAGAATGTAAATAGACATCCAGAAAAAGAGTTTACAACTAATCCAAGCTCAATAGAATGGTCCAGTCTGAAGTAAACCAAGAACACATTTTGTGAAAAAAATCTATTTTCCCTTCTTCAAACAAATGGTCGCCATGATGCTTTGCTCCAGGCAACCCTTTTGTCAACACATCAGCAATCATAGATTCCGTTGGTAGATATTGAATGTCAATAATATTTTCTTCAACACATTGCCTCAGGAAATGATGTCGGATGTCTATATGTTTTGTTCTCGAGTGCTGAGTTGGGTTCTTGGCAAGACAGTGAGCTCCTTGATTGTCATTGTAAATAGTTACACATGACTGAAGTTTTTCATAGTTTAGCTCAGAGAGAAATGTTTTTAAGAAAATTGCTTCTTTCGCAGATTCAGCTAGAGCCATGTACTCTGCTTCTACAGTCGACAATGCTACGGTTTTTTGTTTTTTGCTTTCCCAAGTGACTGCTGCTCCTCCCAAGAGAAATGCGAATCGACTGGTCTCTTCCAAGGGTTTACGAAAATTCTATAAGTCATTGAAAAGCTGAATTAATGCTGAGCAATTTCAAAAAAATGTTCAAAAATGGATCATTATTTAAGGGTTTACAGCTTTACAGGTTTAATTCACTGAAAAAAAGTGAACGATTTTTGAAAAATTGTGTTCAAAATTAAGGGATCACTGTGTTTTTGTTGAGCAGAGCTGGAGGCGTGAAAGTTTGTTGCTGAGAGTACAACTGTCACAAAAAACCTATAAAAAATAAACAAATACAAATATAATAATAATAATCAGTTAATAAAAAAATACTGTTTTCAGACGATTCAAGTTCAAGAGGACGGATTGAAATGATATGTACCATTTCTTTCTTTAAAACCTATATGCACCATCTTTTTTTTGTTAGTATGCTGAAAAAATTATTTCGCACAACAAATCGCAAAAAACAGGCTATTTTGACATTTTTGACTACATTTTTGAAAATTTCAACCCGAAGATGTAATCCGATCATGCTGGCCAACGAACTTGAACTTTCTTTTTGTGTCATTAACATTTTAAAATTTGTTTGAAGTTTCTAGCACAATTCTACGGACAGTTATCGTCTGGAATGACACATACATAGATACATATATACATACATACATATTACATACATACATACATACATACATAAAAAAATGCGTTAAACTTCAGAATAGTTGTACTTAAAAAAACACAGTGATTCCTTAATTTTGAACACAATTTTTCAAAAATCGCTTACTTTTTTTCAGTGTACCTATACAATTTTTGTAAACCAGCAAGAGACCAGTTGGGCGACCATTTGTTTTTAGATGCGAAAATAGATTTTTTCACAAAATGTGTTCTTGGTTTACTTAAGACTGGACCATTCTATTGAGCTTGGATTTGTTTTAAACTCTTTCTCTGGTTTTCTATTTGGCGAAAAGTGAGAATTTGTCTCAGTGAACAGGTATTTTACGATCTGGCCACCACGAATCCGAAACTGAGTTTTTTCGACTGTGATTCCTTAATTTTTCACAGCAGTGTAGGTATCTAATTAAAAAAAAAAGAAAAGAAAAAAACTGCTCGATACTTTATTGCAGTTTGTATTGTACTCCTCTGATTGATGTGATGGAAGAAGGCCAATAGTTGGTCTAGAGTTAATGACCAGTTGATAAAAAATCAGCTATTTACAATTTTTCAATAATTTATATTGGCTATTGTTTCAATATGTGAAATATCTAGTGCGATTTGTCTCATTTAGGTGAATACTTTTTGGTATTGGATGCCAAAATTCATTAAAGTGCGTTATTCGCAATAATGTTGAGGGTAGAACAACATGTAATGACGGATACTTACCTATTGTAAATAAAACTGCCTAGTGCAGAGGAAACTACTTCATAGGGAACGTTGAGCTCAACTATTAGTAGGTATATACTATATTATAAGCTGATTGTGAAATGTAGTGTTTTTCAGAACCTCTAAGGTCTTTGCAAACTGCATAATTCAAAATCGTCATTCTTTGCAAAATCATAACATTGCATAAAGTACTGAAATATATCTTTCAAATAAATGCAATCAGGCTGTTGTTGGCATTTCAAGTGTTATGTATATTGAATCACATGACTTGAGTTTTGAAACTCGTTGTTTTACTATGGATCATTTTAGGGCCAGGAAATGGAACCTCGTTGTTCCCAAGGTCAGATGACAAACCGGGATTCCAAGTCAGTATGGACAAGTACTTGAGGGGTCTTTAATTGCTTTCAAATCTAACTTGACTAAATAAAAAGATTCTTCAATTGCAATGACATAAAATGTCTGTAAACTATGTCCATTATGTTCAAATTCAAGGTGGCTGAGAAATTCTTCATTAATGATACACTCATGTAAGTCAAAGGTGTCTGGTTGTGAGTTCTTGTAAGATGACAGTCGAGATAATATGTTTCAGTCAGACGGTTTCATACCCATTGTTTCGATCATCTGTGGAGTATTTGCAAGACTTTGTTTGTGGCAAACTTGATAGCTTCAGGCTTGATACTAATATCAAGAATAGCCATGTGCAGCCCTCTCTTGTAAAATGTAGATGTGTGTCCATACTGTCAGATTGGAAATTTGGAACCAAATCTGTCCTTGGAACTGTATCAAAACCATTCCTGGTTACCTACTCTTTGTGGGGCATAGCTGAAGGGGGATTCGTACTTCCATGCATTTACCCATTCGAGTTTCAATCTATCCAATTTTTGTTCTTGATGGTTTAACCATGGAGGTTTTTGTCCTTGTATTATTCGTCATTATCAAACCAAATCCAATTACCGAAGAGCTGTTCTGCACTTTCTCCAAAGCATTCTCAACTCGTACTTACTTAACATTCCCCTTCTGATGTGGCTGCTTTTTCCAACCTGTTCCTCTTACAGAACTCACCCAAAAATGTAGGTGCCTACTTTTCTGGGATCTGCTTCACCTGTGATCCTATTTGAAGAAGGCGTGACCCTTTCAACCTCTTCTCTTCTATTACTTATAGTGATAATAGAAATTTTATTTCCGTGCACACTTTTGTATACATGTACTGTTTTAGACAACAAGGTAAGTACAAATAGCTGAGATTTATGACTGATTCATTTGTACTGATATATATTGTATTTCTAACAGATTAATAAAGAAAATCGAAAATATCAATTTCAAATTTTTAATATATGTGTCCACATTATATGCCTATGTAAACTGCACCCAGTTCACAATTTATTGTAACCGTAATTTACTAAACTTGAAAGTCCGATTTCAAGGCTCGATTCCTACATAAAAAAGGAAGTTAGGATCTGCAATTAGTGCAATAGTGAGGTTCCACCTCTCAGAATTTCAGATCAATATATTTAATAAAACTATTCTTATCATCTACAAAGTTTGCAAAAAAACCTAAGGAAGTCCTTAGGAATAAACATAAAATAAGTTGTTCTTCGCTTGTGCTGTTGCAATTTGCTGGTGAAAATTAACTACGTCTGGGCACTCATCTTAGGCGAGGTTCACAATTTTAGGCATTCTACTCACGGGCCTAGGTTATTGGTCTGTGGAAAATGGTAGGTAGGTATCCAAAAAAGCTGCCTTGAGCGAGATCCAGGATGAGAGACTGCAAAGTTGACCAATGCGAGTTGTGAAGGGGAATCAAATCACCCCAAGACCAGCTTTGGAAAGTAGGTATACCACATTGCTCATACGTCTTCAAACTCACATTTCTTATTCAGAATACCAAAATCAATTAAATCATAAGGATTATCCAATGTTTAAGCAATGAAGCACAAGAACTTGCAATGTATACTCTTAGTAAGATTAACGAGGTAGGTGTGGTGAATTTACCACCCAAAAAGACACCAGAAATGTCTTTAACAATCAAAGATGATGGGACACCGCAGATCCAGCACTCAGAGCTACAAAACAGGAGCTCTCTAGCGGCAAGGCAGGGAAGTAAGCTCACCCATGGAAGCAGAAGGGGTGCAGCCATCCGAAGTCGTCCTCATTGTCCCAGACTCACTAACATCAAAACGGGAAAAACAACTTCCCCAAAGGAAGATTGTCAAAGATCTTATACGATCAAATAAGATCAGTATAATCAACGAAACGGGAGAACAGTATTCTCGCTTTCGATACCACCCGTTTGACCCTGGCTTGGGGGTAAAACCCAAGAGCACCCTAGTGGCGGGCAGGGGGAACTCTCAAGTTCCCCCCGCAAAACATAAGCAGTGCTCGGCCACTCCTACTTTTATTACAGAGTTCAACTCTGACACGCAAACCCAAAGAGTATAATGAGCTACATGTGGCCATTCCCGAGTCACCCTCGACTCCAAAAGGGAGATAAATACGACTTTCCAAGCCCCTTTGAATTACTCACCTCCCAATCCACGCTTACTAATCACCAGCAGTGATTTAACTCCTCTGGTGAACAAGAAAGAAGGATTAGCTATTTAGCTATTTTATTGAGAACTTCTAGAACTTCATTACAGACAACAATTTGTGGTCTATAGCAATTACGCTATTTATTGAGATCTTCCAGACCTTCAAATAAGTGTCAGGTCCGGCCTTTTTGCTCGGCCGCGTGACCTCCCTATAAAGCCCTCGTACAAAGCCAAGGCCCTAGGCGGGAACGGATTTTGCTACCCCGCTCTGGACCAGTAAGCCCTTGCCACCGGGTTACACTAGGTAACCGCCCGAGAGGTTCGAGGCCAGGTAACCCTCAAGAAGGTGCATTCACCGGGTTACCTAGTGCAAGGATCCTGGGCTCGTAGGAAGCTTCACTTCCTCGTCCGGTCGAACCCGCAGTGCGACCCCGTGTTCAACTCCTAACACCCTGGTCTGCACAATCAAATAGTCCTTATCAGGACTAAGAGTCCTTTCAACAATCCCCTACAGGATTACAGGACCTCCACCATCCGGGGACAACACCCGGATGATCATGCCCCGAATTTGGTTCCCACAGAACCAAACTTACACTGTCCTCATCAGGACATGTTATCGGGTCCAAACTTCCCTCTCGGGATATCTACTCAGAATTTAACACATTTAAATTCGCCCTGTAGGACAGACCCGCATAACCGGATCATGTATCCACTACAAACGGTGACCCCATATCTTTGTACACAGAATACAAAGCAAAATCAAACAACAAATCCACTACAGTAGGTATTTGTAATTTGGACTCTACACAATTAATGCATACTCCAAGATTAGGAAAACCCACTGTTTTGTTTAACAAAGCCCAAAACTCGCTTTGCTCTAGCTGAAGTAATGTTCTGACAAAGTTTATTAAGGTTCGATCTGCACCCTCAAATCTCGCAGTGAAAACAACTGTGGTTACCAGCTTCAATTATATAGTCCTGGAGAACGGTGGAACCGGAACACCGGATCGGTGGTGTTGGGAACGGTGGAACATTGAACATTTTACAAGGTTCAGACCTGCACGCTCAAACAGTCAGACCGAGTTTCAATTTCACAATATATTTTGATGTCTTCCACAAATACTAGGAACAGGACTCCATCAAGGACCACACAATTGTTCACAGAGATGTGATCTTGTGGAAGATGTCTTGATGTAACGCCTTTCATACAAACCATAATAGTACGAAGTAACCAGTTATCAAGAGCTCACCAACACCCAAAGAACTGAACACTGGCAAAATTATCCAATAAGAGAGACGATTGAACCCCTTTGAGAAGCCAGTAGAGGTAAGTTGAACTTTGTGCCACTCCCCAAAAGTCTAAAGGGTGAAATCCTGGACACCAGTAAGTTGGAAGTCGTTGGCTACCCACGCATTTAGCCACATGCTGTTTGGGTAAAATATATTATAGAAAGAACGGTATCAGCAACTAAGTACCTACCTAGTTTTTTTCTAACTGGGAAAGGTTGAAATTGAACAGCTTGGCAGGTATCGTTCAATGTCCGATTTATCACCACTTTTATGGACATAGGATGCTTTCCAGGGGATTAGGAAGGACCCAATAGATAGGGATCTATTGTACAAAGCACTTGCAGAGGTTTTGTAATCGTACCCCCACACAAAAAGGGACTCTTCCGAAAAAGCTCAGTATTCATGAGACTGAAAAACAACAATAGCGCTTTCTTACTGCTGATGTTTAAGTGACTATAGCTACAGCAACTACTTTTTTCTTCTTGTAGATATCAGACTGGAGCATGTTAGAAGATGAAAACCCAAAAATGCAGTTTTGAAGAAGTGTTACTTTTCTAGCAGGGATGAAGAAAAAATGTACGGGTCAAAATTATTGCATGCAAAATATAATAGTGATACGTAGATACCTTTATAGTAGTGTGCGTGTGGAATGTGATATACATGCTAACATACGAAATGGAAATAGGGATATACCTAAATCATATTTGGGCATCCACACACCCTACTGTCATACCATTAATCCAAAGGCATTCACCATCTATGGCAATACTAATACAGCGGTTCCCAACCTTTTTAGCTTGGGGGTCCAATATTCCACTTTTCAGGCTCGACCTTCCTTCAGGGGTACTCCAGGGGAAGAAGTATATGGGAAGTGTTGCACTCTACTGGCGTTATGTGGAAAATGAGTGGGAGAACCCACCAGCTAAGTGATCTGGGTGCCTTATTTCATATATGGAAATATTCGTTTATTTACTGTTCCCGATGTGGCCAAGCTGGTGTTTCACAGCCCCATGTAAATTTTAAATGTTCCCAGGGGTTACAAATGGTAATTACCTATATAGTTCAAAGAAAAAGTAAGTAATGGGTCCTAACAGTGACCTACACTAATACTACCTAAAAAGCTTGGTTCCCTATTAATTGGATGAAACAATTTTGAATTTTTCTGGCTTTTTTTTTTTTTTTTTTTTTTTTTTTTTTTTTTTTTTTTTTTTTTTTTGTACAAGTCGTTAAATTTTGCAAGACCAAAAAAAAAAAAAAAAAGCCATCACTCCAAAACTCATCATATTCCTTTTACAGAAAAATGAGAGTTAGAGATAAGCAAAACAAGTCTTGATATGTGCCAATAAATTGCAAGTAACGTTAGGGAATAGCCTGGACTGGGATCTGATTATCAGTTATCTTAATTACCTACCTTATTTTACAATATTTTATATTACAATATTGAATAGGTACTTGATGGTAACTTATAATCTTACAGAATAATGACTTAAATGTTGCAAAGATAAAAAAAAGAACTTGAAATGTTAAAATTCAAATTTATTTAACAAAATGTTTATTCATACAATTTTCCCATGTAAAATAATATGCGCCTAATTTGTTGGCCACTCGGCTACTGATGGCTCTGAGCTGTAAGGAAATCGAAGAGATTGGAACTACTCACATCGTCAGGACAAGCACACCAAGCAAAGCCACTCGTCCGAGTGAGACAATTCTTGTCCCCAGGGATGAATTATTGTTAACATTATAAATGTTATGATCAATTTTACGGTAAGAATTTGAAGAAAGGCTTAACGTGATATACTAAAAATAAAATTTTATGAACACACTCAAAGGTATGAAAAACTGAATATTTTTAAATAATGTGTTTACGAGACTGTGGATTTCGGAGCATTGACTAGTTTTAGAACTCAATGGTATTAACAAAAGAGAAGAACATAAATGAATTTTTTTGTTCGCATTAAGCTTGACCATGAATTTGTTACAAGGACAAGATGAGGACTTGTTGGAATGAATAGAATAATGTCGTAAGGATAGAGTGAGATGCTGAAGGTTCAGCAGTGATAGGTAGTGTTGGGATTTTTCACCCAGGTTGAGCTTAGTAGATATCTGGCCGATCAAGTCAGGCAGAGTCTCCCCCAAATTTTAGATTTCTGGCTGATCAAGTCAGGCAGTGCCTCACCCAATAAGGGTTTCATACGTGGTTCCCGACGCACAAGAACCTAAGTCATGAACGCATAGTCACGTGATTACTTGCCATTCAGGAGTGAGATGGAAGAGGGAAAACTCCACTCATCCTATACTGACGTTATGTCGTCTCTTGTACTCTGAAGGCTCGAGATGAACACCAAAATTATAAAGGATGGAAATGCTCTGTACTACCAAATCAAGGCATATGGCCCGGGATCTAGGGAACAGCGTTCAGTGTAAACCCAGGTCCCGAAACATGTGGCTGTATGCAATGATTAATAACATAGCAAAGGGACTGAACAGGCACTACCCCAACTTTGTCCGTTAGCGAATACAGGGAAGGATATAGCAGGTTTATAATAGGTAAGTCAAAATCATTGTTTAAGATCGTAATGGTCAATGAAGAAAAATATATTTCAAGTTGATTGTTCATCATCAGATTCTGACTCGTCCTCAAAGAATTGAGGTAACAGTGTGATATCTTCGGAAATTTTTCGTATACGTTCATGAGGATATTTTACTAGAATATAAAAATTCAAATTTTTTTAAATATACCTATCATGTGACAAAATTTCAATGACTTTATATAGACCATTGAATTTTGGTGGTCTTTTGTGAGGACCTAGGCTCGACTTGTCTCACACAGAGGTCTCCAATTGATGAGATTTTCACTGGGGCACCTTTACCAATAAAACGTTTCCTTTCATAGTCCGCACTATGGTCAATATTTACTTTTGCATCTGTTCGAATTCGGGATAAATCGGAACGTTCTGATGGACAAATGGTTTGATCTACTGTCATTAAGTTAGGTAAACGAGGCTTATGTCCAGTAAGTAACTCGATAGGAGATACTCCAGTTATCCTATTTACAGTGGAGTTCATGACTAATTGAATATGAGGAGTTAATTGATGAATGGTCCGTTTTTAAACATATTGTGCATTTTTTTGTAACTAAATTAGTAATACTTTTCATGTAGGTACCTATCGTTCTACTTGGGAATTTTCTCGAGGCGCACCAGTAGCAATAATGTGCGTCTTTATACTTTGTTTTTCACAGTAATCCACGAAGGATGTTGCCGTGAAAGAAGTACCTTGATCATAAATTAAACGAGCAGGAGCTACGAAAAATTGAATCAATTCAGACAGTGCATAGATTGTGGATTTCATAGTTAGGTTACGACTATGGTGCAAATGAACATATTTAGTAAAATAACAAATTGAGACAATATAATAGTCAGCTGGGCTATTTTGTCCACTCAACTTACCTGTTACGTCAATGTGAACAGTATCAAATGGTATATCAGCTTTTGGTATAGGGTACAACTTAATTTGTTGCTTTCCGGAGGGTGCTTTAGTAATTTTGCAAGTTACACAACGTTCTATAAATCTTTAAACAAATGTATGCATGTGGTGGAACCAGAACTTTTCTAAAATGTTGTCCATGGTCTTGGGATTACCTTGGTGTAAAATCGCTTCATGCACAGAATTTGTAACTATCCAACGATAGTGTTTAGGAACTATTGGAGCCTTACTATTCTTCTTATTATATTGAAATTTTTTGAATAGAATTCCTTCTTAGAGTTCATAAGTACAGGCTGAATCGTGAGGTAAAGAGTAATTTTCAATAATAAGGGCGCCAACAAAATTGAACCTTGGTTGATGTAAGGTCATACGAAGGAGCACATAAGATCGCAAAGTCCTTAACAAAATTTCTAAAATAGGAGCATAGACCTAGCAGAGATCTAAGAGCTGTCTTATTCTTGGGAAGGGGTAAAGTGGATAAAGCTACTATCCTATCATTGTAGGGTTTGATTGTCCCTTTTTTTTCCATATATCCCAAATATACTACCATGTTTTAAGGAACTGGCATTTATCTGGGTTCTACGAGATAAAACTTGAAGGACAATTTCCAATCGGGAAAAATGCCTCTTCCTAGGTCGTAGCCATAATCAAAAGGTCGACCAAGTATGCAAGGGACCAGGAAGTTCCTAGATCACCTAGGGCTGTTGCAATAGCATGCTGGTAGCATGCAGGGACGTTACGGACACCAAAAGGCATTCTACGCCATTGAAAATGAGAATCCGGCATTGAGAACACAAGGATTTGGCTGGTTTGCTCATCACACAGAATCGCGTAAAATCCTGATGCGCAATCCAGACTAACAAAATATTTTTGTCCTGCTAACCTAGCTAATCTTTTCAATTATCCCTGCATTTAATAATTCCTGCAATAGTTTCCTACCAGGGGCGGCCGGTGAGAGAGGGCATCGGGACATTGCCCCAGTACTTTTGGGAAGAAAGTAACAAACTAGAATGAAGCCTTTACAAGCAACTCATTGTTTCAAATTAGAATGGAAAGGGCAGTGTTTAGTGGAAGGTGGATGCTAGAAGGAATAGGTTTATGCCAAGGATCCATCTCCAACAACAAAATACATAGATTGTGATATCAACCTATCAAGAGAGAAATTTCATACATTCAGGTTAGACTGTGAAGGGGTAAGTACAGGGAAATAAAAGGCAAGGAATGGGAAATAAAGGAAAAGGAACGGGAAAGAAAGGCCATAAAGGGATATTTCTTATGATATTCGGGGCCTTGCCCCAGACAGTGTTTCCACTTTTCTAAAGACCATAGAATGAAATTTATGTCAAGAGTGGTTTCCGCTAGAGGAGTTTCGGTTTATTCCTTTACCCAAACTGATTCTCTTCTGGTCATTCCATGGTTCAAGGAGGGGAACCACTTCTAGTTTCATGCCTTCTTTTACTCTGTGATATCTTACCTATCATCCATGCTAAGAGTTCTCTTTGCTCCATGGTAGTGGAAAACTAAAGTGTAAGAAGTAAGATCATGGTTCAGCTCGTAGGTTATATGTTACATCCCTCCTTTCTATTCTATAACCTAGAATCCTATTATTTATTCTGCTTTTTTAAGTGTAAAAATGTGTTAATATTTCTCTAATACATTCCCAGTGCCTATACTATGCTCGTCTTACCTTTGAATAAGGATAGGTATTGTTCAACAACAGTACCTGGTGCTTAATCCTGATGGAATAAGGACGATTTGGGACTTGAGATAAGTATCCTTCACATTTTATTCCAAATTTTCATATGTACACACACACACACACACTCTCACACACACACACACACACACACACACACACACATATATATATATATATATATATATATATATATATATATATATATATAAACTTTATTTTTACTTACATTATTGGAACTTGGTAGAAATGTTTCCACCCGAGTCAAACACTGTGGCAAATTTGCAATCAAAATCCATCGTATTTATGAAGAGAGGGTGTTCATTAAAAGTTTGGGGAGAGACACCCCCCACTTGAAATTAACACAAGTTGCAAAAAACGGGAAGGGAACTCGTAAATTCAACCCTGAAGTTTATAGCAAATACGAATGGATCACTGGGTACTCTAGAAAGAATGCTCAGTTTTGTTTTCCTTGCTTGATATTAGGTGGAGATGGGTTGTGGAATTAGTATGGCGTGACTAATATAAAACATCTGACAGATCGGATTAAATCTCACGAATCTAATAAAAAAACATATCAATTACATCACAGAATTAGCTTTGATTGGCTGAGCTAACATAGCTATTCAGTTAGATTCAGCTCTTCAACTTGCTATCAAGAAACACAATGAGCGAGTTGACAGAAATCGATGTATACCTACTTTCTGAAATTATAGATCACATCAAGTTTTGTGGTCTTTATGAAGTAGGAGTAAGACCACGATGAGAGGGATAGTTCATTGAACCGAGGAATTTTTCTGGGCTTAGTAACAAAATCAGCCTAAACTGAAGACATTTTGAGGTCACATTGGAAAAGAGCTACAGTGTTTAAAGGAACCTCCAAAAGCATACAGAATGAGTAACGAAAACATCTCAAACCAATATTTTCAGTAGAGCATTGATCATTCTGGATATGTTGCATTAAATAACAAGGTTTACCATCTACCGAATCATGCAGAGCAGCAGTGAACTCAGCGGATGAGCCGGGCTTTGGAGCAGTTGGTGTTGCTTGGTGCACCATAACAACTGTTGCCTGACAAAGTCAAGTTCAGTAGCAGTGCGGGCGACCTCCCAGCTCGAGCCCGTAAGGGCAAGCAGACGCTGGTCGCGTAAGGATGGGATGCTGGCCGAAAGGGAGACAATACCAAGCCCACGAGCCTTGACCAGAGTATGGATGCAGGCACTTGGGACACCTGGTGGGAAGCCTAGCCAAGAGCGTACAGCAGAGTGAACTTCACGATCCAACTCAAGAAGCCTTGCGTATAAAACATAGAACAACATATTCAAGGGAACCAAAACTCTGAAAACGAGTTAAACAAAAATCAAATAACCCTCAAACGAGCAAAAAAAAAAAAAGAGGAGCTCCTCCTAGGAAAACATGTAATGAAGTACAAATGACCTCGAACCCAGCAGAACGGCACTTCCCGAAAAACTACCCCTAAACCTCTCCACCCCACAACCTGATAACCTCACAAAACGAACCTCTGCACCTCTCATTCATGGAGTTTCCAGGATGCACGGATTACAATTAGGATTGGAATGGATGCTAGAAACTAATCACTGGGGGGGGACTATGACAACTGGATAGCCAGCTTACGGCTTACAGCTCGTCAGTTACGGGATCAACAACAGAGTTGAATCGGAGATGCGAGGGGTAGAAGATGGACGCGTTGGGCCCCAGCGGGCCCCCCCAGACAATTGCCTCCTGACGCTCTGCCATCAAGGTACGATTTTAATCTCATCAGTCTAATTACGCATGTACGATTTGTCATATTCATTCTAGATACCTACCTATTTGATTATCCTCTCTTGCGAATTCCTCTGACTGATCCTCTATCCAAAATTCCTGCGTTGTTTTTTCTATTTGAACTGTAAAATCAACTCTTGATAAAATCCTCTCAAGGTTAGTTAGAATGTCCAGTAGAATCTTTGTAGCAACACTCAGTCTTTGAATAAACCATCAAGGTAGTCCTTTTAAATCTGTGTACCTATTTTGTCACCTTATTCCTGAATATTAACAAAACAATATATATATATCCACATATAGTTGGGGGAGTATTCACACAACAAAAATCAGGATAACAGGCCTTCGGCCTGTTACAATATATATATGAAAAAGCGTTAAACTTTGGGATTCGTTTCAGAAGAATGTCTCTAAACGGATTTCAATGAAGGAAATTTTCGAAAATTTTTATTTCAAAATTTTTTGAGCCATTGCAATAGTTTCATTTTTTACGAAAATTCGCTAAAAGTTAAACTTTTCGCCAATGGAATATGGAATATAAACGCATGAACGCTCAATATGAAGTGGTTTATTTGGGAAAACGGTCGACCTGAAATACACCCAAGTACAACGTATAGTTCGAGCTAAAGGTGCTACGTATACATACTAGTAGGTACTCATCAGAGTTGCCAGGTATCCTGTTTCGGTCCGGACACTCTGCTGCTAATCACATTGCTAATCAATAATAATTTTTGATGCTTGATAATTAAGGATATTTGGTGTTTTAATGAGTATTTTTAGTCTGCTCACCATTCTAGTGTCCGGTTTTTTGCTCCATACCACCTTGCAACCGTGCTCCTTATGCCCGTAAAAATAGATAGGAAATATTGGGGAAAATGTTTTTTTCTCTCAATATTATCTATTCTTACTGCCCATCACTCAAAAAATGTTCATCTATAAAATGTGCGTTCCTAATCAACCCACCGATTGTTGAGGAAGCTGACGGTTTATTATGAGGTGTAGTATTGAACAGAGGACTATGAAAATCAGTCAACTCCTCTAAAATTGATACTAAAAATTGTAACCTTTAAACTTATACTTCGATACGTAGGCTTTATTCATTTGAGGGAAACTGAAAAAGGCTTATAACAAATAGAAATGCCAGCATAGTCGAGTTATCTATTCTACCATCTGGAAATCTATTCATGATCTGGAAATTAAAATATCAAAATAAGCTTTGTGTATATTCCTTGGTATTTTTAATACTACGGAATATTTTTTGGAGCTCCTTCAGAGCTACAGTCATTTTTCAAGTTGATTATGCAATTTAGAGAACTCGTGTTGACTGATGACACCATTACTAAACTGACATCGTTAATCTTTCTAGCGTCAGGGTTGGTGGCATCCCCGCTCTCATCTTGACCCTCTTCTCACAGTTCAGCATTAAGTACCGTCGAATATCAACGAAGGATATTACGACTATTTACCAATGGGAGAGCCGACACGTTCTCGGCAGCTTTGAAACTCAGCGTCAAGGAGTAGAACCAAAGCAAGAATATGCCCCAGCAACACAAACTGGTCGGAGCGTCGTCGTCATTGGTATACAAATGTGAGTAAATGCAATAAGATTGTGTCTGAGATAACCAAATATAAATTAGCATGTGATTATGTACATATGGGTTCAATAATTTATACTATAAGCAAAACTTTTTAGTGAGTAATTGCATGCATTACAGGGACGTCCCTATGAATGGATTTTATATTATTTTGGTGAGACATGAAATAAAAGAAAAAACAAAAATATCATGACTTCTCGGACTCCCCCCCCCCCCTCACCACCCGTTAACTCCCTCCACCGACCATGAATTTCTATCATAAGTATGAAATTTGAAACTCTTGATATATCTTCCAAAACTATACCTATCGAATTCTTTATAGAACAAAATAAGAATCACGAAAATGGTTCGGGATTTGTAGCTTGGTCAGTGCCTGAAAAAATCGTTAATTATTCCCTCCAACCCCCACCACGACAGTAAATCCGGAATGCCCATCGTTTGTAGCACAAGTAGACTAAAATTGGAATCGAACCAAATAAATCACGAAAATTGGTTGAGGATTGTAGCCTGAGCGACATAGATGAAATTTGTAAAAAAAAAAAAAAAAAACACGTTTTTTCGGCTTTAACTCCTCTTTTCCCCCTCTTCCGTCACGGAATTCAAAATTCAAGGTTTTTTTTTTTTTTTTTTTTTTTTTTTTTTTTTTTTTTTTTTTTTTTTTTTTTTTTTTTTTTTTTTTTTACGTAGGCAGGTGAGGAAATCTTTAAGATCCTAAGGTGGTAATCGGATCTCGTGAGATACCCAAGAGGGACCGCACTCCGGGTTATGTGGGATTCAAACCCACTAAAACCTCACCTTCCTTTTCCCACGTTGGAACTCAGCCTGGAACTGTTTAACACATTACTTCAGGCCGAAAGGCGAATTCAAGGTTTGTGGCACAAGTAGACTAAAATTGGGATCGAACAAAGAAAGAATCTCGAATATTGGTTGAGAATTGTGGCCTGGGCAGCGCCAACAAAATTTGTCGCACACACACGCAAGCACCCTCACACGCGCACACACACACACGCAGACATACGCCTATGATTTTTTTCACGGATCCGGTCTTAGAATGGTCTGAAACGGATTTGAAACGGAAAATGAACTATTGCAATGGCTCGGAAAATTTGAAAATCAAAATTTTGAAGATTTTCTTTATTGAAATCCGTTTTGAGGCATTCTGAAACAAATACTAGAGTTAAAAAATTGTTCATATATATATATATATATATATACATATGTGTGTGTGTGTGTTTTTTTTTTTTTTTTTTTTTTTTTTTTTTTTTTTTTTTTTTAGTTTTCCTGGCCTAAGTAACCCTTAAGCCAGGGATTTTATTCCGCCTGCTCCCAATTTTGATTACAGGCGTTGAATTACAAAACATTTAAATCACTGCTAATACGGTAAGTACATAGTTACAAATAACTCAAGAACGTACTGGTTCCAAGTGCAATACATAATATAGTTTCAAACACTTATCAAGGTATTAATATTATTATAATTGGACTAATAATGCTTCAGAATAGAGAGAAATCCATGGAGTTAATAAAAATTAAAAAGTCTTCCAGATGCTTTTGCACCAACACTTCATAAGACACTGGCCATCCAGACGCACACAATGTCACTTTCCTAATCAGTCTAGCTCTCTCAGCTTCAAACATAGGGCAGCAGAAAACAAGGTGATCCCAGGTTTGTGGAACTCGTTCTGAGCAATCACATAGGTTATTTTCTTTCAAACCAAACCGATGAAGGTACGCCCTATTCTTCCCATGGGCAGTCATGGCTTGGGTAACCTTGTACGATAGACGAAGGTTGATCTTCAATCGTTGATGTATTGTGGGGAAAAACTTCTTTGTGTGCTGAGCTGTTTCGGTATTATCACACCATATATGGTTCCACGAAGCCAAGGTTTCCTCTCTCAGTTTCCGTCTAATTGCTGATCGTGGTAGAGAGCTGAAGGCTTCCAGCAATAATGGGTCGCCAGCCGCCTCCTTTGCAAGTCTATCAGCTGCCTCATTCCCAGTGATCCCAACGTGAGCCTTAACCAATGAAATGCCGACCTTCCATGTACTTCGTAGTTGTCGTATTGCGGATCGAATTTGCTCAACTATGGGTAAGTGATTATCCTGGTCTTGCAGCATGGAAATCGATACCGCACTATCTGTCCATGTACAGGCACTTCTCAGCTCATTATCAATCGATTGAGTCAGCAACCAATTCACTGCTTCGGCTATAGCAAATATTTCTGCTTGGTAATGAACCGGCTCTTCTGCGTAGGAATTGAAAATTACAATACCGCAGCCAACCCCAGCCTCATCCCGGCTCCCATCAGTGTAGATCCTTAGGAATGGCGTGAAGTCAGCATCCTCATGAGTCCCCACATCGATAATCATGGATGGATGTGGCCAAAGCTCTGGCCCCACTGCCAAATCCACCAAACTGCCTTCAAAACTTCTGTCAACTCTAACTGCTTTGTAGTATTTGGCCTCCTCCTTAATCCTGAGATCCAAAGGTTCCTGCCCAGCCAGCACCCAGCACGCCTGAAAAGATATAGTTCTGTATCCTCTTATTACCCTCAACAACATTAGTCTCTGAACTCGCCTGAAACAAGTGATGTTCTTCTTCAGACATAATGCTTCATGCCAGACTGGAGCTCCGTACAGCAACATTGGTAACACAGCACCTTCATAAATAGTGCCAAGTGCCCTACTGCCCAAACCCCAATAAACCCTAGCAGAACGGGCCAACTTGTGTATTAGCTGCCGCACCTTAGTAGTGACATATACATTTGTGTGTGTGTGTGTGTGTTGTGTGTGTGTGTGTGTGTTGTGTGTGTGTGTGTGTATATGTGTGTGTGTGTGTGTGTGTGTGTGTGTGTGTGTGTGTGTGTGTGTGTGTGTGTGTGTGTGTGTGTGTGTGTGTGTGTGTGTGTGTGTGTGTGTGTGTGTGGGGGGGGGGGGGTTGCTGGGGTAGGGTAACTGTTGGTGTTTTTATCTCTTCGGAGCTCCTTCAAATCCCTACCCAAGTCATGGTCATACGTCCCCGTCGTGCAACCCGGGCGCCCTCTGGGTGAACAGAGGGTGGCAAAATGACCCGCTGGCGATTAGGGGGGAGGCTCGTGTCAACGGGTCTCCCGACCCTTCTTACTGTGTCTCCCCCGTTATGGACAGCGAAAATAATGAGCCTCATAACCCCCGCATGCCCATTGGCACACGGGGTCTTAGGGGAGGCGCTTGGGGGCGCTCCAGGCAGGGGCGTCGGCCATCCTCTCCCTCATCATCTTCATCCTATCCCTCCTCCTCTTCCACAGCCCCAATTAATGCCCACCAATGTGCCCATTGTGAAAGAGCCTTTAGCACCAAGCGTGGCCTTGGGGCCCACGTCTGGCAGAAGCATCCTGTAGAGGCCAACGCAGCAATTAGTATAGAGCGAGACCGGCCCAGGTATGCTTCTGAGGATTTGCAGCAAAGGGCAGCAGAGGAGGCAGAGGCTGTGCGCAATGGGGTACGCCGAATCAATGTTTATTTGCAGCAACGTTTTCCCATGCGCACGCTTTCTGCCATTCAATCTCTTCGCCCGAGGCTCTACAAGCAGCTTGTCCAGGATGCAATCCTGGCAAATAGCAGTGGGGCCTCTCCCCCATCTCCGGCAGACGTGGGACAACAGCCCGCCATTCAGCAATCCTCCCCCGTGACCTCCGGTCTTCTTTCAGACTTGAAGACTGAAGTATTGAGGCTCGGGGAGCAGGTAGGCAGTATTGTTGGTTATGAGAGTGCCTACCTGCAGGATCTGGCGAGGCGGGCTGTTGAGGGGCCAAATGGCTTGGAGGACGAGGTCGCGGCCTATGTGCAGAGGATCTTCCCGCAGGTTGAGGAAGCGACCGTGGCGAGGCACCAGGGAGAAGTTCCCCCTAATGTGGTGCCTCGTGGAGGTCGCAGAGCAGCTAAGCAAGCGAGGAGGCGGGAATATCAGCGTGTCCAGAGATTGTGGAGGAAGCATCCGGCTCGTGCAGCTGCGGAGGTACTGGAGGGAGCTGGGGAAGAACAAGTAATGCCCCCCCTCCAGGAGTTTGTGGATTACTGGGAGCCACTTATGAGTGCTCCCAGCCACAACTCTGGTGAGCCAGTGGTACCCCCAGCTTCCACCAGGGACTCCTTACGCAGCATCATGTGCACACCGGTGCTTCATGACAAGGCATATAAGTGCCGTGTCAAAAACTCCACTTCTGCTGGACCCGATGGTATTTCCGCCCGACGCTGGAATCAAGCTCCAAAGAATGTTAGGCTGCTCATCCTCAACCTGTTGCTACTATCTGGAAGACCCCCGAAAGCGTTGACCCGTGCCCGGACAGTTTTCATCCCAAAGAAAGGGGGAAGTGGGCCTGGAGGCTACCGTCCAATTTCTATTTCGTCGGTGGTCTTCCGCCACTTCCAAAAGGTTCTGGCATCTCGCCTCCAAGTGGCTGGTGTCATAGGTGACGTCCAGAGAGCATTTCGGCCAGCGGATGGCACAGCGGAGAATCTAACAGTTCTCCAAACTGTCATTTCGCTGGCCCGTATCAAGAAACGGCAGCTCCATCTTGCCGCTCTGGACGTCGCTAAGGCCTTTGACACAGTTAGCCACTTTGCCCTGACCGATTGTCTTCGTGGTGTCGGGGGACCTGCTCGTTTAATTGCGTATGTTGCCTGTCTGTACCACGAAGGCGTGACGGTCCTCGAGGCACGAGGTGAGATGTCAGGGGCTGTTGTTATTGGGCGCGGGGTACGCCAGAGGGATCCTCTGTCGCCACTCCTCTTCAACCTGGTCGTGGATACGGCCTTGGGTAAGCTGCCAGCTGAAATAGGGTTTGATCTCGCCCCTGGGGTGCGAGTAGGTGCGTTGGCTTTTGCTGATGATGTCATCCTACTCGCAGAAACCCGTGAGGGCTTGCAGATCTCCCTCAACGCATTTGCTGAGCAGCTAGCCAGGTGTGGTTTGGTGGTCAACCCAGCTAAGTGTGGGTCGGTCTCCTTGGTCCCGTCGGGTCGCCAGCATAAGGTGAAGGTAGTGGATGAGGAGTGTTTTGTCTTAGGACAAACTTCCATCCCTGCCCGATCCGTGTTGGAGGTCTGGCGGTACCTTGGGGTCGACTTCATGGGTGTGGCCACTATAGCCGCAAGCCGTGTGGACCTTGGTGGAGCATTAGCTCGTGTCACCAAGGCTCCATTGAAGCCACAGCAGAAGCTGCGCCTCCTTCGCACGTACTTACTGCCAAAGCTAACTTATGGGCTGGTCTTTGGCAGGCTTACTGCGAGGAGGCTGCTTGAGTTAGACCGCGAAGTACGCTGTGCTGTGCGCTCTTGGCTAGGCTTTTCCACCTGGTGTCCCAAGTGCCTATATCCATGCACCGGTCAAGGCCGGTGGGCTTGGCATTGTCTCTCTCTCAGCCGCTATCCCATCTTTACACCGCCAGCGCCTGCTTGCCCTAAGGGGCTCTAGCTGGGAGGTCGCCCGCACTGCTGCTGACCTTGATTTTGTCAGGGAACAGTTCCTGTGGTGCGACCGAGCAACACCAACTGCTCCCAAACCCAGCTCATCTGCTGAGTTCGCTGCTGCTCTGCATGATTCAGTGGATGGTAAGGAACTCCGACAGTGCTCTGAATCCCCCATTTCTTCCCAGTGGGTGGAATGGGCTTCAGAGGGCATTGGGGCCCGCGACTATCGCCATTTTCACGCCATCCGGGTGGCTACCCTAGCCACCTCGGTGAGGTGTTCGAGGAGTAGTCGCGGGACAGTTGACACCCTTTGCCGTGCCTGTCGGGGTAAAAATGAGAACCTGTATCATGTGGTGCAGCAGTGTCCACGGACTCATGGTGGCCGCATTCTGCGTCATGATGCGGTTGCCAAGCAGATAGCAGGTGCTTTGTCATCCAGCGGCTGGGATGTGGAGAGAGAGAGACTGTACCATATGCCGAGTGACCGGGGCAAGAAGCCAGATATCGTTGCCATCAAGCCCGATGGGTCTGCCATAATCCTGGATGTCCAAGTTGTATCTGGCAGCATGGACATGGAGCAGACCTGGAGGGCTAAAATAAGTAAATATGATAGGAACGACCTGCGGCAAGCGATATCTGAGCTAAAAGGAGTGGCGCCTAATAACATCAAGGTCATGGCCGCGACTGTGTCATGGCGCGGGGTGTGGTGCGGGAAAAGTGCCATGGAGCTTCTCGAGTTGGGCATCTCGGCAGGAGTGCTCCGTGGTATCACCACCCGCGTCCTTCGGGGCTCTTACCTTAATTGGTGGTCATTCTATAGGGGCACTTCCTTTCATCCCTCTCTCCCTCCTCCATCTTCCTCAACTTCCCTAATCCCTAGAGCCGGCGTCGGGTAAACCTGGGCGTCCTCCCCACTTTTTAATTTAGTTTTTTCGTTTTTTTTCTTAATGGCGTGCCCCCTCCGTCTTTGAGGGGAGTTTTCTAAAAAAAAAAAAAAAAAAAAAAAATGTGTGTGTGTGTGTGTGTCGGGGTAAAAATGAGAATCTATATCATGTAGTGCAGCAGTGTCCTCGTACTCACGGTGGCCGCATTTTACGTCACGATGCGGTTGCCAAGCAGATAGCAGGTGCTTTGTCATCTAGCGGTTGGGATGTCGAAAGGGAGAGACTATACCACATGCCGAGTGACCGGGGCAAGAAGCCAGATATCGTTGCGATCAAGCCCGATGGGTCTGCCATAATCCTGGATGTCCAGGTTGTCAGTGGCAGCGTGGACATGGAGCAGACCTGGCGGGCTAAGAAAAGTAAATTTGATAGAAATGATCTGCGCCAAGCGATATCTGAGCTAAAATGAGTGGCACCTAATAACATCAAGGTCATTGCCGCGACCGTGTCATGGCGCGGGGTGTGGTGCGGGAAAAGCGCCATGGAGTTACTCGAGTTGGGCATCTCGGCAGGAGTACTCCGTGGTATCACCACCCGCGTCCTGAGGGGTTCTTACTTGAACTGGTGGTCATTTTATAGGGGCACTTCCTTTCATCCCATTATTCCTCCTCGTCCTACAACTTCCCTTATCCCTAGAGCCGGCGTCGGGTAAACCTGGGCGTCCTCCCCACTTTTTTATTTAAAAGGAGTGGCACCTAGTAACATCAAGGTCATGGCCGCGACCGTCTCATGGCGCGGGGTGTGGTGCGGGGAAAGTGCCACGGAGCTTCTCGAGTTGGGCATCTCGGCAGGAGTTCTCCGGGGTATCACCACCCGCGTCCTTTGGGGCTCTTATCTTAGTTGGTGGTCATTTTATAGGGGCACTTCCTTTCATCCCATTCTTCCTCCTCGTCCTGCAACTTCCCTTATCCCTAGAGCCGGCCTCGGGTAAACCTGGGCGTCCTCCCCACTTTTTTTATTTTATTTGTTTATTTTCCAATTTAATGGCGTGCCCCCTCCGTCTTTGAGGGGAGGTTTCTAAAAAAAAAAAAAAAAAAAAAAAAAAAAAAAAAAAATGTGTGTGTGTCATTCCAGACGATAATTCTCCTTAGAATTGAGATAAACATTCCATTATTGCGTCAAAAAATCTAGCTTTCCAAACGAAAGGATGAGTTCGTTGGCCACTACTTTTTGAGCACATTAAATTGGTCAAATATCAAAAAACGTGCTAAAAAAATCACTAATAATCACTAAAAACTTCTAAAAATCGTTAAATTTATATTTTTATCAAAATTTTAGTCGACAAAATATATCAACGATGAACTAGAACATCAAAAAATTGATTCACAAAATTACGGTGAAAAGTGTACTTAAATTTCATTAGTATTTGCTGAAAAATCTATTTAAAAAACTGAAAAATTGCTAAACACCCAAAATCTGTTTTCAATCGCAGAATATGATTTAGAACAAGTTTATTTTCCACAAAATCTGGAGTTAACAATTTCTTTGCACTCAAAGTCCTTAAATTTCAAAACAAAGTAACATTTAATCTCTTTTTTTCAAAGGTGTACTCAATTTTACTTTTACTTTACTAATTGGGGGAGGAAGTAATGTTTTAATGTTGAAAACATAGTTTTTCTCACTGAAATAATTCCGAAACCGACCCTACACTCGTATTTTCATAGAAGGTCATTTTTCAAGAAAACCCTCGATTTCATTGAAAAAACAATGTTTTTCAACATTAAAACACAGTTTTCTCCCCTAATTAGCAAAGTAAAATTAAATTATCTACAACGTTGGAAAGGTGAGATCACTGAGAAGTTTTTCGCGTCTCTGGGGGAAAAATCCGATAGAAGACTTAACGAGCTTCAGCGCTGTGAATTTTGACCGGTTTCTTAAGGTGTGTCACATTCCAACTTTCAGCCGCATTTTTCTCCCATTAAACCTACTTACAAAATTTTAAATTGGTATCAGGGTGGTAGGCAATTTAACGCTCCTTCCAACGGTGTACTAATTTTTTAATTTTCACAGCCATTTAAGGGAGGTTATGGTTATTTTAGTGATATAAGGTTGAAAACTCGAAAAAAATCTTTAAAGTAAAATTACTCCCAGAAAGAAGGGGTTCTCGAAAATTTTTTAAGAGGAACTTTTTGTTTCAAATTAGTTGTAGAATCGATTCCTTCTTTGTGCGACACCTGTCTCGGAGACACCCTGTATAGTCCAGTGATCTGCAGAAAGGGTACCTAAAACAGAAGCAATAAACTTTTTGTAAAATTTTGCAGCATTTCAACAAGTACCTATTCCATTTAAATTACCTCTTTAATATGAAATTTCAAAGATTATTAATCAACATTTCTCCTGTCCGTAAAGCTTGTTTTCAGATTAAATTGAATCCGAACCAAAATGTTCCAACACCTTTTACGTAACTTTCTTTTTCCTGGTGGGTATTGCAGAAATTAATAGCACTTGATTAGTCAAAAGCCGCTGCGGTACAGAAATATGCTGATTCAACAGTATTTTTCAATACAAAAGTGGACTCTCCTCTCCTGTATCTCCGCTCATCATAATGTGGACCCGGAAAACTCGTTTGTTGAGCGGGTTTCACATACTTATCCTGTTGAAGGCGTAGATGGTCCTGAAGGCTCACGAGATCAGTCCGCAACCTCCTAGTTTGAATACTGATGTCGATGAACATAACTCGATTTACGTTATTATGTTAAGCAGAAGAAAAAACAAATCAACATACAAAATTAACATTACTGCATGGTTAAACAACCGTCCGCCAGAAGTTTAGACTTTCAAACTCTCCAACTTCACCGACAATAAAGAAATACAAAAACACCTGGGAAACCGTAGTTCAATAATACATAATGCGTATAAATACACAAAAAACGGACCTTTCCTGTTATCCGACCGCCAGCACTTCCAGCTCTGCCTCTAGATAGTATACCACCAAACTATACACATCGTTCTGATCTAAATGCCCAACTAATCGAATTTTTACTAAGGGAATGACTACTTGATGTTATGTATTTTTGAGATGCGAGCTTGCCAGCATCCACACCACAAAACTTTACACATCATTCTGATTACGTTGGTGGTCGTATTTTATCTGGTGGCATCGCTGGAGGTGTTGGCGATCGGATAACATGAAACGTAAAAAAAAAAAAAAAATGAAATGTAAGTAGGCATTGGGAAGCATGATACATCGGAATATATAGCAAACCGAAGCCACTCCGCTGCAGTTTGAAAATCCAACGAGGCAGAGCGAAATAGTGAAATTATCAGATATTCAAGCAACGAAATAACTAAGACAATGTTGCTGTAGATTACGTTGGCTGTCGTATACTATCTGGAGGCAGCGCTGGAGGTCCTTGTGGTCGCATACAGGAAAGGTCCAAATAATCAAACAAACAAAATTCACGAAAATCGGTTGAGAACAATGTAAATTATTGTACAACCCAATTTCCCCTCCTACACTCCTTATCACCATCAATCCGGCAACGAAAAGAAGTCCACGTACATCTATGTAGACTAGAAGATAATTAAACAGAAAATGTACTTGAAAATCACTGAAAATTATTTCAACAGCTGAAACACAACAAACTTACATTTTTTACCAGAATTTTACTAAGAAAAAGTTCATCAGCTACGAAATAGAACATCCGAGAATTTCTGCCGACAATTATGCCTAATAGTGTAGGTATGCTGTGATTTTACTAGGTGAATATAGCTGGAATTTGGGACTCAAATGCGCGAGTGAATTTCACTTGAGTAATAAAAACCCTATCCACTTTGGATATGGAAGGAAGTTGAAGGGACTGAATTCACCCCGGTACGAGACTCCTGTTGGGTAAATTCAGAAGCTTGGTCCAACCAGGTACTTTTGGCCAGTCGGAAGGCGAGGGGGAAGTACCCCAGTACTGAAGTGAAGTTGAAGGAAAAGGATTGAGCCCCGGAATCGAGATCCCATCGAGCACTATGTTTCTTCCCTGTAGTGATATGGTTGGTCAAATAGGAGAGGTGAGGGTTGCAGAGAGTAATTGAATAGACAAGGTTGAGAGTGAGAATGATGAACTATTGAGTGAGTGAGCTATTTATATTAAAGATGTGCATCCTAATATTGGGGTAGCAGGTGTGTGGTGTTCACGTGAACAATACCTGTTACTCCCTGGACGCCTGGCAGGCGGCTGCGAGGTATTGGCTCGGTTTTTCATGGTTTATTCAATGAATCTATGCAACTTATTTATTTATTTGTCATTATGCACGGATCACGCCAATTACAGAAATTAG
Organism: Adelphocoris suturalis; assembly: GCA_030762985.1. NCBI lineage: Eukaryota > Metazoa > Arthropoda > Insecta > Hemiptera > Miridae > Adelphocoris > Adelphocoris suturalis. The sequence goes on from CM061045.1 coordinate 39,719,313, forward strand.
TTGTTGCACAACGACAGAAAGCAATACTAATCGAAATAAACAGATACCACTTCAAAAGCAATACTAAAAAAGTTAAAAGTTTGCTATTCAATCATGAAAACACCACGGAATCACTTTCCCCATCTCTGTAACAAGACAGTCCGTTTTAGCACTAGCTATTACTTGCTTATTCCCTAATGTTACATTTGTGTGTGTGTGTGTGTGTGTGTGTGTGTGTGTGTGTGTGTGTGTGTGTGTGTGTGCGTGCGTGCGTGCGTGCGTGCGTGCGTGCGTGCGTGCGTGCGTGAGTGCATCGCGTGCATCGCGTGCATCGCGTGTATCGCGTGTATCGCGTGTATCGCGTGTATCGCGTGTATCGCGTGTATCTCGTGTATCGCGTGTATCGCGTGTATTGCGTGTATCGCGTGCGTGCGTGCGAGCGTGTATCGCGTGTACCCCGTGTATCGCGTGTATCTCGTGTATCGCGTGTATCGCGTGTATTGCGTGTATCGTGTGTATCGCGTGTATCGCGTGTATCGCGTGTATCGCGTGTATCGCGTGTATTGCGTGTATCGCGTGTATCGCGTGTATCGCGTGTATCGCGTGTATCGCGTGTATCGCGTGTATCGCGTGTTTCGCGTGTTTCGCGTGTATCGCGTGTATCGCGTGTATCGCGTGTATCGCGTGCGTGCGTGCGTGCACGAGCGCCTACGTGCGCTTGTGTGTACCAAAGTATATGGTTTTTCTCTTATTGAGAAAATTGAGTAAATTAGAGCAAATTTTATATTTCATTCAAAAATTACGATTGGTCATGATTGGGCTTACATCTGTCCCCAATGAATAAATAAATAAATGAATAATCAGGTCGTCAAAAATAATACAGAGAAAGGACCTAAGTGTCAATGTTCTTGGTCTACTTCCAATTCTCCCTCTCCCTCTTTACCAACCTCCTCACTCTCCACTGATTCCATTTCTCCACTTTGCCATCGTTCATCTCCCTCGTCCTCTTCTTCATCTTGTTCATCATCAATTCGGATTCTCTTTCTTCCTCGTTAATCAAGAGATTAAGCACTTTTAGAAGCTGCAATAACTTCAGCTGGAAGTGTAGCTGCAGTAACTTCATCTTGGGAAGTTCCCGAAGGATTGATAATAATGGGTCTGAGGATATTAAAAGCCGATGAAATAGATCTTCCATAACGTTTACCCTTGAGCTTTTACAAGTGAAGAATTCTACTGTTTTGCGTGTATCGCGTGTATCGCGTGTTTCGCGTGTTTCCCGTGTATTGCGTGTATCGCCTGTATCGCGTGTTTTGCGTGTATCGCGTGTATCGCGTGTTTCGCGTGTTTCGCGTGTTTCCCGTGTATTGCGTGTATCGCGTGTATTGCGTGTATTGTATCGCGTGTATCGCGTGTATCGCGTGTATCGCTTGTATCGCGTGTATCGCGTGTATCGCGTGTATCGCGTGTATCGCGTGTATCGCGTGTATCGCGTGTATCGCGTGTATCGCGTGTATCGCGTGTATCGCGTGTATCGCGTGTTTCGCGTGTTTCCCGTGTATTGCGTGTATCGCCTGTATCGCGTGTTTTGCGTGTATCGCGTGTTTCGCGTGTATCGCGTGTTTCGCGTGTTTCGCGTGTATCGTGTGTATCGCGTGTATTGCATGTATCGCGTGTATCGCGTGTTTCGCGTGTATCGCGTGTATCGCGTGTATCGCGTGTATCGCGTGTATCGCGTGTATCGCGTGTATCTCGTGTATCGCGTGTATCGCGTGTATCGCTTGTTTCGCGTGTTTCGCGTGTATCGGGTCTGGAAGTGTAGCTGCAGTAACTTCATCTTGGGAAGTTCCCGAAGGCTTGATAATAATGGGTCTGAGGATATTAAAAGCCGATAAAATAGATCTTCCATCGCGTTTACCCTTGAGCTTTTACAAGTGAAGAATTCACGAAACTTTCTAATATCTTTGTTTCTTGCATGCAATGCTTCTTCTGACATCATCCCTATGGGAAGTATCTTTGCCTAATCACTTCAGCTCCATGAATCGATTTTGTGTATCGTCACTGTCATGTGGTACCATGAATAATTTTTAGTTTACAGTTTTGCTGTCTCTTTAGCATATGTGTCGAAGTCATCAACTTTAATATCAAAACCTATTGATAATGCTACTAGAATAATGTAGATCTCCATCCAACCTAGTGATTTCAGCTAACTTTTCATGGTTTCGAAAAAGCGCCTGGCTATGTTTCCATCATTGGAATTTTCACTTACTTGTTTAGGCTTGTCAACTGTGAGACCTAGCTCGGCCCAGAACTTCTTCTGGATCACTTTCTCTCTTCTTTTGATCCTCTGAATCTCTCACTTGCCATTTCCTTATCTCCATCTTGTACGAGAGCTTAAGCAGTGTCTCAAACGTCCTTATCCAGGCATGTAGGATTGAAATGTGTGTATCGCGTGTATCGCGTGTATCGCGTGTATCGCGTGTATCGCGTGTATCGCGTGTATCGCGTGTATCGCGTGTATCGCGTGTATGGTGTGTATCGCGTGTATCGCGTGTATCGCATGTATCGCGTGTTTCGCGTGTTTTGCGTGTATCGGGTGTATTGCGTGTATCGCGTGTATCGTCGCGTGTATCGCGTGTTTCGCGTGTATCGCGTGTATCGCGTGTATCGCTTGTATCGCGCGCGCGCGTGTGTGTGTGTGTGTGTGTGTGTGTGTGTGTGTGTGTGTGTGTGTGTGTGTGTGTGTGTGTGTGTGTGTGTGTGTGTGTGTGTGTGTGTGTGTGTGTGTGTGTGTGTGTGTGTGTGTGTGTGTGTGTGTTTGTGTGTGTGTGTGTGTGTGTGTGTGTGTGTGTGTGTGTGTGTGTGTGTGTGTGTGTGTGTGTGTGTGTGTGTGTGTGTGTGTGTGTGTGTGCGTGCGTGCGTGCGTGCGTGCGTGCGTGCGTGCGTGCGTGCATCGCGTGCATCGCGTGCATCGCGTGTATCGCGTGTATCGCGTGTATCGCGTGCGTGCGTGCGTGCGTGTATCGCGTGTATCTCGTGTATCGCGTGTATCGCGTGTATCGCGTGTATCGCGTGTATCGCGTGTATCGCGTGTATCGCGTGTATCGCGTGTATCGCGTGTATCGCGTGTATCGCGTGTATCGCGTGTATCGCGTGTATCGCGTGTATCGCGTGTATCGCGTGTATCGCGTGTATTGCGTGTATCGCGTGTATCGCGTGTATCGCGTGTTTCGCGTGTATCGCGTGTATGCGTGCGTGCGTGCGTGCACGAGCGCCTACGTGCGCTTGTGTGTACCAAAGTATATGGTTTTTCTCTTATTGAGAAAATTGAGTAAATTAGAGCAAATTTTATATTTCATTCAAAAATTACGATTGGTCATAATTGGGCTTACATCTGTCCCCAATGACTAAATAAATAAATGAATAATCAGGTCATGAAAAATAATACAGAGAAAGGACCTACGTGTCAATGTTCTTGGTCTACTTCCATTTCTTCCTCTCCCTCTTTACCAACCTCCTCACTCTCCACTGATTCCATTTCTCCACTTTGCCATCGTTCATCTCCCTCGTCCTCTTCTTCATCTTGTTCATCATCAATTCGGGTTCTCTTTCTTCCTCGTTAATCAAGAGATTAAGCACTTTTAGAAGCTGCAATAACTTCAGCTGGAAGTGTAGCTACAGTAACTTCATCTTGGGAAGTTCCCGAAGGCTTGATAATAATGGGTCTGAGGATATTAAAAGCCGATGAAATAGATTTCCCATCGCGTTTACCTTTGAGCTTTTACAAGTGAAGAATTCACGAAACTTTCTAATATCTTTGTTTCTTGCATGCAATGCTTCTTCTGACATCATCCCTATGGGAAGTATCTTTGCCTAATCACTTCAGCTCCATGAATCGATTTTGTGTATCGTCACTGTCATGTGGTACCATGAATAATTTTTAGTTTACAGTTTTGCTGTCTCTTTAGCATATGTGTCGAAGTCATCAACTTTAATATCAAAACCTATTGATAATGCTACTAGAATAATGTAGATTCTCTTGAGCAGATCTCCATCCAACCTAGTGATTTCAGCTAACTTTTCATGGTTTCGAAAAAGCGCCTAGCTATGTTTCCATCATTGGAATTTTCACTTACCCTTTTAGGCTTGTCAACTGTGAGACCTAGCTCGGCCCAGAACTTCTTCTGGATCACTTTCTTTCTTCTTTTTATCCTCTGAATCTCTCACTTGCCATTTCCTCATCTCCATCTTGTACGAGAGCTTAAGCAGTGTCTCAAACGTCCTTATCCAGGCAAGTAGGGTTGAAAAATTTTTAATATTTTTTTAGCACAATGAATTGCTCATGCTTCAAGAAACGTGTAAACAATAATGATTATAATGGCAAAACACAGCTGAAAAGCGCTAAATTGATATTTTTTAGTTGAATATTACTTAGATAAACTGTATCACATTCAAAAGTTGAAATTTTTATGCAAAATATTATCCCAAAAATATACTTAAATTTCATTAAAATAAAAATATGCTAAAAAATCAATAAATACTGCAGTACAATGTTGATAAAGTCATGCAACATGATTGGATGGGCGAATTTTTGTAAATTATCGTATTTTGTGCTAAACTTCTTTGAAATTTGAGTACTTCGAGTGCAAAGGAATGGTTATATATAACTTTCATGGCAAAAAAGGTGTTCTAAATAATGTCTGATATTCAAACATAGATTTTGGATGTTAAGCTTTTTTTGCAGGTTTTCTAGATTTTTTTAGCTTATAATAGTAAAATGCAATTATATTTTTCAGCATAAAATTTGTGCATAATTTTTTTAATGTTCTCGTTCATAGTTGATGAACTTCTTTTGAGTAATATTCTGTAATAATTATGGATTTATTGATTTTTAACCATTTTTTCCTTATAATATGATTTTTTAACTAATTTTTAGAACTTTGACAATTTTATGAGCTGCTGAGTGCTACCATCGAGTTCATCCTTTCTTATGGAAAGCTTTACTTTTTGGCGAAAGATTGGATCTCAATCCTAAGGAGATCGGCTGGAATGTACCTACATATTATATGAAATGAAATGACGTATTATATAAATAAAGATGTAGGTATATAAAAATTTAATTTTAAATTTTTTGACCCATTACAGTAGCTTTATTACTTATATATATATATATATATATATATATATATATATATATATATATATATATATATATATATATATATATATATATATATATATATATATATATATATTCATACATAATTTTGAAGTTTATCTAAAAGTAGTTATTTCCGTGAACCCAAAAACACACCCCCGTGTGTTTCCGTTATTTCTGTGCTGCTCAAATTACTCAAATTACAAAGCTGTTCAACAAAATAATTATAATACGAAAAATTAAATAGATACGCTAATTTAGTCTTGCTGCTCAGAACTTTTCTTTTATTAGCTAGTACGCATAAGATATCGGTGTATGAAACCTAGAAGTGTATTTTCTAACTTCCCCATAATGAAACATGAATAGAAACTTTCAAAAAACGTGAAATAATAATAGCAGGCACTGGGGAATGTGCAATGGCATCCCCAAAGACACCGGGAAAATTTTGAATGAACTAGTCCGTGCCGTATCGTTGAAGTCTGTCGTTGGGGGTTCAGTGTCGTGCTGGTGGGAGGTCGTTCAAGTGTCCTACCCGGTTCAAACTCCTGTTTTTACTAATCCAACGACAGGAGGTGGTTGCTGTGCAGTTGTCTTTTCGCTGGCATGTCGTTATAGTGTGGCCTGGCCTTTATAATTACCTTAATTATTAATTAATAATTTTCTGCCTCACTAATGCATACTTAAAGTGGAAGAGCGCTGTACAAGTCCATTTAACATTAAAGGGTTCAGACCATTTTATATACGAATGAATTATATTTATTATTCAATATTTTTAACCTCATATTCAACATTAGTAATGTATTTCCAGTCACATCTAGATGTGTGAATCCACCACCTCACTTACCAGTACGGTTGTGAGGTAGGTGAAAATCGGCCTAGCCGTTGAAGAAGCGTCTTACTCCAACTCAGTCAAAAAGTGAAAGAAATGAATGGACTGTACTAGAAGACGACGATCTGACAACTGGCTTGGAATTTCTGGAACTGGCATTTTAACCAAAAGATTCATTAGTGGCATTGAACAAGGTGTCTAAAGGGACACTGGAAGTGGCACGATTCTAAGGGGAGCCGTGTTGTCGTCCTTTACTAAAAAGGAGCGCCATCATGGACTCTACTGGCAACACGGAAGGGGAAAAAAATGAGGGGTACAGTGACGACCACTGTTTAGCCCCCAGTGTGGGGGAGAAAAAAAAAAAATAATAATACAACTAAAACTTTATGTAAAATAGGCTAATAACTATATACATGCTACTATATACAATCAGCAAAGTGAAATAAAACAATTACTAGATGTACATGAATATATCACTGATCAGATGTCACAGTTCATAGTAGAGCTTAGCGGCTCTCAGGTACAACAACAGAGAAATTAATATTGCTGTGACGAAAATATGGAATCTTCAATCCTGAAGCGATTTTCCACAACAAAATGATCTACCTTATTTTCGCTCTCATTCCCTTAATAAATTATGGATGTCCAAACTGTAAATTGCAATGGATTCAGAAATACCTCGGAATTTTCGCTCATTTGTGCTTATTCTCAAAATACCAAAATTTATACATTTGGTTCACTGAAGATCAAATTTGTCTCATTCAAATTTTAAATTGGACTACTAAAACCCCATCAATTATTGTTGTCCAGAAGGTAATGATGGGTGGATGGAGTGATGAGACGAGGAAGAGCAGGGGAAGCGGTGGAGGCCAGACCCCATTTGCCGTCCCTTCCACCCAGTCAGGCGCCGTTTCATGTCTTTCCGAGAAATATTGTTCTTCTGCACCGTTCGAGATTTTTAGGTTTCTCCGTCCTACACTTAGTAGACCAGTTTTATATCCTAGGCGAGATTTATCCTCAAAAATGAATGACCTCAATTAATGGTCGGATTGAAAAGATTTTTGCTTCTTCACTACCGAAGGTAGAGAAGCTTTGTGTTGGTGAAGGAATTCGAAAAAATGTTCACTTCCAAAATTAAAATTTCCATTTGCTTTTTGCGTTTCAGAACTTGCTGATCAGTAGGGTGGAGGGGCAATTATTTTGACTAGCAATTAATTTATGTTTTTTCGTTTGTTCAAAGTTGAATCTTACATCTATTGCTGCACCAGGATGTCCTAAAACTGCTCAGTATTGAAAAAAACCACTAATTCAAGCCACAAAACATCAAAAATTCGTTTTTTCGAAATCCATTTTTTGACAACCAACGTTTCGGTTGCACCTGTCATAGACACCCTATGATTGACACAGCAGTTCTTCTGCAATAAATTATTCCGTTTATGAACAAAACATTTATTTCAACATTTTATGAATAAAATGTGCGTTTGAACTTAGTTTTATTAACCTAAATGTAAAATTAATATGAGTATTCATAAAGACAAAGTTGAAAATACCATGTTTTCTTAATAGCATATGTACGATTCGTTTCTAACGGTAAATTAGCAGCTTGTGAGTTGGTAAGTATATATTTATATAAATAATATAAAAAATAAAGAACGAATAGAGAGAGGAGCATCTGTCAATCACTGAGGGGAGCATCAATTTGGAAACTTGTAATTGACATTGTATATTTTCGCATGTCATTTTTGATTATTTCCAAAAAATGATAGCATAAATGCAATCTACATGAAAAACTTATTGAGAAAAGCCATAGGATCAATCGAATTGGAAAATTTGAAGGGTATGGTGAAGCAAAATAAAACACTTACCTCCTTAGCGAAATCACAAGAAACAGCACCAAAGAAATGACAACACGAGGTTCTGAAGGGAACATTCTCCAGATTTCACAAAACCCGCCTGAAACCTTTTCCCGCCTTTATACTTTACTGAGAAGGTATTTTGTCCCAAAACAAATGGATCAAGCCCGTAAAACACTTTTATGCCTAATTATTTAAACTTTTTGGTGAGATGTCAATCACTGGGTCCTTGTTAAACACTGATCCCTTCACCCTACTGGTAGTATCTGTCTGTCTGCCTGAGGTCTGTCTGTCAGTCAGTGGAAAATCCATGTCACGCCCAAAACTTAGGAACCTACCAGGTTTCAATCCGATTTCGTTGAAATATTCAGGGATTGTGTGGGTTAGCTCATAGACGGTCCCCTATGATTTTCAATGCCGTTCGTTCAACAGTGGAGTCTGATCAACCCATGCGCAAACGTGAATTACTCATTCGTCGATTTCTCATCATCTGTTGGTTCGATTTCGTTCAAACTCGGTGGGAAGTTGGGTGTATGTACTAGAAAAATTCTCAATAAATTAAATCGCAATTGGTGGAGTAATAAACATTGCGCCTGCGCGAAAATAATATCGATTGACTCAGGCAAAACTCCGAGTCTAATGGAACGATTTTGATGATATTTTCAGGGATTGTGCGGGTTAGCTTCTAGAACGTCCTCTATAACTTTCATTACCGTCGCATAAATAGTAGTCTGAGCGCTTGCGCAAACATTAATTTCTTATAACGTCTATTACTTATCATGTATTGGTCCGATTTCGTTCAAACTCGGCGAGAAGTTGAGTAAATGTTCTAGAAAAATGCCCAGTGAATTATAAGGCAATTGGTGGAGTAATAACCATTGCGCATGCTCGAAAATAATATCAATTGACGCTTGCAAAACTGTCGATTACGAATTATCAATATCTCAAAAACTTTCGGAGTGATAGGGTGATATTTGTTTGATTTTGTTTTGCTGAATTTTGTAGACATTATCTCTATAAATTGGGGGAGGAGAATTTAGTCCCCCCCCCCTCCCCCCCCATATAGGTGAATCCTGGATTCGCCCTTGTCCCCTGGTATCAGTGAGACAGATGCTCCCATGAACGCCTTGACTTAGTGGAAGTGCCTTCGACCGGAGAGATGCCGGGTTCCCAATCCCAGTAGGCGCAGCATCGTTTTTGCACGTGAACATATTTGAATTTGTTTTACTTCCTCACTTCCGAAGGTAGGGAAGCTTTGTGTTCGTGATTGAACTCGAAAACATTTTTGACCTCCAAAATTAGAATTTCAACTTGCTATTTGGGTTTCAGAGCATGACTTTTCCGCTCAGCTTCTTTTCATTAAACCCTGATTTTGACTTTTTTGCTCATTCATTATCTACACTAAAATCATTAATTGCATCATCTCCTATTTCATTTACCTACTTAACTTTCTCTTATCTTGTAACCATTGTGCTGTGCACAATATATATCATCGTTCCATGTTCACTTTCCCTACTTATATAATATTGTAACCATTATCATGTCTTAAGAATATTTCCGTTCTAACTTGTAATGTTTAAATATGCCGTACCTTTACAAATGAACAAATGCTAATCAATTTTGGTTCTGTGTCTGTCTGTCCGTCTATCTATCTATCTGTCTGTGGTAAATCCTCAGTCCGATTCCAATGAAATTTTCAGGGATTGTGCGGGTTAGCTTCTGGACGGTCCCCTATGATTTTCAAAGCCGTCGAACCAACAAAAGGTTGATTCCCACAACAATAGCTTCTTCACATGCGCAAACGTGAATTTCTCATAACGTCGATTTCTTATCATCCGTTGGACCGAGTTCGTTCAAACTCGAGAGGAAATAGGGTATATGTTCTTAAAAAAACCCTATAAATTATATCGCGATTGGTAGAGTAATAACTATACTTAGCGCATGCGCAAAACTAAAATTGATGGACAAACAAAGGTCTGAGACTAACTGACCGATTTTTATGAAATTTTCAATTTTTTTGACATTTTCTCTCTGCAAAATACAAATATAATTAACAAACACTGGTTATTATAGTACCATATAATTATTTGAACAGTCTTGGGCCTCCATTTTATAATTAAATCGTTTTGTGCACAGAAAGAGCTCAAATGTAGAATCCACTAAATATATGGCAAACAAATGATAGAATTTGCTAGTATGGTCATGCTGCATGACTGGAACTTTTTGTGTTGTCATTCCATTTATCTTCTTTCGGTAGGTGCCTACGTCCACGTCTATTTAGATAATGCACTATAGTAATATAGCCTCCGTTCCTATAGACCAGTCTCTAGAAAATATACATGCTTGCTGACGACATCGTCGCTCTTGTAAATACAGGGAACACGTGGTGGGATACTAAAAAAAAAAAAAAAAAAAAAAAAAAAAAAAAAAAAAAAAAAAAAAAAAAAAAAAAACTCAAAAGGACCTGCATGCTTTAGTAAGATGGATGAACGTCAATAGGCTCCAAACAAATGCATCCAAATCCGTTTTTATGAATACTTCGAGCAAATGCGACCCTACATCCTTGTCAGATGAGACCTTGAACAACCATACCTGCTAGGATACACCATGCAGCTGCGCAACTATTAGAAAAGTGGATAATCTAGTATACCTTGGAGTGACTTACGACAACCGCTTGGAATGGGATTTACATATTAACTCACCCTGCCAAAAGCTACGAAAATGTGCTTGTATTATGTATAGTATGAAATATTTGTCAAAAAACTTCTTCGAACTATACATTAGGCGCTATTTGAATCCATCCTACTAGACAATAGTTATTTGGTAGAACGTATAAATATTTGCAAGACAAAATTTTTTAAATGGCACCCAGAGTACTATTCAACCCCCGAAAAAGACGCTTCGCGTACAAAACATGCCAAGCCACAAAATTCATGATATCATCCAATTTGTGCCAAGCACACGCCTAGGGATAACAGCATACCACTTGTGGTCCACCTATTCACCGCCTTTACAGGACAACCACTCCCGAACGGCTTGGCCGATTTTCGTTATTATTCAAATCACAACCAGTGGCGTAGTTTGAGGAGGGGCAGGGTAGGCAGAGCCCCTCCATAAATTATAGAGGATGCAGAATTTTTTTGTATGGATACAATCAAAATTAATAATTTTACGCTTCCAACTTCAGTACCTAACATCTTGAATTAAAGAATGTAATTAGTAAAATACAACTACTATTGTTATTATACGAATCCGGTTGCCTAGCGACTTGAGATGCTCTTAGAAATAAAGAAATTTTTATTGGGTTCGTTTGTGTAGGGGCAAAATGGCGTGGATATTTTACAGCCCCACGGAGAGTAGTAAAATCACCTAGTCAACAAAACGGAAATGTGGATACTGCAAACTGAAATCAAGTCGTTCCCCACTACCTTTTGGGGCTAGCCCGTATGCGATTTTTCCCTAGAAAAATATCCATTGTTCAGTATCCACCAAAATTCCCCTATAAACTTCCCCTACTTTTCACTGCATACTTGATCAAGCTTGGTTGTTCGATTCAAAACAGTTTCCCGTTGTATTATACCATTAATTTACTCGTAGTAATAAAATCCCAGTTAAAATAAAGCAAGAATACAATAAATAGAAGCCTGCAGTGGTGATTGAAATCGTTTGATAGAAAATGTTAAAATAATAGAGTGTAGCAGTATTTCTACTCTAACCTAGCATATTGCCGGTTTGAGTTTGTTTACATTTTGTTGTTTCTTGATCTCGGTTTCATGCCCTGTATTTCATTACCAGTAGGTAGGTACCTACTAATATAATACAATTGTGTGATACTGTCCAGAAAAAGTTATTTTCGCGCGGAAGTAACAATTGAGGATAAACCTGCAAGAGAGAAAGTCCACATAGGTATATGAATTTGCATGAAGTGAGTCTATTTTAATAGTATAATAAACCTAGTGCTCCTCAGTTAATCGGTACGTACCTATTCATCGTAGTTTTTAACGTTCTTATTGTAGTGGATTTATATAAGTTATTTGGAGAAATTTTTTTCTAATTAGTATTATGCTTTAATCCATAGGTAGGTTTATGAATATGAAAGCGTCCAAGATTTCAGATCATTAAAAAAAGCCATTGAGCACCTACCTACTTATATGAACGTTCGACAGTTAATTAACAGTCTTTGTATACTCTCAGCAACAAGCACCAGAAATTAATAGTAAAACTATAAAATAAAATGAAATCCTCGACTGTTGCCCCTCCATGAGAAATGATTCAGCTACGCCACTGATCACAACCATTTGTTTGGTTTTGTTCTGATAAACAGAAAAACTTCCTTCAACGGAAGGGGGTGATCAGACGAACATGATGGCTGAGGGAGTTGTGTATTGTAGGTCCGTTAGGATGACATTTCAAATAATAACGAAAATCGGCCAAGCAGTTCGGGAGTGGTTGTACTGTAAAGGCGGTGAATAGGTGGGGACCGCAAATGGTATGCTGTTATCCCCAAGAGTGTGCTTGGCACAAATTGGATGATATCATGAATTTTGTGGCTTGGTATGTTTTGTACGCGAAGCGTCTTTTTTTTTGGGGGGGGGGGGGGGGGATAACACACATTTTTGGCGGTCTTGGAGTAAAGGAGTGGAGTGTCTACCGGATGATTTCATCAACAGCTAACCAAGTAGATAATTGGCTGTTATCCGAAAATATATAGCACTTGCCCAGCTTCTCAATTTCGAAAAATATCCTTCAAGACCGTGGTGTCGAGCGCCCTCCGCACACCCTAGGTCCCCTCCCCCACCAACCCCTATGCAAATGATCGGGATACCTCCCACAGTGTTCCCAGGGTGGTGTGGTGTGTATACGAGTTGATCCCGTTGAAATTCAACCTGGTGCCTTCTTTTCGCATTATTAGTTCATTATGGTTACTTAGCTACATTAGTTTATAACGTAGCATAAACAATCAGCTTTCCTTCAGACTACAGCGGCTTAGAGATCATGAGGTGTTATACAATGATAGCATTCCAAAAGGTGCCATACGACTTTACTGCTATAAAATTAAGAGAGTTACACTTCCCTAGCATATTTGTTGTACGTGAAAATTAATAGAAACATGTCGGCTCGAATTTTGCTTAATTTTCAAGCGGTAAAACATGTAACATGTTAAAACCACAGGTAAATTTCGTGGAAGTTCATTGAAATATATTGATGAATTCATTGAAATCAGGTGATGCGAAATGGTCGTATCAAATCAGCTTCCAATCATTGAATTTCTCTATTACATTAACCTCCAGGTAACCTCCACGTTCGGGCGGATCCCAATCATGTTTTTAAAAATCAAATGAAGAAAAGAAGGGTGGGGGATATTTACATCACAGGCACGTACGTGCTTTTGTGAAGGAGTACAACTGAAAAGGAGGTTACTCAAAGCCATGAGTACAGAGCCAATCTTCCCCCCTCTCCCACCCACCAACTCTGAAAATGTTCGGGATATCTCCCACAGTGTACCCAGGGTGGTGTGGTGTCGATAGCAATTGATCCATGATGATGACGATGATGATGGTGGAGGTGGTGGTTGTGGTGGTGGTGGTGTGGTGGTGGTGTGTTTGTGTGTCTGTCTGTCTGTTTGTCTGTCTGTCTGTGTGTCGTGTGTCCGCAAATCCTTGTAACAAGCTTATTTTTCACAGTTTTCATCCGATTTGAATGACATTTTCAGGGGATGTGAGGGCTAGGGGGTAGACGGTCCCCTATCAGTTTCATGACTCAATACCTCACTCTGCGCATGTGCAAACGTAAATTCTACCAAGCATAATTTTCTCACGCCCTAGTCGTCCGATCTCGCTTAAATTTGGATGATAGTTGGGGATGACAATTTGATCATCCCATATCAATTTCAACATAATTGTATCATTAATAGCTACTGCGCATGCGTCAAAATGAAATCCTTGTAACAAGCTTATTTTCCACAGTTTTCATCCGATCTAGATGAAATTTTTCGGGAATGTGCGTACTGAGGGTAGAAGGTCCCCTGTCAGTTTTATTGTTGTCAAATCAATACTTCACTCTGCGCATGCGCAAACGTAAATTCCATTGTGCTCCATTTTTTCAAGCCCTAGTCGACCAATCTCGTTCAAATTTGGATAATAGTTGGGGGATGACGATTTGATCATCTCGTATCAATTTTAAGATGATTGTATCATTAGTAGTTACTCCGCTTGCACCTATGTGAAATCATTGTAACGACCTTAATTTCCACTGTTTTCATCCGATTTCGATGAAATTATATGAGAATGCGCGGGTTAGGTTGTAAGTGGTCCCCTATCAGTTTCATTGTTGCCAAATCAATACTTCATTCTGCGCATACGCAAACTTAAATTCCATTATGCTCTATTTTTTCACACTCTAGTCGTTCGATTTCGCTTAAATTTGGACGATAGTTGGAAGAAGATGACTTGATTAACTCATCAATTTCAGCACGCTTTTATCATTAATAGCTACTGCGCATGCGCCAATGTGAAATATTTTTAATGACCTTAATTTCCAAATTTTTCATCCGATTTTGATGAAATTGTCAGCGAATGCACGGTTTAGGTTGTAGATGGTCCCGTAGCTATTTCATTGTTTTCAACTCATTAGTTCATTCAGCGCTTGCACAAACGTAAATTCCTTGAGAAACATTTTTTCATTTCTTAATTGACCAATTATGACATTTCACTCTTAGCGTGAAATGTTCAGCTTTGACACTTCTTGATTTACTCTTTTCCGGTATGGAATTTTTCAAGATCATTTAAAATTTTTCAATATCCTGATAGGTAAACGAGGAAGCTATGTGCCACACCCATCTTGGCAAACGTTTTCGTTTTCATATTTTCATTTATTTATTTATTATTATTATTTCATTTTTTAAATTCATTTATTTTTTTATACTTTTGGCGTCTTTGTATCTGGCTGTTGACAATGTACACTGAAAAGGACGCGAAAATTACTTTCAATGACTTCAGGAGGGCAATTTTTTAGGAATAGTAGTACACCCCCCCCCCCCCTCCCTTTTTTTTGACATACATAAAATTCCATTTAAAACAAGTATGGTCAGCAGCGAATAGTATCATCATATTGTTCAACTGTGAACACAAGCGAACGAGGAAATATAATTGAGATCTGGGGCTCCACGTTCACTGTTCACACGAGTGTCATTCCAAAATATAATAATATTTTATTCATATCTCGATTCGATTAATTTACGTAATTATTTAGTTTTTTTCAAGTTCTTTAGTGTTTTAGTTATTTATCGATTTTTGTTATTCTTCCCAATGTAAAAGTTAACGCTAGGCACTAGGTGTCGGGTGTTTGCCGCCCAAAGGCACCTGTTTCGTCACCCCAATTTCTCCTAGAAATTTTAATTTGATTGACATCTGATCATATTAACTTGCCATTTGAATGTTAAAAAAAGAACAGAATTATGGGGGAAAGTTTCATTATATATTTCATTACAATTTAAAAAAACATTTACCAACGCAGTTTGCGTAAGCAGAACCAACTTTTCGAATTTAGATAGATAAAATGTAAGTAAGTGAAAAATATTTAGAACAATTATTTTTCATGAATCAGAAAAGAGGAAACATACCTAAATGATGAAAGAAGAATGGTAAGAATTGGGATTCGAAATATTTAAGTTCGTTAGCTAAAGCTCAGGGTGGAGCCCGTCATTTCATTCGTACCTTGATGCCCTAGAGAAGCTCCCTATCAAATTCTGTTGTAATCAGACAGACGAAATAACTTTTAGCACAATCAGCTGATCAGGATGGAGCCTGTAAGGTCAATCGTCTCTTGTTGTCCCAGAGAGGCTCCCTATCATTTTTCGACGTCCTACGGCGAACAGGAGAAATTTTAGCTCACTCAGCTGACCAGGATGGCGTCCCGCACGTTGCTCGTCTCTTGGCCCAGAGAAGCTCCCTATCAAATTTCGACGTCCTACGTTAAATAGGAGAGATTTGAGCACAATTTTGCCATCATTATTATTGATATTACGGCTCGTGGAGGATCCTCATCAAAGTCAGCGAGGAACAAGTTCCGACATGGTAATACTTCATATTAAAATTTGGTCCAAATCGCACCAGCGGTTTTGGAGGAGTCGTGAGCACAAATCATATATATATCATCCCACGGAAAGGTTACGCCCTTCTTCATTTCCCCTGAATCCAAAAATTGGGACCAACGCCATTCCTAATAGTTTTTTACATAGGTAGATCTCAGGAAAAATATTTTAGCGAGCGTCACTTGCGCCAGAAGTGGCGCGAATGGCATATATTTTGTTTTGGGAACGCCCATTTTTATTGCAGATCCGAATTCTACGTGAAATTTTATGAAGAAATGACGAGTCACTCGATTTTTTAAGTGCGCGTGAATGGGCAAAATTACGCTCCGAATGTGCAAAAATTGTGAAATACTGAGTTTTTGAAGATATTCAATTGCCATATGTAAAACATGATTTTGGGGTATTTTTTCGTGCTGAACCTCATAATGTGTTCATTTATTGATATTTGCAACACTAACTTAGGAAAACACCAAAAAACCGAACAAAATTGCACTAACCTTACTCATTAACATTTAATTTTTCGGTGTTTTCCGAAGTTAGTGTAGAAAATACCAATAAATGAACATCATTTCGAGGTTTTGCACGAAAAAATACCCCAAAATCATGTTTTACATGTGGCACTTTAATACCTACAAAAACACTGTAGGTATTTCACAATTTTTGTACTTTTAGAGCTGAATTGCGCACATTTGGAGCGGAATTGCGCGCTTTTGGAGCGGAATTGCGCCCGTTTACGCGAACTTAAAAAATCGAGTGATGGGTCATTTCTTCATGAACTTTCACGTAAAATTCGAATCTACAATTAAAACAAAATGGGGATTCCCATCTGAAAAAACAAAGTTCATGTCATTTGCGCCACTTCTGGCGCAAGTGGCGCGCGCGTAAGTATTTTTCCTGAAATCTCTGTAAAAAATTAGGAAGATTGGCGTTGCTCCCAATTTTGGTTTATTATTTCCAATAATAAGCCTATGTGATCATATAGCAAAAAATTTTTATAGTTCCCCCTCAAATTTTGTCACTTTACGTTTCAAGGTGCGTAGAATCCAAATTTGAAATGTCCGTTCGCCGTCCACCGTCCGCTGTCCGGGCCATAAAGGGCCTAAGAATTGACTTAAAAAACCCGTTCTTTCGCACATAGACTCCATTAGGGGTCTAGTTGGTCCTAACGTTTAACCATCCCGATCGCTTTACTCGCATAGATGCTATGGGCCAAAAACGGGCGAAAAAGTGTCTTTTTCGAGGCTTTGAGTGTTAGACTTACGCACGCGCGCACGCCTGGCACGCTTGGCAGGGGGTTACAGTGGGTGGTGAGGGGGGTGGAGTGAGAGGAGGCGCCGCAGCACCTTGTGGGGGGCTGGGGTGACCAGGGGCGTAGCAGAGGGGTGTAGGAGAATGGATATTTAGTACTTTTACGTGTTATACCCATACAATACGCCTCGCCAACCTGAGGGGGGTGCGGCATTAGGGACATACTGGAACGGAACCTGGGGAGTAGCAGAAAGGCGACCGGGGCGTATCGGAACAGATATAATATACATTTTATATTATATTCTATTACTTTTACCCCGTATAACATTTAACCTACCTTGAACACACTAGTATATTTAGTATATTATATCATACTATAGTATGTTACAAAAATAATTGATCCAGCCCATCTAAAATCCTTCATTCTTCTTCTTCCCAAAATCTTCTCAGATAGTTCGAAGCAAATCGTTTTTAAATTAAAATTGCATTACATGGGCAGGTTGGAGTCTGAACCCTCTGGACGAATAGCTGTTTACTTATATTTCTGCCATAGGTAAGTGGGGTTTCGTCACCCAAGTAATTTCGGACGCAGAATCGACTGGGATAGGTCCCAGATGCTTTTGGAATCCAGTGTACCTACGGTTTTAGTTTGATTCCTATAGAAATCAGCTCCGTGGATTGAATGAGACCACTCGGGTGGCTGTACGATCGTCCATTTGCTCCCCATGGGGAGCGTCGGGCAGCGCAGCCTGTAACGCGAGAACAGAGGTGGATACTTGAAAAGAGACTGGCGAAAGCCCCAGAGCATGCTGGTTACTATGGCTGGCTATCTGATTCAGAAATAATAAACCATTATGTAATAATTTGCAGCGTTTTTTACTCTGAATTCAGTGGAAATGAGGGGGTGTAACAGTTCTGTGGGGCACCCTGTATATATATATATATATATAGAAATCTGAAAATGAATGATTATGGTAAACGTGTTCGCCCTCTGAAACGCAATGAAAATGCACCCCCCCCCCCCTCCCCACCATAGTGCCACCGTGCCAACGGATGTAAAACCCCCTTTTCTACGAAAAGTTGTGTAAGAAAATCCAAAATCAGCCATTTAAAAGATAAATTGAAAACTTTAACCAACAACTCCGTGCTGGTTCACAGTTTTTAACTATATCCAGCCGGTCATCTAGAATAATTATCTAATAGAAGAGAAGAGAATTTAAATTATCTCAGGAATCAACGGGCACGATTCTAAGAGGAGCCATGCTGACCGTCCTTCACTAAACTGATTGCCATTACGGACTCCACTGGCAGATCGGAGGGAGAAATAATAATAATAACCCGCAAAGCGAGGCATTGCCGCACTCTGCCTCAAGGGATACAGCGATGACCACTGTGTAACCCCTACAGCGGATAAAAATACCCCGTAATAAAAACTAAACTACGACTAGATGATCCTCAAAAATACATAAATACTATTGATAAATATATAATGATAAATACTATACATCTTAAAGGTATGACTAGATGCACATAAATAAATAGATACATCGCAGATCAGAATATCACAGTTCGTTGTAAAGCTTTCAGGTACACCAACAGGGACTGGACCTTGTCTGGTACGGACAGAACATCCATCCACTGAGGGGGTGCATGCTGGACCCTGAGGTCCATGAGGGCTGGACTGCCCTCCGAAAATGGCGGACAGACAAATCACATTCACACACATCACAAGTCTCCCACACACACCACGAGCTACTGGATCTAGCAGGTATCTGTTAGTTATGGCCAGAGGCTACCCGATTGACCACTTACGGTCCCTCCTTGGAAGGTGGGTCTCGAAAGGATCTGTGCAGTCCTGATCCTAGTGAGCTCCTGAACACGAATGTCTAATGGGCGAGTTCGAGTCTAGAGGCTGAAATATGTTTCATCCAGGGGTGGTAGAGTTACCATGGTATGCAGAGGGTGCCCTGAGAAATATTATTTTCCCAGTACATGAATGATCTATGTTAATATTATTATTGTATACAAATTTCTTATTTAGTATCTTTCAAATTGATGGCAAAAGATAATAATATTATTATTAGTGCTCTTTTGGTGTTCGGAAAGTATCCGCTTCCCTAATCGGATCAATGCTATCAAGATCATTCGTTCTTGACGATTTTTTACTCGTCCTCGCCTTCACCTCTCACCTCCGGCGCTCTTGTACTCTTTTTTAACCCAGTATTCGTATCAAATTCGACGTTCGGCGTTGAACTGTTCCTCATCAAAGCTGTAAAAGCTTGCAAACATTTTATTTCGTAGATTCAGCTCGTCTGACGTTGAAGACATCATGAAATGGGAGGAATTATTCCATTATTAATTCAATAAACGCGTCTGAGGTAGGTTATCTAATAAAATTGGTGAAATTAATTAAAATATTGCATCTGGCATCCCAGAAGGATCTATATTTCAGGGAACAGCCCCAACTACCCTTTGCCTAACGGTATATATTCCGCTTGTAGAGATTTGGTGAAGGGCTTCTTTTTGCAGTGCTTGCAAGTTTGACCACAGCATCCTTCCATTAATCTACCTTGCGCTGAACATATTAAAACTAGGCTGTTACGTGACATGAACATGTTATTTGAATGTTATGTACCTTACAGCTTATGAGCTTCTCTGGTTTAATAGCTTTCTAGCTCTTACTGCAGAAAAATGTCCCCAATTAGGCCCCTCTGCTCTTAAGAGATCTAGCCATCTCCGTGTATAATTTGAAGTATTTGTTGAATCATTTTCATTGTTCAGTCATCGTCAGATCCATCGTCGCTTGAAATGAAATCGTCAACATTGTCATATGGAATCATCAAAATTGTCGAAAACGTGATAAATGAATTTGACCCTGATAGTGTGGGATTCGGTAGGTCTGGATAGAAATGGATACCACCTCAAGAAGCTTGACGGGAATTGTTTCCGATTGTTGTAGTGAGTGTGAATAATCAATTTGATTGGAATTAGTAGGTACTTATTTACATAGTACCTTATAGAGCTACTTCTACCAATATTAATCATATCCTTCTGATCGCCATTACCAAACTAATCACCAATATCAAGGTCAGATTAATTTATCAAAAAGTTTCCAACAATTTAGTTCATTGCTGATGACGATTTTGACAATTACACTTCAAGCTATGACTGAACCGATGCACTATAAACGATTTTAAAACTAATTACAAATAATTAGATTCATTAATCTTTTGTTAAACATCATTAACTATAAATAAATTTTTTTTTTTCATATTTATTTACTTTTTGTGTATAACACCATCAAGTTTGCTAATCCTATGAATATATAAATAAATAACATGAGGGTAAATAAATTGCAACAATATTCCTTGTTACGGTTTATTAACATCCTACTTTCCTATTGATGAGAATTTATCGGTTACCCACATTTATAATACAATATTAAATTGGAGGACAACCTTTTTTTCCACTCCCTGTTAGGTTTCAATTTGGAAAATCCTTGTATCATACGAAAATTCCGATGCCTTTACTAACTCAGCGTTATGTAGCTCTTAACTCAGCGATATGTATTGATTCTAACCGTCCCATTGAAAAAGAAGTTCATTTTAATGGATTTCTTCAATTTTATTCTATAACCACCAAAACCAGAACCCCCACCCTCTCTGCGGGCCTGAATACAGCCATCAAGCGATTCAGGGAGGAATGGACTCTACCAAGTACCTGTGCAACTCAGGCCTCACGAAAATGAGCCATGAAAGTAGGCAGATATTCCGCCAACCTTTCTATAAGAAATGCATTGCAGCAGTAAGATCAATCTCATCACGTCATCATCATCGTGGGGACTAAATCAATCGCAATAAAACTTATAGGACACTGTTCTGATATGTACCTATAACAAACTAACCCCCGAGTTTCAACAAAATTAGATTCATAGATCGTAAGAAAACGACGTTATATGAAATTTAAGTTTGCGCTTGCGCACACGTCATTATTGATTCGATTAAAATGAAATTTATAAGTGATCTTCTAGAAGCTAATCCGCGCAATCCGTGAAAATTTCTTCAAACTTGAACTAAAATTGAGAATTCCCAGTGCTTTTGAATGGGAGTAGTCATGTCGGTGTCCCTCACGGGGGTGGTGAGCCACTCCACTTGGCCGACCGCCGCTCAACGCGTAGACAGCGTTCCAGTAGTACAGTTCGGTGGCTAGAACAGAAGCCATTTATGGAATTTCTCTTTTTCTGGATTGCCGGTATCCGACTTAGATGGGAAGCTGAATGCAAAAGCTCAATGAATGGACCTTAATTGAACATTAATTAAATGAATATTCAGCCACCATTACCCAAGAGAGGAGAGACGACCCAGGTTCATTGGGCGTTCGCATTGAGTAGAAGTGGTCAGTGAAGCCTACCTGCATCGTATCCACCATGAAACCCTACTTCAATGCAGACTTTGCGAATCGGAACACACAAACTTTGATCATATAGGTACCCCGTTTACATTCAGCCACTTCCACTGCCACTGCCCCTGTCCATCCCTGCCGCAGAGGCTGCCGTATTTACTGCCCATGAGGGCAGTCCGGGAAGTGAGTGTTTACATTTTGACTATACTTCCCAGTTTCGTTTCGACCACGGACAATGGAGGAAGTTGATCGTGTCACCTAAGCCTAGATTCCAGACATAATTTATAGGATCATACTATATTTTTGGAAGAAATACTGTATACTATGTTTAATAAAAATATATAGTACCGAAAAATACTTCTGTCTGTTTGAGCTTTTGAAAAATTGAATTTGATGACAGATATTACCTAGTTTTCATAGTAGATGTAAGTAGGTACACCTACCTGTGCCCTCTATTTTACTCCGAATGAGGTGTTTTATTTGATGCTATTGCTACCTATTTTGTCAACCATTCAATTATAAATGTCCTTAATATTAGATCTGAAAATATCAACATAAATAAATGAAGTAATATACCGACAATTATGTATACGAATTACATGTATGTATTCTCCTATTGTAGAATGTGCTCTGATAAAATGTAGTAATGCCGAATAAAAATTAAAAAAAAGAAGGATTAGGACATTTTCATGCCAAAGGTTCCTACCAACAGGAGTTATAACTACTACAATTTATATGGAGCCTATTGTACAACGACGGGCCCAATGCTTGTAGAGCAAGACAATGAGTTTGATATTTTTTATTCAGTATGCCTTGCAAAATATAATTTTTTCCCTGTGAACAAGGGTGGACGTATCTTGAGAGCATCTCATATTTATTGTATATCGATAACTCAATCTGGTTCGGAGGAAATTGAAAATTAGTAGGTACAGGAGACCGTCCAGCTTCGATGCATTTCTTGTGGGAAGGTCTGAGAATCTGGGCCTACCCTCGTTTCGTCGCCTTCCTTGACACAGGTACCGCTCTTCCTCGCTGTGCGGCGATCTTGAAGATCTTAGAATTCTTAGAAATAAGATCTTCTTAGAAGATCTCAGAAATAACCCGCCTCCCTCACCTCCGTCTTTCGCACACTTACCAAGTACAGTGGAACCTGGATAATTCGAACTTCTTTAATTCGAAATCTTCTTTAATTCGAATATTTCTCTTGGTCCCTAGCATTTTGTATTTAAACAATGCTAAAAAATCGTGGATAATTCTAATTTTATTTTGGGTAATTCGAATTTTTGGCGTGCTAATTAAGGTATAAATTTTAAGCTGCGACTCAAAATAATTGTAAATTTATTGGGAAATACGTTTCAGTAACGATATTTGGCAAAAGGTTTGCGTTAGACAAAATGCATGCAAGTCAGTGCCATCGTACAGTCTGATAACTCCCCTTCCCGTCCCGCCGATCAGCAGAAGAAGTAGGTGCCGGTGCCGAGTGCAGGTGACGCCATGAATTAGACGTTTTTTTGAAAACCAAATTAATGTGAGTGATTCATACTTCAACTCTTTGAATGCGTTGGAATCTTTTATAATGGCCGAGAGACTTAATTCAAGGAAACAGGCCGAAATATCATCCTTTTTTGAAAAAATATAGATTGTGTTTTATGGTTGCAGTTAAATACAGTACCATTCCAGGTGTCTTTATGTTTATTGTTCAATATCCTGTTGGTCAATACAGTATTCAATGTTACTGTATGTACTTTACTTCGCACTGTAGTTTGTTAAAATATAATTTAGTCAAAACTTCTTTAATTCGAATTTTTGGTTAATTCGAAGTTTTTGAATGGTCCCTTGAGGTTCGAATTATCCAAGTTTCACTGTAATAGTAGGTATACGTATCCATTCTCATAAAAATGACTGCAAACGTACATGTGTCTCGGGTTTTCGATACTACCTACTTGAAGAAATTGGTACCCATACTGAAAATTGATTATCATGCTCAAAATGGAAGCCACCTTCCTAAATGTAGCATGATTCCCGAAAGGAATAATCCTCTACCAAATAAGTTCACTATTTTTTTTCTTGTTGGGTTCCAAAAATCTAGGGGTGAGCCGCGGCTTTCTTTGCCTAAGTCAATGATGTGATATGTGTAGGTTATTATCATGGGATGGGATAATCGGCGGGAGAGAGCGTCTTCCATATCCTCTTCTGTTCTCTATCATGTATCTCGGGAGATGAGGCGGGAGCGATGCAGAAAGGCGATGTAAGGACTACATAGCAGAGGGCACTCGAGTGGGCGTGGCCTGCTGGCGCATCCACTGCTCATGCGCCTATCTGCCCCCTCTCCAGCTCACCGACAGCCACAACTCGGTACCTGCCATCAGTCGCTGATTTGCACCCGTATTGAGTTTGTCGATCGTGTTCACCGTATCAGTGCTCCCTCTTTCTCTTCCCCTCGAGGTTTTTCAAGCTGTTGCTATTTTTTTTTCTTAATTTGTGTTCTATAAATCATCCAAAATTAGGGTCAAAAACAGAGAACCCATCCCGGTGTACCAGATGGACCACCGCGATAGCGACTTGGAAGGAAGCATGGTGAGTTTGTTTTGTTTATATTTGCTATCAGTAACAATGCCGGCCACGCTACCTACCTCAAATCATCCACAACTTGAATTCTCTATAATGAGCTGGAACATACTGTTTTCATATTATTATTCTAATTATGTGTCATTCTGAATCTAATGCTTAATTTCATTCTTTGGTGTGTATCTAATACCCGAACTGTCGTCTGGTTCCTTTTCAATTTGGTCACTTGTCATCTGAATTGTACCTTTTCATTTTTTGAAAGACTTGATTTTGTGAGCTTTAATGCTTTCACGAGTACGATAAATATCGCGTTAATTTCGTTTACAATTTATTTCCAACCGGAGTTTTGACGGCGGGTAGATAATCTCTTTGCTTAGTACTCCCGCCAAAAAACAAAACGATTGGATATCTAATAAAATTTCCAACCAATCGGCTCCAGGTTTCACTTCATCAATCATTAAAATATTGTCAAGGTATTGGATATTTGTTTTAGCTTACATGTACATTTCTACGAATTAATTGGTCGGTTTTCTTTATAACATAACTTGAAGCGGTTTCCAGGGGTGATGGTACAAGGTTTTCGCCGACGGATTCGTGCGCTTCTGACACTTGTCTCTAAATACCTTAGCCACCTTATCAACATTGATTTCATGTCATTTCGCCTAATAATCCCATCGGTGGAGGAGCATAATTATTGCAAGGCTGCTAACTCTGTTCCTTACAGTCATATCTTTTATTACTGGATTTTGTAATTTTTCTTAATCGTTTTACTCTCTGCTGCTTGTCATATTTATCTCAGCTACACTTTTCACTCTGCCAATTTGTCGTTGTCCCTATGAAGATATGGAAAAAAAAAAAAAAAAAAAAAAGGTGGACTACCTATGTACTGATAATTGTTCCGTTTCATATTCGCTATTCGTTTCAAGTGAATTAAAAGTTCTACTAGGAAGGACGTATCAACTTCATCATTAGCCACGTCGATTTTGGGGAGCGTGTTTACATTCGTATCGATGAATATCGAGAGTAACCTTTCAGAAATTGTTTCCCCTCATTCATACCTTTTATTATGACCATTGGAGATTAACTGCTTGCTGTATAAATGTATAACGTAAACTACCTATATTGATAGGTGTTTTGGCATATAACGGAATTTGATGTTGTTCCAATAACCACGTTTTTCTCTTCAATTTACATTTGCATTGCCTACGTCATTATATTATACCTAAAGATTACCTATAATACTATTTGGATTATGTTTCCGTAATCAGTTGGATTCTGTTACAAAATCCAGGGTTCCATGTGAATTGCAATGTTTTTGAATGACTTCGTGGTTCATTTTTCTGGAGTACTTAATTGGGGTTCTAGTTTGTCGGTGTCGTACCATGTTTTTATTACGGTTATAGGTTGACAGTAAAAAGTAAGTAGTGTGTCATACGTTACAATATGCACTTCCTTCTCAGCTGCTTGTTTCTTTTAGGCTCTCAGCTTCTTTTCCGTAGAAGGTGAAGCTGTAGCAAAACTTCGATCTTGTTGGACATCAGTTTAGAATATTTCCTTCGTGGGACAATCATTGACCGTCTTGAATCATTTAAAAAATCCGCCGCTTCGCCAATTTTGAACACTTCTCTTCAATGCATCAGCACCCGACAATGCTCAAGTTTCGTACAGCAGAAAGTCGTTCAATCCGTTTTAAATAAGAGAATATTATTAGTTGAAAATGTGTTTAATACCAAAAAGCACCTCGGATTTTAATGAATTAGAGGGCGGCGTAAATTTATAAAATTCCTAACATTTAATTCTGAAACCATATCATTCACAAAAAGCTTATTTACCATGGATTTGAACGTAATAAATGGTTAGTGCCCATAAGGTCCTGTTTCACCCCTGAAACTTTGGTTGCCCAAGAATATCGGAACATCTGCGGTCATGCCTCAAGCGCAATTGCGGTATAGGTTTAAAAATTGGAGTAAGTGCGATAACTTACTGTAGTCCAGATATTAATATTGATGCACTAACATAAACCGAATGAAATAAAGACAAATCACCACGGCAATGGGGAAGCCATTTTATCATTACCTTTCTGGAAGAATGGATTTTATTGTGTAAAACAATGTTTCGTAGGCAGCAAGTTGTCTAGAACTATTCGCAAGACAAGAAGTGTTCACATTTTGGTAATTCTATACAATACATGGCACCACCTACAATCGTTTGCATACTAACATATGATATAGTGGAAGTGTATAGACATATTAAGAGATAGTATTTGAATGCCGGAAACATGTTTAATTTATCAACATATGTTACTAAATTTATGTATCCAACTAATCAGAATTTTAGCGAATTTCCGTAGAAAATGAAGCTTTCGCCATGCCTTGCAACGTTTTAACAAACATTTTGAAAAATTTCTTCAGTGAAATCCGTATGGAGGCATTCTGAAACGATTCCTAATTTTTAGCAGAATTTCAGTCAAAACAAAATTATTAATAATTGACTAGGGCATTAAAAATTTTTGCGCAAAATTATGCTGAAGAACTTACTCAATTTTCATTAATATTTACTAAAAATGTATAGGTATATAAATATAAAACTGCAAAAAAAATCTGAAAAACCAAAATCTTGTTTGAATCGCCAATTTTACTTTGAGTTTTTTTTGACATAAGACTGGGTTTAACCATTTCTGTCTACTGAAATTGCTCAAAATTCCATTACAATTTAACATGGGTATTATAATACGTCATGTAATTTAAGAAAATTCGCTTATGCGATCATGCTTGCATGACTGGAACTTTTGCTTGGGGATTGACTACTTAATGTTATGCAGTTTTGAGATGCGTGCTAAACATTCAGATTAAATGGACTTATAGATGAGTATCATATGTTGAATAGTAAATAAATTAAACATGTTTCTGGCATTCAAATACCATCTCTTTGTATTGACTATGCCTTTCCACTACATCAAATGTTTGTATGAAAACGATTAGAGGTAGCGCCTTATATTGTTTACAATTATCCAAATTTTCATTTCTCAATTAAATAACACCACGAATGATTACATACCTAGTGGTTTATTATTTTACTGTGTTGATAGAGATCAGGATCTGGCCGGATGGTGAGGTTTGCCGTGAATCAGAACATTTTTTCGGATTGACAGTCGTGTTGATATTCTTTTTTCAGGCCCTGGAGAGGCGCAAACGGTTGTTCGTCCAAGTATAGCTATCACAAAATCCGTAATTTTTCAAATGCTTTCCAAATTCTTCATACATTTCGCCTTTCGGGCATTGATTGACGGGAATGCTTTTCTTGGCAACTTGCATAAATAGGTACATTATTGGAGGTCATAACCCAATAAACGATTTATGAAGAAGTGATTTAAAAAAAATTCTGTTTTCCAGGCAAAAAAAAGGGGGGGGGGGGGTTCAGAGGAAAGTTTTGGCGATTTTCCGAAGTTGTGATTTTCTCGCCCTTCATGTTTTTTGGGTTGCTGAACACGAATTTGAATATTCTGGCAAAAATGTTGCCCTGAACTTAGTTGTCTCTTTCCCCAAATTTTAGCACTTTTTTCCGTTTTCGGCCTATATCTCAGAAACGAAGGTTGGGGACCTTGGCTCGATCCAGAGGTCTCTTACGAAATTGGAAAGTTAGAATTTGTATTCAGCAATCGTAAAAACCCATTCAAAACACGAGTCCATTATTAATTATTTACGGTCAACAGTAGTTATCAGAGCCAAAGCGAGTTCTCTAAAAACTGTGAATTCCACAAAGTCTGAGAATATGACCTTTTAGGGGGTGAAACGGTTAGCCGCACAGTAAAATGTTATAAACGGTAAATGAAGGAAATTTTGTGTACTCTAATTTTGTATAGGATACCTAGTCAATTCTGAGATGTAGACCAAAAACTGGGAAAAAAGCAAAAAAAAAAAAAAAAAAAAAGCTCCAGTCATCATTTCTCCCTGGAAAACTCAAATTCGTGTTCAGCTACCCATAAAATATGAAGGACGAGAAAATCAATACTATAACAAGATTTTCCTCTGATAAACCTAAAATGCCTGGCCTATGATGGGTTAATAGAGAGGGATTTTAATGTAATGCAGGAGCATATTAATCAGTGATGATTTTTGGGACTAAATGGTAAGAGTTGAGAAGTTTTTTCGTTTGCGCATGCGAAAACCGGTATGAATTAAATTCAAATGACCTTCTCGACCTCAACCCGAGAATCTCGTCGAAATCTGATGAAGCTGAAAGTTTCGATCGTTTCTAGGGTTCGCGCAATGGTTACCTTCCGGCAGCATAAGATCCATCTAGGCTCATGTTCACTGCAAACTTCATCGACA
Organism: Adelphocoris suturalis; assembly: GCA_030762985.1. Lineage (NCBI taxonomy): Eukaryota > Metazoa > Arthropoda > Insecta > Hemiptera > Miridae > Adelphocoris > Adelphocoris suturalis. The sequence continues at coordinate 39,747,769 of CM061045.1, forward strand.
TTGGACTCTATATTATTGTTGTAGTTTCGCCCTTAAACAAAGGTTAGAGTCCTGGTGATTTGAGACCGTAAATTTGGTGAATTTTTCACAAATTAATTGTACCTCCCAGTTCCGTCGACCACGAAAGCGGACTGGCGTCGATCGGATCGAATTTTACTATGCATTAGCCTTTTTGTCCGTTTATACCGTTTTCTCGTACTTTGACAGGTAGCGAGGATCGAAGACCATTGAGTAGGTTTCCATATCCCATTATCATTTCGGAAGGTTTTTTCCCCTTCAGGTATACCTGGCAGCTTGGGTCGCCCAGTCGCCCACCCCTTTGCAGGTTGCCTAGCAGGCATCGGCTGTCTTGTCCAACACAATAGATCTCTAGATGAATCGCAGTTTGAGGTTTTAGGTCAACGCCCTCGCATTTGAGGGTGGACGATGGATTCGGAGCTGAAGAATCTGGGGCCCTTTCGAAAAACTGAAAAGACTCAAGTCCTGCTTTCTTGGTGGATTACGTTACTTGGATGCGGAAATTTTTCCATGACTGACCGGTAGTTTCTTCTTTTACATGATGAATCTTTTGCGACGTAGGTCGGAATTTGTTTTGTTAAATTTCTTAAATAGAACTGCGGTTCTATGTTTTTTTCGACACTTTTACAGAGTTCTCCCCCTCCCCCGGTCGAAGTATATTCTAACAAAAAATTACAACTTTACAGAGTTTTGTCCTTCTAGGATTTAGTGCTGCCATATGCATCCATATTTTAAGTTTTGTGATGGTTCCTTTTTTGGCAAAGATTGTGTTTTTGTTTCTGAAATGTGAAGGACGCGTGTTAAAAACTGGGAATAGTTTCGGAATGCCTGCAAATGGATTTCCATCAAAATAATTTTCGAAAATTTAATTTTCTCAGCCGTTATATTTCTATGTTGCTTTAATATATTTTTGAGTTCAGTAGATTATACTTATATATTTTGAATTTTCGAAGAAGAATGAATGAATTTTATTTTAATCAGTGTTCAATCGGTTCATGATCATAATACTCGCTTCAGGGCAGCAGGTAATACTGTAATTCCTCGAAATCGCTTAGTTTTATAATTTAAAAGCCCTCTTTATATTCTTCACGTAGTGTACAATAAACTGATTAGGGATCTTAAATCACCATCTACAGACTCGAAGCTCAAATATAAGTCTTTAGTAATTTCCTTTTTGAGTTCGCTGAATTTTCGAGAATCGAGTTTAATTTGAAAAGTATCCATTTTAGTTGGTTTTTCTTCATATCTATTGTATTTTCCCATTCCTGGCAGATTTCGTTAAATTTTTTTTTAGCAATTTGGGTTAGTTCCTTACTTTTAGTCATTTAGCAATAAATTTCTCTTGTTGATGTGCAATTTCTTTTCTTCCCTTTGTTTATAATCAATACGGTGTCCCAAATAGTGACTCTTAACCCGTCGCCTCGGACTTCGGTCTTTAGACGGGCAATTATTATTCCTGTCCTTTTTTTTACTCGTTTGAACTCCATGTTTACCTTTATGAATAAAATTCGATTTGATTTTACTTAGCAAAGTAGGGAAGAAAATTGTTTTAACGTTGAAAAACATGAGTTTTACAATGAAATCGTTTAAGGTTTTTTGAAAAATAAAATGTTTGGGGTCATATTCTAAGTATTTTATTCACAATTAATCGAATGAAAACGCTTGAAGATCTCTCCAACTCTGATGTAGGTAAACGAGTCTAACACTTTAATTAACTAGTTACTACAACAACAATTACAATACAAATACACAACAGAACTCACAACAACAATATCACACGTACATACAATTTAGCATAAAAAATTAACTAAAAATTCGTGAGTTGAAGTGTAAAACTCAGTTCTAACCTATGTATCTGCAAGTGTTACCATTCGGTTCAGCGTGAAAAATACGTTGAAACCGACCACAAACATGTAGGTTCTTAGAGGGACACGGTTTTCAACATTAAATCATAATATTCTCCCCTGTTCAACAGAGTAATTGAGTAAACTTGATTATACCGTTGAAAAGAATATTAAATGAAGCAGTTTTTGTGACAGTTGAGGGTACCCACGATTAACTTTGAGGGATTGGCCAATTTTTAAAAATTGTTTGAAATTTCCAATATCCAAAATAATTAACGTTTGGTTTCTAATAAATGAGTCAAACAGTGAAACAATTTAACGCTGATTCCGAAAATGTGATTAGGAGTGATGTGATTTACATAGGAGAAATCTAGGGTTTTGTGTCAAAATCTGGTTTTCTCTAGAAAAAATTGACCTAGAACGGTAAAGTACGGTTGGCGGCATTTCTACTCCATTTTATTGCAGTTTTACATGAATCTGTTCTTTCACGCTATGTCACGGGCACCCTGGAATATCTTTAGAATTTAGATAAATAATCTGTTCCTCCACCGAAAAATTCAATCAAGCATCTAAAATGAAAGGATGTGATAAGTGATAAGATTAAGTGCTCAGTTCCAATGTGCCAAACAAATATGAAAAACGGCTTGAACTCATATAAGTCCTAAAATTGTTTTTAGTGATTTTTCAGCACTTTTTTATTTGAAATTTTACCAATTTAATGTGCTGAAAAAATGCTTCCCAACGAACTCGTTCTTTCGTTCGGGAGGAAAGATTGTTTTTTTTTGCGCAAGAATGGAATTTTTATCTCAATCTTAAGAAGAGTTATCGTCTGGAAGGACACACACACACACACACACACACACACACACACACACACACACACACACACATATATATATATATATATATATATATATATATATATATTTATATATATATATATATATATATATATATATATATATATATATATATACCTCAAAAGAATTAAGGGATCATTTTTTCTTGCAGTTGTCCAAGACCCCAGATCAATCGGGCGAAGTTCACATTATATTTCATGATTAGGTAAATGGAGATGGGATGCACCCTATTCTTTAGTTTTTTCTCAAACACTGAGAAAGATCAGCGATATCAAGCTCCGACTGGGCCCAAACAGAATGAAATCTGAGTTTTTTTTTTTCCAAGAGAAGCAACCCCCACACCCCTAATGTTTTCCCCAAAATTTTTGAGATATCGAAATGAAACTTGGAGAGCGTTTGTGGGGTGCCCAACACTAAGTGTTAAGCAAATAAAAATCAGAAGAAAAAAATTCAAAAATTTTTTGGACTATCCAAGGGGGGAGGAGGAGGGTAATTGGAAACTTAGAAAACAGTTTTTCCATTTTTTGACGGCTCAGTTCAAAGATTTTTTAGTGTTGAACACGATGGTGAAGCCAGAATTGCGATATCTTATTCCTTTCTCGGATTAGAGCTGATAACCATGAAGAAGCGCGATTCATTCTGTTTTGGCTCAAGTCGGAGCTTGATATTTTGATTTTCTCCGTGTTTGAGAAAAAACAAAAAGGATAGGGTGCATCCCATCTCCATTAGGTACCTAATCATGAGATATAATATGAACTTTGTCCGATTGATCTGGGGTCTTTGGCGACTATAAGGAAAAGTGATCCCATAATTCTTTTGGGATATACACACACACACACACACACACACACATATATATATATATATATATATATATATATATATGAAAAAGAGTTTAACTCTGGGATTCGTTTCAGAATGTCTCAAAACCGATTTCAATGAAGAAAATTTTTTCAAAATTTTTTATTTTAAACAAAAATAAAAACAGTTTATTATAAACACAGTTTTGAGAAGAACCGGGTACCAAACATGATCAATGTTCCCAAGTGTGACAAATGTACTGGGATTTATTCTACGAGTAAAATCATGTTACACGGATAAAACCCATCCTTGTGTCTTTCTGACAAGTGAATAAGCAGGGCTCTTTCAAAGGACTCCAAAATTATATGTACACGTCCTTGGACAGCAAACACAATGGGTTGACGGTAACCGTTTTTGCAGGCATCCACAGTGTACCTACTGTATTAACATTTAGGAGCATAAGTGAACTTTCATCTCCCAGAACGTCAATTATTGCTGCTTCGGTTAGCAAACGTAGATTTTCCGAAGTGGTGAAAAGTGAAATAGCGTTTTCAGTTTACTTTCTCCAGCACAATTTCCCTCCACTGCCCAATAACCCGATCTGCATTTCGAAAATCTGTTTTTGGCATTCAACAAATAATTTGGAAATGGCTGGAATGATCTTCCTTCTAGCACTATACATGGCCTTCCGAATAAGGTTCAAATTATTGTGAGGAAGAGTTGCCATTGACTATGACGAGGGGCCTTGCAATTCCTTTCTCATCAGTTTGTTTGGTTTGATTGAAACGTCCTCAGTAGCCTTTCTCTTTAGTTAGGAGCTTAATTTTTCACGTATAGCTTGTTCGGGAAGAGAAATGAATAAAAGTAGAATGGAAGTTGGGAATTCTTCTACTAGCAGTACCGACTCCCGTTTACCCAGTTGGACGATGATTGGTTTTGATAACCAAATAGGATTTAGGGTATTACGCAACTATGACCCAAATAGGATTTAGGGTAGTGCGCAACTATGATTTGAGCCGGATATTTCTTCTCAAGTATATGATAAACGTGGAAAAATTGGACGGGAGGAAATGGAAATGCGAATCTGTGAATCATTGTCCCAGAGAGAACTTGAAAAAAAAAAAAAAAAGTACCTAAATAAATAAATAATAAAAGGAAAAAATAAAGACCTCGATGGCGATGTTGCAGCAGTGAGGGTGAAATATGATGAGAAAGATGCATCATTCTGATATTTGAATTCCTTCTATTGTATAAACGGTACCATTGGGTCACCTATACATACACACCTAGGAGTCACTAAACTTCTTGAACGACAGTATTTTGAAGAATGGTGGGGATCTGACTAGCGTTATTGAAACCTTCTTTGGCCACCTGAAGCAGTCGTTCTCTACGGTAGTCATTGTTTCAACAATTTTACGTTCTTCAAAACGGACGAGAATTTCATGAAAAGGTTGGTTCAAGTTTGTATTCAACGCTGTTTCAGATTCGGCCTTAGCCAAAAGGCCCCTATTTGTTAACTTGAACACAATTTTTAACGATATTTTAATGAAGTCGGGAGGGGGGGGGGGGTGTTCAACTTCGCTTTGTTTTTTATCCTTTTTGGCAGTGGCTTTTTTGTGTAGCACCCCAACCACGAAACTTCCTTCGTCTGTTGGCCCAAGAAAAAATGTGGGGTGAAAGGGAATCAATATGCCAATATGGAGCAGACAAAACCTGGTATTTCATTATTTTGATGGGATTTCAATTTTCATTCACTCTTTCTTTATTGGGATGTTACCTTAACTCTGCGAGTGATTTAGATGAAGTTATTCTGTTTGTTTAGCCCCTATTTGGGTGCGTATGTTATCACTTATATGTTCCCAATTTTTAATCTATTTAGACTGATGTTTATTGTTCGCCATGAAAATTGGTTCAGTTTCGTGAAGGACAGATAATCTGGAAGAGAGGTGTTGCGGGCAGCTAACCAGAAAGTGCACCAAAATCTGATAAGTAGTGGCGATGAACTACCGATAGCTCAGGTGCATCGATACTATGTCGAATTAAAATGGTCTTTCTACTTATTTGCTTGTTTGATCAAGCTTTTCAAAACTTACTGTTAATTATATTTATCTAACTTCTGTTATCATGATGTGAAAATCTTCATTCAATACCAAACCCCTTTGATGCAGAAATTTCATTTCAATTTTCTGGTTGCAGCCCTTTGCTATAGGTATTATTCATAATACAACATCATTAATTGATGTGTTTTGTGTATTGTTTGAACTCTTTGTCGTGACGAAGTTAAGCCCGCGATGTTGTATATTAGTGATGGCGGTCAAGTTTACGCTCAAGTTTACCATCCTGTCTTGGTATGCGTATCATCGATGAAGGTTATCAATAATTGCTTCAACCTTGGTCATATCTTATCTCGATCTTGGTGGAACGCAGATAATTCTCTTGCAATCCCTTGAAAATTCGAAAATGCCCCTTAGGACACCCTCTATATTTCAGTTGAAAGGTTCGCTAAAATACGCTTTTTCAGCTCTATGTCTCAGCTAATTTTCCACTCTAGAAGGCTCTGGTAGACTCCAAATGTAAGATTCGATGCCTCCTTGTGGGGAATGCCTGCGTGAAGCCTCGCAAGAGCGTGGTGCAGAGACGAATGTTTGGACGTATGTTGAACTAACTGCGATTTGGGGCTGCGTCTTTGTTACCATTAATCATCGAATTCTTGAAGATTTGATATACAACAGTTGTACAAGCATTTACACATCAAATTGACCTATTCACAAATCAAATTTTTTGTATACATCAAAATTGATGTGAAACTAACGAATGACTTGACCTTTTAGCGAATTTTCGTAGAAAATGATGCTATTGCAATGGCTCCAAAGATTTCAAAAGCAAATTTTTAAAAAATTCCTTAACTGAAATCCGTTTGAGGCATTCTGAAGCGATTGTCGGGCAATAATACTTGCGACGCATTGACATTACAAAAATACTTACGAAACCCTTACCATTTTTCAAATACCGTTTTTTTGTTCATTACTGTATGTATATCTAGTCAAGTGAGATCGTTATAGATTTACCTTTCTCAATTCTTTCTATAATGAAACTAACTGGTTAGCGACCTGAACATTGAAGAGGCAGAAAGGGCACATCGACTTTGGGTAAATGGTTGTAGCGCTCAGTTGGTCTTAGTAGAACCAACGTCAGTCCCAAACCTCCTAGGTGGCTCGGTTTTATTTACTAGGGCTGGCAGCCAAATAAGGTTCGGGGACAGGTAAATGCGTTTCGCTTACTTAATTCCCAGGTAAGAATTCCTAGAATGGTTTATTCTTCATGTTTTCACAGAAGGTTTTGTCGGCTTCCCCCTTGGTCAAATTAATAGTTCACTCCGTGATACCTTTTCCACGCAGCAGGTACAGGATAATAATGTGGAGCCTTCATGAACCTTAAAACCACTTTTCGCTATTTCTAAAGCAAATTTTAAAATTGTAAAATATTTGGACTGTGCATGCGCATTCAATAGAAGATTAACCACCGAGATTAGTTGACAGTGCCTTTCAGAGCGCTTGCAGATGAACTAGTAGCTACCCTTCATCTGGATCTGTAAAATTAAATGTTAGGAATTATAATTTTAATAAACGTCAGGTTGTAATTGTATTCTATGCCTCAGACTCATAATTACACTTCTTAGTACTAGAAATTATCAAATATCTAATTATTTAAAGGAAAAGTTGGTTTTTATTAAATTCCCCGGTCATGCAGGATGAACAAATTCATACGATGAATATGATTTCCACTATTTTTCACATTTTAAATTAGAAAACTCAATTCGGGTTGCACTTGCGCATCGATGTCCTTTCATGCTTTGCGGTAAACGGGAATGGGCTCAATGTTTTTATCCAAATGGCGCTACACTTCAATTTTGATTATTAAATTTGAATTTCGAAAAAAAATTCAGAATCTTGAAATTCCAGATTTTTTCTCTCAAAATTGGGAGATTATAGCGTAAATCATTGTTATTTACTGAGCAAAAAGGTTTTTTCAGAATTTAAATCGGATGGTTACAACGGAAGGAAAGTGTCGGCCAATGAAATCAAAGATTCCTGGGAAGGGGGTGATGAGTTCCCCCCCCCCCCCCTTGCCATTCTCTCTTGTCATTCACCATCTCCTTCTCCCGTTCTGTTTCTCTCTCTCTTTCCCGAAGTCTTCTGTCTCAAATGGTGATTTCTACCTCAGAAACCAACACTGTTTATTTATTGGTACCAGCTCTATTCCTTCGGAGTAATGCATTTGGTTTTACCAGGTATAGCTCAAAAGTTAAGGTATAGCTTAACGTACCCAATGATCAAACGCCTGATTTAGGCGGACATTTGATCGAAAGATATTGCTGAAGAAACTTGAAGACCGTGTGATTATTACATCGTTAGATACCTAACCAGAACGAACACGGTCCGTTTGATGCGATAGTTGAGCTTCCAAGACGACGTCCAAGTATGCGCTCGTGAAAAGTGTCAGAAAGCCGAGTAACTCTATGATTCTAACTTCGAATCCTATTAAATCTGGTGAATGATGTTTGCACTTTTAAGAATTTAGTTTGATGATTTTTCCATAGGATTTATGCGCATATAGGTACGTTATTGGTTTAAAAATAATACATTTACATCTCAACCTCACATTTAGAGAAATACCGACAGAAATGGGTCTCTTGGTCGTTTATAAAACGTGGCATATTTGTACCTAATGACCACTAGTTCAAGTAGAAAAAATCTGCATGTGCGCGGAATCGCGGAACTGTTATCTAATTTATTTTTAATGACAGATATTTGAGACTTTTTGAGAAAGAAGCTATTTCGGTGTGTGCGAAAATGTGTATCAGTCTTTGCGCATATATGGTGTGGTGTTGTATGTCTGTGTAGATGCGTGTGTGTCAAAAGTATTTAATGTTTGAAGTTTTCAGATCAGACTTCGTTGAAATTAAAGTTGAAGGTTACGTTGTTTGACTTGTTTTCCTCATTTTATAACCGACTTCAAAAAAGGAGGTTCTCAATTCGCCGCGTATGTTGTTTTTTTCCCCCGTAGGTGAAGTTCTACGGAACGAAGTAATTGGGAAATGATGATGTAAATTCTGATGAAGATTTTGGAATTAGATATTGTCTTTCCTAATTTTTATTTTTGTTTTTTAAATAATGTGATTTAATTTTGTGATGATACCTGATTTAATTTTTCTTAAATTCAATATTATCAATATCGCGAAGCTTCCATTCAAATATTTGCTGTCAAGATTGAATTTCTGAAATAGATTTTCAGAAATTTTCAATTAAAGAAATTAACTGATAAATGGTATAATAACGCGCGATAACTCTGGAACGGTTCGTAGTAGCAACTTGGGACGATGGTGGTCCCATTCGATTCAGCGCGCCAAAAAACATTGGTTACCACACTTGGCTGAGCAAATAATAGCAATTTCCTCTTCATCATCCCTAAATCGTGCGTTTGAATCACTGTGCGTCGTTATGACAACCGACTTGTCCTATCAGTTTGAAAACGGAAAAGTCTCACATGTTCATCGCTCATGATGATTGGTTTCTATATTATGGTTTCCCATAAAACTCATTTATATGCTCGTAGGTGGCCTTTACGCAGGCGCTGTCGTGAAATCTTGCAAACATATTCTTGCTAGTCCGATTTCTCCTAGATTTTTCTCGAATCAGTGTGAATGGGTTTACATGTAAATTATAAACAATATGCCTCATTTTCTTCCTTGAAAATTTATAATATTTTTCCAATTATGTAATGACAGACGTGAAACCCTACGTACACCACCGAGTGGTCTTTTTATAATCATCACAAGTATCAATGATCATATGGATCGATCTCAAGTCAATCAGTTGACTTACAACTCATGAATACATTTCTTTCTTCCGAGTTTGTCTTTTGGCTTCGATTGATTTATCCTTGTAAGGGTTGTAGTTGGAATCGTATGCTAGTAGTCCTAGTAGCTCCTCCTCCCACTAGTCTGCTTTGTTTCGCGGAAATCGCGGATTTTCCGACGTCCGCCTAATAATTGGCCTATTAGATCCCGATTTGGCCGTCTAGTGATGATAGCATCATCTATCTTGCCGCCATCACGAAACGTTGTTTGTTAGGCCGTACCGTTGGTTACATTTTGGCGATTTTTCGTAGAAAATTCAGCTATATTGCGGTGGATTCAAAATTAATAATATGAAATTTTCGAAAATTGACCTTGATTGAAATCCATTTTAGAGTATTCTGAATCAATTTCGACATTTTTCATGTACTAGATGATCTATTTAACGTGAACACCGCCTTTATACCTACCTTTAGGACTGGTGTTAGTGTAAAACGTCTGCCAAGTTGGGTGGACACTTGGACAGTATAGCTTCCTCACTAATAGTAACGTGGAAGTATAGAATTAGTCAAAGAACAAAGCATGAGTCGAAATGACTAATAAGTCGACTTTATAAGAAATTAACGTTTGCACATGCGCACAGACTACTATTACTCCAACGACAATGAAATTTATAGGGGAACGTCTAGGAGCTAAGCCGCACAATCATTGAAAATTTCATAAAAATCGATCCATTAATCTCGGAGTTTTGCCTGTGTCTTATGAATTTTAGTTTTGCGAACGCGCTATAGTTGTTAGTCCACCAACCGCGATAAAATTCATAGGGAATTTTCCTAGAAAATCTATCTCCTCCCCCGGGTGAACGAAATCGGGCAAACAGATTATAAGAAACCGACGTTATAATAAACTGACGTTTGCGCTTGTGCATAGTTCTGTTCATGTGACGGCAATGAAAGTTGTAGGGAACCGTCTAGAAGCTATCCCGCACAACCCCTGCAAATTTCATCAAAATCTTTTCATTAGACTCGGGAGTTTTGCCTGTGTCAATTGATATTAGTTTCGCGCATGCGCAATGGTTATTACTCTACTAATCGCGATATAATTTATAGGGCATTTTCCTAGAACATATACCCAATCACTTACCGAGTTTGAACGAAATCGGATCAACAGATGATAATAGTCCAGGAGCCAGGTCCAAAAATAGGTAGTAATTTGCGAAGGTTTGAAATTAGATTTTGAAAATTTAGTCCGTTCTGTGTGAGAAAATCTTGGTCTACCATCTCAAAATTGGTGGAATACTAAATGGCGGCCTCATAAAGATGGCTTTAAGAGTTTTTTCTAATAATTCATAAATCTTACATCCTATAGACATTTTTATACGTAATGTTGTAGATCATAAAAAAAAAAGATTCGATCCCAAAACTGAATTATTTCTCAAAATGAGCGAATTACAAACAATTGAAAATCTGGCTAATTTTGGACCAATCCACTCCATCTCCCGTCTAGACTTTTGCCTTTCAAAATAACCGACCAGCGTTAATATTGGTCTAATTCCAGTCTGCCAAAGTTCATTCTACTCAAGATTAAATACTTTCCAAAGTTCGTATCGAGCATATTTCAGCTGAGACCTTTCCCCTTTGACTTACAGCCGAATTTTTGAATTTTATGTCATTTTACACATAAAGTTTGCAAAAACGGCCTTTTACTTTGTACTTTAAGGGGAAACGGTCTGAGCAAAAACTTTCTCGAGACGAACTTTGGAAAGTATTTAACCCTGAATCGAATGAGGTTTGGCGGACCTGAATCAGACCAATATACCTGTTTATTATTGTAACCATCCTCATGTTCAGCGTGGATCTCAAATTAAACCTTTTTGATGACGTCATCATGCAATTCGGATTGATAAATTACATTGGAATTGACCCCAATTTCACCAGCTCGTGGAACTATAATGTGCCGCTTGGGACAAGTACAGAGGGTTTCAATAACAGGAAATGACTTCTCAGGCCGATTGTTACCTGTACTTTCTTTTGACCATTTGAAAACTATTTCTAGTTTTTCAGCAACCTTAGGTTTTACATCACGCCATGGACCTAGGCACTCCAATTCGTTTGTTTTCTGTGTGTTATTTTTGATTCTGCATCTTTATATTCGGGGCAGCGCCTGAGCGGTTCTCACTAACAGATTCCGCTCATTTCAGCTGATGCCCTGGTGTGGGCGCCATTCCAGACAAATATTTTTGCTTTATTCATGAGTGCCCCCACTCAGCCAACGCTCATCTCATCGTCAATCTTATTGTCCTCTAATTGGAAGCTATAAATAATTTTTTGGTTGGTGTCTCTTCTAAAGAATTGGAATTAATGTTTTTCTTTCTTTTGTGGTGTATATACGTCTCGCTCGCCATGCCCCAAATCCGCTTCCCCTATCTTGGGATTTCCATTCATTTTCACTGATTTGGCGTTCGATTTAAATATGTTTTTCCTGCTTCTATTATGAAAGGATTGTCAATTATCGTAATAACACTCAATTAACCAATTGGAATTTAGTTTTTGATAAATAATTAAACAATTATTTTAAAAAACGATTTAGGAATAATTTGAAAATTTTGATCGTATATTTTGAACTGTGATTCAAGAATTTGAACTGAACGTTCAAAGGCGTAATTGGCTGAGAAAAAAATTGATAATCACAAAAATCTGTTTTGAATAGTGTAAACATTATGATTTATCAGTATTTCCCCCCTCCATTCACCCTATTCCATAATGAAATTTCAAACTCCCGACATGTATTCCAAAACTACCGAATTCTAAACTGAACAAAAAAGAATCACGAAAATCTGTTGTCAGAATCTTAGCTTGAGCAGCGCTTGAATGAATCGGTAACTACCCCCTCCACCCCCCAAATCTGGAATTTCCAAGGTGTTTGCACAACTTGACTAAAATTAGGATTGAACAAAATAAGAATCAAGAAAATAGGTTGAAAATTGTAGCCTGGGCAGCGTCAACAAAATGTTGCATAGAAATCTACGTTTTTTTCCTTGATCCCCTCCATTTGCCTCCTTTTATCGTAAAATTCAAAATTTCTGAGGTTTTTTGTGCAACTAGATTAAAATTGGGATCGAAAAAAGAAAAATCTCGAAAATTATATGAGAATCGTGGCATGGGGGGCGTCGACAATTTTATCACTCACTCAAACACACACAAACACTCGGACATGCACCAAAGGTTTTTATTTTATTTTATTTTATTTTATTTTTTTTTTTTTAACAATTCGATCTTCGGATGGTCTGAAACGGATTTGTCTTCGGTTATTTATTTTATTTAATTTTTCTCATGTTTGGGTTGTCCCCTACCCCACTGGACCAATTCCAATAAGTTGACTCTCTTCTATAGGAAGCCTTGCCTGTATGACCTAGCTTCTGAGGGACTTCCTAAAAAGCAAGTGGAAATTTAGTTTTTGGAGGACGTGGGAGTTTTCAACCTCCAGCACGAATGCAAACTTTTCTTCGCCCAGGTGTAGCTATACGTTTGTTTTCACAAAACGGTCAAGTGAATTTTCGAGGCGTTATTATCTATATCATTTCGCAAATGTTCAACCCGAGTATTGAAAATATTGCTAACGTCACGCTCAATTATACTGTGAATATTCCCTCAGATTGTAAATAATGACGCTAAAGGTTTTGTAGATTTAAAGATTTGTTTTTCAAACACATATAAATCTCAATATTACCAAATCTAATAAATCTAAAAAATAAATTATCTAACAAATTATTATAAAAAACGATTCCAACCATCCTTTCGAGATTTATTCGTTTGTTTCTCCGTCACAGATTGATGTTGAGGGATTCACAGTTCTGCTCCAGTTGTGGACCGTGCAGATATGAAGACTAGCGGTCATTGCAACCCCTACAGCAGCGGGGCGGCAGCATGTGTGTTCGCCCTGTGTTCCCCTCCCATGAAACAGGAAATCATTCCTGGAAACGGGGGACCCTCCCTTCTGACCACCTACCTTCCCTCAAGCATTCTCCGAACCACATGATTTTCATTAGCTACGCTTCTCAAACCTCGTCCGGCTCACGATGATATTTTTAGTTACTTATGGGAGTGAAATTGCATGTGAAGTTGATCCGTTGCTGAGGCTCATCTATACTTGGTTCTAAATATATTGCAAATCAATAGTGCGGTAATGCACTTCATTGGTCAGACCAATACTATCCGAACGGCACATGTATAATTGCTCTGAGAACTGGGTTCAGTAAGATTCACACGTATCGTTTGAGTATAAATACGCTTCCAGCAACGCGCAGTACGCAATAACGCGTGCCTAGTAGATATTAGTTAAAAGTTGAATCACAAAAACATCCTGCTCGAACAATTTGAGTAAGTATATTCGAATACCATTCATAGAACACTATACCTAATAAGTACCACAGAATTTAGTATTAACGATTAACATCTCATATGACATGACATCAGCTGATCGGTGTACGGCCATTTTGAAAGTCGCGTATTATATTACCTGGTCCATCGTGACAGAAGCGGCACCTATGGTTTGACGACTCAACTACCGCTGATGAATCTCCATATTATTAATACTCAAAACACATATTATCTCCTGCAGAGTGCAGCATCCAGCCCGAAGCCTAACCTCCATTGAGTCCGTTCTTTTACAACGATTTGTTTCGCGCGACGAATTGCCACCATATACTTTTAGCGAATTTTCGTAGAAAATGAAGCTTATTGCAATGGCTCAAAAAATTTTTGAGAAATTTCTTCATTGAAATCCGTTTTGAGGCATTCTGAAATTAATCCTAGAGTGTAACGCTTTCATATATATATATATATATATATATATATATATCCAAACTTTTTTGACATATTTTCATACAATGACGTATTGTCCGTGGATAAATAAGGCTTGATTGATAAAATATCAATTTTTTTTGCATCGTTCGAATGCCAGCCAGGTGATTTTTATATCAAATTTTTCAGGCTAAGATTGCATAGCAAATTATCCTTATACAGTAAAAAGAAAAGATCATTCCAGACGATATTTCTCCTCAGGATTGAAATAAAAATTCCGTTCGTGCGTCAAAAAAAATCAAGCTTTCCAAACAAAAGGATGAGATCGTTGGCCAGCACTTTTTGAGCACATTAAATTGGTCATATTTCAAAAAATTGTACCTACTAAAAAAATCATTAAAAATGGCTAAAAACGGCTAAAAATCGTTAAATTTATATTTTTTGGTAGAATATTGATCAAATAAAGTTGATTAACTATAACATAGAACTTTTAAAAATGTATGTACAAAATTATGCTGAAATTGTACCTTAAATCCGTTAAAATTTGTTAAAAATTCCATAAAAACTGCAGAATAAGCTAAAACTTCAAAACCACATTTGTATAGGAGATTATTACTTGGAATACGTTTTTTGCCATAAAATTAATATAGTTAACACTATCCTTGCACTCAACTATCTCATATTTCAAAACATTTTAACATACATTATACAATACTATAATTTACGAATTCGATCATACGATCATGCTGCATGGCTGGAACTTTCTTCCGCTCTCGGAAATCGATCTCCTCTTCAGTTATTGCATTCATACACGCAGCGAAATCCATGTACAAAAACTCTTGGAACGCTTGAGAATTACCAAGAAAACAACGTGAAGAACCTACCTAGACTTCATGTTTGTGTATGCCCTGAGAGCAACACGGCTTTCGTTCCCAGTTGATTTGATTTTGACGTGGTTCATAGGATAGGTACAAACCAACAATCTAAATTCTTATTACTCGTTCAATTCAATCGGGTTAGTAATGTATTTGAAGAAAATATGTATATATGTGTTCCCAAGTTAACTTCATCGTTTTCAGAGGGCCAGTTGAAGTTCGGGAGTTTTATTTTAGGATTTTCCGTACCACGGAAGGTTTCGGACCTCTTAACCGTGACCTACCAGAAGTGATAAATGAGCTACCAACCGGCATGCAGGACCGGAACGTGAGGTAGACTGTTCTAGTGGTTATTTTGATGAGAAGCAGAAACTGCGTGATGGGTGTTATGCTACATCAGACTGGTTTTGCCAGTATAAATGTGATGTAACAAACAACCGTCTAATCTTTTGAATCATTATTTTCTTCTCTAAATGCACCGTTACCTACTGCTGAGAAACGGTTTAGTTTTAGTTCTCGGAATTTTTATAAAAGCAGCTTTTTTTTTTACGTAACTCAACCCGAAGAGTGGCAAAAAATCCCGTAAAAATGCTTAACAACGAGACAATCGAAGGATTTTGACTCTATCAGACTTGATTAAATGAACTGTGAACAGCCATAAAAGATCTATTAGGTAAACAGTTCCGGCTCAGTTCGTTATAAACAAAGGGAAAATGTTTAGGGGGTCGCAAAAAAATCAGTCCTAAACCATAATTGGTTACTAAAGATAGTTCGTTATAGTAATTACTACAACGCTTGCAGTTCCTGCCTATCGTACGTTACGATTGTTCTCTGTTCTGACTATGTTGTTAACACATTGGTTTGGTGATTTTTCTGCTCCACTTCTATAGTTGATAGTAACTAGTTGATGTCGTTGTGATTTGTACCTTCTCTGTACTATTTCCCTCATTTATTATATAATTTTGACGATATTCGGGTATTGTGCAGTAGTCCCTAAAACTTTCTGAATTTCATTGATTCAATTAATGATTGCCCATCCCATTACCAAGATTAACATCATTCCAACTATTAACTGTCACAGTTTTCATTAGTTTTTGATGGGATTTTCTCAGCTTATTTACGATTTTCACCTCAGTGGGATCCGTGGTTGAGGAAATGGAAAAGCCCTCAAACACTTCTCGACCTGTAATTAACCGACTTCAGTTTTATTTAGTTCGTGGTTTGGTCAGATTTACTGATGCTAACAAAATTTTGTTATAAAGTGGTTCTTGACAGCAGGAACAGATAAATATTCATAACGGACTCATTGTACAGATTTGTGTAATTCGGAATCACAAAGCCACATCCACTTTTCATGTTTTAACAAGAATGTTGTTGGCTATGTGGGCATTCAATCGAACTGCGTGGTTTTCAATTGATTTCAGTGAAAATGGAGAGCCCAATCTTTTTCAGCAGTTAGAAAATTGAAAGGGCCGTTGTGCAATCAGTCAAACTGAAACCATTCTTCTGGAACTCCTGAAGTGGGAAAAACACAGTTTTGAGATTGGCTTTCTATGAGTAAGAATGTTTCTGTTGAATTATTGGAATTTCATCATAATTTTTTATTGGATAATTCGAAAAGAAACTACTAAACAACGTTTGTAGGTGAGAAGACGTGGAATTTGTCATGGGCTGTCGGAATTTTCTTACAACGTACAACCCCACCGACTAAGTAGTTTTTTACAAACGTGTGGTGTCTTGGACTTGGTTGGGTGCTGATAACTAAGTGACCGCTTATTTTACAGTATTTATACTTTGGAAGGCTCTGGATTCCCCTACATTATTTGGTTCGTAAGCTTTTGGGAGTTTCGCTTAAATTGCTTTTCAGAATGCGTTGTGAAGCCTCGCTCCATATGCCACGCTTGGGATCGAAATCATTGGTTGCCTACTAGGTTTTCTTTTTTGTGTGAGAGCGAGAAAAAAAATCATGGAAATACCTTCCTACGTGATTAGAAATAAAAAATATTGAAACGTTGACTCGTGAAAAATTGTAGTGGCGACCCATCGCTTCCGAGATAGCTGTAGGGACGTCATTAACCGATATCGCTATTAGCATGTATGGCACTAATTCGGATGTTTTGAAAAACTGCGAACAACAAATGCCTCATCAACCCGTGTCCTTCATAATTGATATCCGAAATCGGTTTCGCTGCTCAGAGTGCCAGTCTCGTTTCTTTATGAAGTGGCTAATGGGCTCGATCAAAACAGTTAGGGCTCCTGATTACTGATGAAACCCACAGTGGCTATCGCCATCCGGTAGTGTTCCATTCTATCCATTATGCTCTGGAAATTCCACTCGTATACTTTCCGTTCAGAGCATCAAAACCTCCAAAGTCGGTCTTATGATCGGTGGTGGTGTATAAGTATGTTTCCTCCTATTTGACAGACTTTCAACATTGTGGTCAATTCTGTCAAATACGAAGAGTATTTTTTCGCGTAGTTGGTTGCAATCATTTTCAGATTCATCCGAATGACTCCAAGTGTCGTAGAAGTAAACGTTTGATGAGCTCTCCATGGTTTTTGCGCTTTCTGTTGTGATAATCTAATTTATCATATTTATATCGTGAATAGGAACTAACATTAAACTCCATACGATGTTTCAAGATCCAAAACTTCGTATACTGGCTCACAATGAATTAAATGAATTACAAAAAATATGCAAACAATGAAAATAAAAAATGGAATAAACATACTGCAGTCCCTTAATTGAATATTTTTCGTATATGAATTAAGTATACGTATATTAAAGCATTCGAAATGGTGTTGTGAGCGCCCAACTGATCTGGACGAATTTGTCTTGTTAAGAAAGTGAAATTGACAATGATCCACTCAAAATAAAAATCAGTAAGCAAAAAATCATTGCTCGATATTCCTTCGCTTATTTGAAATTATATTTTGGTATTCCTTCCAATTCAGTACGCCAGTACTTCAGGAATCAGATTCCAGATTCAGGAATGTCGAATTTCGAAATTAATAATACAATCTTAAACACTTCACGTTTCTGAGACTTGTTGTGAAATAGTACTTCAACTAACTCAGTATTTTCAATTTTATGGATGACATGGTTGGTAACGATATAATTGGCAGGCTATGCAACGGGACGAGCACAGGGCAGTTGGTTAGCTAAACAGTTGAATAAGTGGGGGTGTGATTATTGGTTATGCCCACGTGTTTTTTTTTATATTAATGTCAATTGTCCTGAGAATTTTGATACAAACAGCGATGAGTAGATCTATGATTTTTTCATGGTTCCAATAATAAATACGTCATAGAGGCCAGGGGGCATCATTTTAAAAATCATTGAAAAAGAACCCCTCATTGTAGAAGAGCGCAGTTCATGTAAAAATTCTCGGGATGGGAGCTAGCTTTACTTGAAAGTGGTAATAAATCTATTTTTCGATCCATGCGCACAATGATGAGCATACTGCGCTAGCCTACTGTTTACTGTGGATTTCACTAACCTACTGTTTAATTTCACTAACATAGTGCCAGTCAAACGAGCTTCAACTCGGTTTCGGTGTATTTAGTTCTACTGGTTTCAAAAATAGTTTCTACTAGGTCTCAATTGAATATTTCAGGAGTAATTACCCGTAACCGGATATTGCGTTTTTCCCAATCAGTGTCAGTGGTCAAGATAGGATTACTCGCAGATAGATACACACATTGGAAATCTGTTTCTTTTTCTTATTTGTATTATTTCTTTGTATTACTGTATGATACATTTGTATTGGGCTTGCCCTACTAATGATAATAAATTAGAACTAATAATAAAAAAATAAATATAGAAACCATGAATGTAAAGAAGTTAAGAGAAGGTCGACATGTCGATGTGCTTCAAACAATGTTCTAAAAAGAAGAGAAAAACTGTTTCAAAAAAGGTTGAATTATCATATATATATGGAAAAAACGTTGAACCAGGAATGCCTTCCGAATGCCGCAAAACGGATTTCCATGAAGAAATTTTCGGGAAAAAAAAGCATTTAAATTTTTTTGGAGCTATGCAATAGCTTAATTTTCTACGAAAATTAACTTAACTTATTTTTATTGCAAACTGTAATTTAGAAAACATGTTTACCATAAATTTATACGATACTACGTACTGTTTTTTCTCCAAAAGTGCTCAAATTGCAAAACATTTCTTGAGCGTCAGTAGGCGAGTGTCTCACGTCTACGAGTTTTCCGTTTTTATTTCTATTGAATTAAATTTAAAAAGATCCCTTCCTTTTTAATAACCTTAGGTTTTATTCATTTAAGGTAATCTCATTCGTGCTAGACATATTCTGGATATAGTTGAGTAGTAGGGAAGGCAAAGTTGCGGTTCCATTTCTCAACACGTTTACTTCATTTCTGGTTATTATTATTATTGTTCCATTTTTTTAGTCGTTGTACTTATTAAACTACTCATTTCCAACTCCGTCTTTAGCTTCGAATTCACCAACTGATCGATTTCCTTCGCAAATTAGTGGGATCCTAGCCATGCTAGATCAGAGTACGTATGGTTATGTTATATTCACTTCCGGCTGCTAAAGTTCTGTGTTTGGCAAGGATTCTAGAATTTGCTAAAATATTGAATGGCGATTGTATTTCGTTTTGGGTTCGGGAACAGTAAAATTCGGCATACGAATTTTTCACTCCCTACTGTTGTTACAAGGGTAACAAACCCCCACCTTTGGAAGTCACCTACTGGTTTATAAATGGTTGTAAATTGTCGGTTGCTTCACAAAGCGAGTTTGAACAGCGTCGATCTCCATCACTGGAATCGTTAAAAGTGTCTTTTCTGGAACCACATTTGGGTCTTCTCGGTCATTTCCTACTCTCGTAACGCCGATCTTTTATGTTCTGTTCAGCTGGTCGTTGTTGACGTTTAGGCGAGATGAAGCCCAGATATGCCGCCATCTGATTGCCATGGATCACATGATACAGCTCGTGGATGTTGACAGATGCTTCCTTATAACATCATGATGGGTACCTACTGCTGTGCATCTTTTGCTGTGTATTTTTGAAATCGTCTTCGACCGTATTGTAATAAGATATCTCGGGGATAGTTACTACCTAGTGATCGCAGGAAACTCTGAAATGCTGCTTCCCAGTAAACTAAGGTTGTGGAAGCCTCTTGATGGAGAGCAATGATTGTCCTGTTATCAACGTTTCCTCCTGCATTTGCGCTTCAGAATTTTGGTTCCCCGAATTCATGAATGTCCACGAATTATTTTTGTACCAATTCGCATCAGATATTTATAGGTAATTGAAAAAATGAAATAAAAATAAATGCATGAAAATAAAATAATTATAATAAAAAATAAATCAGAAATTATGTGAGTTGGGTTCTAGATGGTCTGCTGTGCATTTCTGAGCGATTTAGCCCAAGCATCTTTTTTTTATGCTTGTATCAAATGAATCTTTTTTCTCTTATGCATATTATTTCGTTTAGTTTCGCCGATGCGACTAACAGTGATTTCTTGCAAGTGGCTTTCAATTCAAAAATCCCATCGCCTTCATATTTGTCCTTTAATCTGATTTATCTACAATATTGTTGCTCATATGCTCCTCTCGAGTATTATACAAGCGAAACAAGGATCTTATCTAGTGGTATCACGTTTCAACAAATACGTGATAAAAAATGAAAGCACAAAATGAACTTGATCTTTTCTTGACAAAATCAACTGATTCTTAGGTCAGCTGGTCGTTTCCTTTGTGCTTTGCGAACAATAGTTGGGGAGATGAGATACCTTTGATTTTTAATGAATAAATTGATGGGCTCTCGTTCATGTATTACGAGTATGCCTTTGAGCCATTTAGATTGTAGCTAAACGGCTAAGCAGCTCTATGTGGCTAAGGTCGGAGGGAATACAAGAACATTGGTTGGAGAGGGGGGGGGGGGGGATCTTACAACAGTGTTCGCAAAGAACGAAAATTTTCGTGAGAGGCCTGGTGGCTTCGCCAAGGAATATGTGTATGATGCACATACGTCTTTCTCGGCTTCCGTCGGCAGTAGCCGATAGTGCAAAATAACTTTTCTTCAGACATCTAGAAATCTACTTAGGGCAGCCAAGTGTCTGCTAGTTTATAGCTACCCGTAACAAGTGCCTCGACCGCATTCACAATATTTCATGCATGCATATTTCATAACCATACTTTTTTTTAGTGGATCCATTATACTTTCATGTTCTGTTATTTACATTGGATGAAGTACAGGATCATCATTTTTGGGTGACGTGTCCATTGCGGCTATGGTAATATAATCCCACCCGGTTCAGTCTGCAATTTTATTGTCGATGACGTCGGTTCAAGGTACACATCTGCTGGATGGATCTAAGCAGTTCCATTTGTCGGGCTCACAGATAAAGAACAATTTTTGCAAATATCCTGAATACATGTTTGTCTCCACCACTATTCACTTTCAAATAATTTTGTGGAGATCTGTGTGTATGTGTGCCATTCCAGACGATAACTCACCTTAGGATTGAGATTAAATTCCGTTCTTGCGCCAAATAATCAAACTTTTCAAATGAAAGAATCAGTTTGTTGGCCAGCACCTTTTGAGAACTTCAAAAAATGTGCTACGAAAATCAATAAAAATGGCTTAAACACTGCTAAAAACCGTTCAACTTGAAAATTTTAGTAGGATTTTAGTCAAAAGAAATTTATCAACGGTGCTAGCAAAAATTATGCTGAATAATGTATTCATTAGTTATGTGTATATTATTAATGTAATTATTAGTGTATTCATTTTTTATTAATTTGCTGAAGAATCGATAAAAACTGCCAAAAAGGCTAAAAATTCAAATTATTTTTCGAATTGCAGAATATGATTTAGAACGAGTTTTTTGCACTCAAAATGCTCAAATATCAATACAATTTAACATAAATATAAAACAATAATATACGAAAATTCGCTCATACGAACATGCTGCGTGACTGGAACTTTTTTTGTCTATATCTTTGTCGAATGTGTGACATAATTCTGTAGACGATTAAAACGAAAAGTCATTCAATAGGATCCACATGCTATAATCCTATTTAATATATATATATATATATCTGAAATTTTAAAGAAATTTTCAGGAATTATTCGGGTTAGCCCATATTAATCCCATCACTTTCTAAATGAATGGTAGTATGTGGCTTCCGTATCCTAAAATATCGATTTCTCACGAGCACAATTTCGTTCAAATATACTTTGGTCTAAGTGTCGGGATGCTATTCTATGAATTTCATTGCGATTGGTGCCTGATGTGTACCTTCTAGGTAGGTTTTGAGGGGAAAAAAACCTGAGGACTTTGTTTACTACCGGGGGGGGGGGGGGGGGGGGGGTACTTGGAATTTTTCTTTGGCGAGTGACACCTCATGATATGATTTCACAGTTACGATATCCCATTCCTTTCTCAGAGTCGTGCTCTGAACCATGAAGAAGCGCGGTTTTTCTAAAGATTGGGTGCCTGTGTAAGAACTGGATTGAATTAAAGAACATTTAGCTTCGAAACCCCATTTTTATTAAAGGTTTGTGGGTCCAACGAATAACTTTAACAATTTAAGAGTATGAAATACAATCATCTCATTGTAAATTTTTGGAAATCCCTCTAACGAAATACACTGTTGAATTCTTAAAAGGCGAATTCTTTTCAATTCTTTTCAGAGACCGAAGAGATTATTGTATTCCTTTTAGATATTTTCTATTTCTTGGTATTATATTCAATGTTGTATACTTTAAACGTTGGATACATTCGGACATTGACCCACAAGCTGTTTTATGGTTATTATTCTATGTAACTATTTGTGGGGGGGTCTATGTTTGTAAAAACCTAATCTTGGGGTTGAATGAATGTGCCCAGCAAGGGGTGGTGGAATGTAAAAATGGGCGACAGCCTCGTTGATATTAGATAATTCGGTGTTGGGAAATAGGTGGAAGGACGGCCGATTGGGCGGAGGTTGCTGGGGTAACGAGACGGATCCTGCGCAGTCGGCCCCCCCCCCCCCCCCCCCCCCCCCCCGCGGCGTTACCCAGCGAACTTATGTATCTCCCCCTCGGGACGGTGAGATGAGGCCGTGACGTTGGTGTGAGGAGGTGACGGTGGTGGGGTGAGGGATGTTGATCGGCCCAGAGCACCCGGACTGAATGAACGACGGGTTTCATCTCGGCGAAACGATGACGGACGGAATGTAAGCGACTAAGTTATTGACAACCACCACCTCCATCGAGAAGAGATACGGTTCTGAGAGAGGGCTCCATGGATCCCATGGAAGTGTGGACCGTGCGCACATCGAGTCTCTGATTCCTCTTAGGTCCACGATCCCCAATAAAACAAATGAATTTGATGTAGGTACCTAATTTTACGATGTTAACCAAAAACTTATTTTTTTCTTATCCTTTTGGCTGGTAATTTTTTTTTTAATAGTTAACAAATTAATTGTTACCTAGCTTTTTAACTAAAAAACAAAAACGTTTCTTCAGTTAACCAAAAAATTGCCTTATATTTGTTGCGTCGATTGTAACTGACTGTCAAATGATTCAACGAAAATAGTGATATTGCACATATTTTCCAAACAAGACCTACAAAACTGGATGATGGAAATAGTTCCTTGATGTCAATAGGAAAAAATAAGTCCAAACAAATTTGAATTCTTACAAATTTACGCAATTATAACCCACAACAAAAATATTTGTAATCACGAACTAGGCAAAAGTGTCTTTCTTTTTTGAAAGAAATAGGTGTCCTACTTGGTAGCTAGAGCTACTACATATTGTCTTCAGATGTTCCGATTGTATGCAACGCTCATACAACTTACACAACACAAGTACTTAGTCAAGGATTACTACATACAACCTAGGGGATTACCAGATTCTTCACGTCAGACCAAATTTCGTCATTTTCGTTCGTTTTACGTTTCCAGTTTCTTAAGATTCCATGATTTTTCCAGTAGCATTTACCAACACCTCAGGCAGGTTTAACCATTAATGGTAGGAAAACATTGGGTACACTTTTCGGTCAGAAATCACATCAGTTGACATCACGGACTCGAATTAAAAAGAACTAAACTAAATCACTCGCGACGAAGTTGTGGAAACCCATTTCAGTGAAGAACGTTGTTTGTCTCCACAAAAATAAAGAGTTACAATGTTATATCGACTTCGATGGTTACCTCATCATCAGTAACAAATAATAACTGAGCATTACTATGGTATCTCAACAACTATTGACTTAGTACCACCAATTAGACGGCCCTCGCGTTTTTGTTTGTTTGTTCTATTTCTTGAATCGCATTTCTTTTGAAAAAAATGCAATACCTATGAATTGATATTGTTCTTCCTCTATTTTACCTTCTTATGGATTGTGTCGTAGACGGAAGTATGGAGAAAGTGTTTTCCAAGATGGAAAATCGAGGTTTTGGGGGTACTCAGAGCCATCTTGCCCTGAGACCCGCTCATACCTACCCGAGTGATATAGATAAATTATCCGTAGCAATTATTGATTTGTGAATTCTCTTTCTCTCTCTCTCTATCTCTTTTTGTCCACCATGTTGATTGTGTTCTTATTCATCTAGTACCTGTAATATGTGATCACTACGCCTCTGCTGTTGCTTTTATATCCACAACTCCTTGTCAGTAAGTAGCGTGAGCAAGGATTTCGTTCCTGTCGATCAATTGAAGAAATTCCTATTCAGGCGGTTGGGTTTCTAAAATCAAATACATATTTGACTTGTCGGCCCATTTTTTTAGTAGTTCCAGAATAATTTCTTGTTTGAACATGTGACATCCCTTCAATTCAACTTGTTTGGATAATAATATAGAATGGCCTGAAAAAATGAGTTGTTCTTGTTCTATTGTACCTATTATAGAATTCATTAGAAATTTATATAATCTTCTCATACCATCACCTTTACGTCATAGATATATACCTTTTTCGAGTCAAATTCAAGGTTTTTCGAGTCTAATTCAAGGTTTTTCGAATCAAATTCATGGTTTTTCGAATCAAATTCAAGGTTTTTCACATCAAATTAAAGGCTTTTCACATCAAATTAAAGGTTTTATATTTCAAATTAAAGGCTTTTCACATCAAATTAAAGGTTTTATATTTCAAATTAAAGGTTTTCATTTTCAAATTAAAGGTTTTCATTTTCAAATTAAAGGTTATTTAGTAAGCGATTTTGAACTATAAATATTACATAGAACAACGTTTTCAAGAGGTGGTAGGTATTGACAAGAAACAATTGGGAACAGAAAAAAAGTATGAACTGTACTTTGACTTTTCACAATAAGTTCAATGCAAATCGACGCCTGCTGCTGCCTCTGGAAGAATTAGCATCATGTCCATGACGTAATTTGCGCAATCGGTACTGGTGACTGTTGCTACACCTAGACTTATTACGTCGCACAAACTAAGCTCATTACGCCCTTCGCTGAGAACATTTCTGGCAAATAATTTTACTTTAGAAAATACCTTCTCGGCTGGGTTCAGCTGGGGTGAATACGGAGGGAGGTACTTCACATCAACGCAGAGTTCTTCAATCCGACGTTTCACCATATCAGCGTGATGGATACGCGCATTATCCTTAATTAAGTAGGACCTGTTTGTGTCGGGGAGCTTTGCGACTAGCTCTGTCAAAAATATACAGAATTCACTTGCATTGCAGTTCCCAAGTGATAAGATTTTATGGTGCACAATGCCTTGGTTATTCATGGCCACGATCAGAGTAGAGTTTCTCCCCCTCACGGTTGGAACAGGAACCACAGCGCGTGAACCCCTTCTTGAACGTGCCTGACTTCGGCGAAGGTGCAAATTGAAGCCGGACTCATCAATGAAAACCATGTGTCCTCTCTCCCTTGGTGCCCACGTATTGAATCTTGTGGCATATTCCTTCCTTTGTTCTTTCGTTGCGTTACAATTCATGCGATCAACTTCCTTATGTGATTGTTTCAGCGTAATTTTCAACGAAGTTAACCCTTTGTTGATGGTCGTTATTGACAAATTTACATTTCTTGAAGATAGAACGCGCTGAATTTCCTTCAACGTGCGTGCTGGATTTTCTTCGGTTGCAACCTCAATTGCCTGAAGCACCTCGGGTGTTAACAACGTAAGGCGTGAACCGCCTCTGGGTCGCATTACCAGCTCGCTCTCATTTCGCTTGTACTGCGTAACTAGGTAGTAGGCAGTGTTTACCTTCAAACCTGATATTGTAGCAGCCTCTTTAATGGACCGACCCTCCTCGTACAACCTCAGAAACATCACTTTTTGGTCTTTCGAATACTTTTCATAATTACCTCTAGGTCGACGAACACGAGACGGCACAGCGTTGTCTAAAGAAGTGTCCGTTTCACTGGAACTTAGAATACGAATTCTTTGGCGGCTAGGTTGGCGGGAGACATTCTCGTCAGAATCGCTATTCATGATGCAACAAAATTACAACGGAATCCGAGAAAACTTTTGGGCTGCAATACGGCAAACGCGCGACCGGAGTGTGGATTATTACATAACGAAGGAATTCGCTGCACATAATGAAGTAACAACCTTTTAATCCCTTCTGCTTGCGGAAACTAGCCACCCTTATGGTGGATTTCACCACCTCCGCTTAAGGGTTTAGCCTCAGTTTTTAGCCTCCATAGCCTCAATTTTGGCCTTTTAGCCTCCGGTTTACCAGTTAGCCGAACCTTAAGCGGAGGTGGTGAAATCCACACTTACAAATATTCGCCATCTGAATGTTGAGCCAAATGTTATACATAGTTCAAAATCGCACACTACAAAACCTTTAATTTGAAAATGAAAACCTTTAATTTGAAAATGAAAACCTTTAATTTGAAATATAAAACCTTTAATTTGATGTGAAAAGCCTTTAATTTGATGTGAAAAACCTTGAATTTGAATCGAATAACCTTTAATTTGATGTGAAAAACCTTGAATTTGAATCGAAAAACCTTGAATTTGACTCGAAGAATCTTGAATTTGATTCGAAAAATCTTGAATTTGACTCGAAAAAGGTATATCTGCTTGTTTGTAATAAATTTTAACATGTGAAACCTCACAAATACTATTTCTGAGAGAAAAGCCCTCCTTATTTCAAATATTATTTATCGTACTACTGAATTGTTAGTTAGATTTTGAGATTGTTAGATTGTGAGACGGCAAAACTCTCTATCCTCTTTGGCCTGCTGCCAAGTTATTGAAAACCCCATGCCTCGCCGGAACTCTAGATTGGTCTCATCTTCGCATAATGCTCTGAGTACAGAATATAAATTTATTGAATAGTAGGTTGGTAAACCTGTATCAGTGGACATAGTATAGTATAGTTGCATTAAAGGCTGTGTCACACTACGCTACTTTACTAGCAGCTAGCGAAATAGCAGCTACTAAGTAGCCAATGTGACATAGGCAGTAGCCGCTACTAAGAGTAGCGCGCTAGTGAAATTTTACTAGCATGGAAAGTTGAACATGTCCAACTTTCCGTGCTACTAAACTGCGCTAGTGAGTCACGTGACCAACTAGCAGCTATCAGGTAGCGACCTGTCGCCCAGTGTGACAGCTTCACTAGCGGACTAGCGGCTACTTGCACCACGTGCTGTCTGCCTGATTTGTTTATTCTCGTTCATTTTGAATAATTACTGAAGTAATCATGAGTGATTCGAAGTGGGGTGGGGGAGATGTGATTAATTTTTTGAACCTTTATAGGAAATATCCGTGTCTTTGGGACGTAACCTCTACGGACTATTTGAAACGAGACATTAAACAACAAGCTTACCAAGACTTAATTAAGGACTTGGAAGAAGCCGGTCTCCCTCTCCAAGAAGATGGTCTTACGTCTTACACCTACAGACGACATTTTCAACGAAAACAATGGACAGCTCTTGAGCTAAACTAGTAGTAGCAGCTAGTGAATAGACGCTACCAAAATTTAGTGTGACAGGAAAAGTAGCTGCTATTTCAGTAGCCACTACTAGGTAGCTGCTAGTAAGTAGCGTAGTGTGACAGCCTTAAGGTCGTCATTCTCAGTGGCAGTTCTGGCGAATGACTGCGGGTTCTTGCACTGCGAACGACAAAACTCAACTGCGCTTGCGCAGAAGCTTTCGTAACTGGCAAAACTCGCACTGTGAACGGAGCTTGTTATGATCCCCCTTCTCTTGTTCGTCGGTACTTTGCGTTAGTTGTGACATTCTATTCTAATAAGATTCAATGTATTTTATACTGCTTATCTTTTGTTTTTTCACTACCAGCTCATCTTAATAAACGTATGAAAATGCCCTTTTAATATTTTCATATGTCCATCAAATCAATTCAAGTAGTTTTCGTTTTACCTTTCCGTTTGTTGGGAAAGCGAAAATCGCTTGAAAATATCCAAATTCACTCATACATGAGTTCCCCTTATTTCCAACTGACTACTGTCACTTAGACTACTCATCGATAAGAATATAATTATGACCTTCGGAAACATTCCTCCAAAGGAAAAAGAGGAGTAGTGGTAATAATCTATTGGATTAGCTTTGCTAGTAATGATGGCATAATTGTCATCTACGTACCTTAAGGAATGAGAAGTCCGGAAGATTTTTCTTTTAATCATGTTTCCAGTGAAATTTTCTGAACGATAGGAATAGTGTATTGTAGGCGAAGTAGTTGTTCGACATTGGTATTGTATTTGTTGAATAAGAGAGTATTGAGTATGTCTCGACTTGCCTTACATCTACGAGTATAATAGCAATGCATTTCTTTTATTCATGAGATATAGTTCAAAATAAATGTAGCTTGACGGTGTTATATCATTTTCAGATTTAAAAGAATAAATTATTATTCAGCCCATTTAATTCATTTTATCTACCTTATTGTTTACATCGTCACATTTTTTCCAGGATGAAGCTCCTAAGTTTTCTCCACGCTTCCTAAACCAACAAGTGAGTTGTGCTTTATTGCGAATGTTGTATTGTAGGTGGACCTTGTAGATAGTTTTGCTTTTCCTATATTCCGCTCCTTTTGTAATGTATCGCATGCTGCATTTGTGCTGACTTTGATTTATGGTTGTCATCCTTAATTCGAATTCTTATGAAACGGAAGCCTTCTAAATTAAATCCGAATCCTGCCATGGAGTTTTTCTAAAAGAACTTACAGGAATGATCAGAAACATGTCTTGATGTTTCAACGTCAAATGAAACAAACTGTAATATTTTTTACAAAATTGTTCAATTACTTGAATAATTTTGAAATGTCTGTGATTGCAAATGGCATTCCGTTTAGGTATTCTCATCCCGCCAATATCGGCTTGTTGGTTATTCCCAGGATGAAGTACCTAATCATTGTACTCGCGGACTTCCCCCCCCCCCCCCCACTTTTCAGAAGTAACCTTGATAATATGTGCAAAATTTTTGTATTCTTGAGGGTTGATCTGAATAAAATTACCTTGTCTATACAACCGTTTCGATAAATTTATTCATCTTCAGGGCTTAGATTTGGTGGTAACCTTATTAACACATCAGGTCATACTTGCATTCATCTCTCACTCTCGATTCCATGATTCTGTATAATTCATTGTATTAAAATATGTTCAAGATTTAATTTCTTTTTAAAATTATAACTAACTAGGAAGTGGGTGAATGAATAAGAAGCATGATCTGATGTGTTAATAGGGTTAACACCAAATCTAAGTTCTGAAGGGGATAAATAAATTTATCGAAACGTTGGCATAGACATTGAAATTTTATTCAGACCAACCCTCAAGAATACACAATATTAAGTTACTAGTGGTCGAGAAATTGACCAACGTTATGTGCAAAGTTATGTGAGTACTGTTACTGAAATTTGAGAAATATTTATCCACATCAATTTTTTGCGTTCAAATCGATAGCAAACATCTTCCGCTAAATAATATTTTTGGTGTAACGTGAAATATAAATGAAATAAAATTTTGGGATTTTTGTATTTTTTGTTGCAAATGTTCTTAACATTCTAGCATGCCCTATGTTGGATACATCATAAGTGTATGATGTTCAAATGCCTAATAAATTTGTTCCAAATAATGCCTATTCTACATGAAAAAACTAGTTCCTTTAAGAATTTTAGTGATCGTTTTAGCACACCTGATTTGAGCACATCTTCTGTTTAACGAAAAATTAGTCAATAAGTAGATACTGCTATTATAATAGCTCACGACACGTTTTTTCGTAATTTTGGTTGGTATTGTGATTGGTGAATTTCACGATGGAATCTCTGCCTTCGATCGGCTCAAGAAAGGCGGATCAAGTGTTTCCCTTACATTCTCCTCTCAACTCTTCACCTTCTTTTATGTCCGGTTCGCGGTTTCGAGGCCCTGGGTTTGTGGTTGGGCCATAACTTGAGTTTCACGGTTCAGCCGAATTCGATTCGATTTAATGGCGTGATAATGATGATCTTGAGGCACCGGTTGGGATCATCATCAACTGCGGCCTGGCCGTTCGTTATTTTCGTTTTGTCACGTCTTCCATTTGTTTTGCGATCTCAAGTTGCGGGATATTTATTCTCTATGCCTGATATTCTTACAAAACTGCAGTCCTCAAAAAATGTCTTCGGTAGTGAATGCTTATTGTATCATGTTAGCACGATAAGAATAACTTCATAATACCGTATGAGTGATTCGCTCTTGCGGTAACGAAGTCGGTATTTTTGTCTATTCGTAAATTATACTCAAACTCAAAAGGCGCAGGGGGTGAGAATGGGCGATATTTCTACATTCTATATAAAAGCTAAAATTTAAATGGTTGTTGAGTGTGCTGTAGTAGTTTTCTTTTTTCATAATCTTGGTTTGCAATAAGATGAGGAGTAGAAATACACACACAAACACACACACACACACACACACACACACACACACCACACATAT